>JBAMJV010002357.1:5000-190854 GCA_037951105.1 Echinarachnius parma | reverse complement strand
CAATGACGACGACTACTACTACTACTACTACTCTCATACAACCTCTGAAATGGACCCTAACGTCGAAAACATGTGCACCTGAAATACCTTTTTTTCCAGGGATTTTTCTAATGAGTTCTGAAAACAAACACCTTTTTAAAGGAAAACGTCAACGACGCCGTATAGCTGAAAACTTGTACGCCTGAAAAGGGAACCCCTTTTCTGTGTTTTTTTTTGTTCTAATGAGTGCTGAAAACCACCCCTTTTTAAGGAAAACGTCGACGACGCCGTATAGCTGAAAATGATACCTTTTCGACGCTTTTTTTGGACGCGGGTGCGTAACCGGTCATGTTGGGAGTGACCCCCCCCCCCCCCCCTGGGGGGGGGGGGGGGGTAAAATCGATCATGACACACTTTAAAGGGATAGTTGAGTTTTGGTATAGAGGGCGCTACACAAAATAATTTTTTTTCAAATTCGAAAGAGCATCATATTTTAATGACAGATTAAACTTTATTTGATCAAAATCGGTTCAGAAATGGCTGAAATATCCATAAACATAACCATTTGTAATAAATGTGGGGCCCCACAATTATTAGACAATTTTGAACCAGCCGTTAACAAATTTTTTCAAAAATTTACAAAAGAGGTTTTAAAATAGTTGTTGATTATCGCTTCATCTAATCACTATTTCAACAAAACATCACATGCACAATATTTTATTTAAAATGGTTGAAACCGATGAGGGTTTAGAGAGCGCCCTCTTGAGTTTTAACGGCTCATTTTGAATGATAACTGGCTTTTGACTTAGTCGTTTGTAATTTTGCATTCCTTTCGAGCATGGTGGAGCTTATAACTATTAGTTTGTAATGTAATGGTGCAGGTTTGGTAACTAAAATTCAGTTTTACCAAAACTGCATGTACTCTCTTTACCAGAACTCAACTATCCCTTTAACCCACATTATAGCAGATAGTACATGTCGTCAAGTCAGAATTTCCTTCTTAGGTATGCACCAGATTGCACATTTTCAAGTTCAAAAATGCAAAAGCTCCCTACTGTGGGAGAGGGGCACCCCCTCCAACACCCTCCCCCCGCTCAGTCGCTTCGCTCCCTCGCAAAGTTTGGTTTAGCCCCCTAAAAGAGTTTTGGCTCATTACGCCAATGACGACGACTACTACTACTACTACTACTACTACTACTATTACTACTACTACTACTACTACTACTACTACTACTACTACTACTACTACTACTACTACTACTGGTACAGGGTAAAATGCAAGTACATGACATGTTTGCATGTTTAGTCTGAACTACAAATAAATGCTTTAAATTCAACTTTATGAAGAAGAAAGAATAGAATATGCCCCATCACAAACCTAAAATACTAAGTTTAGTTTGGATGTCCCCATGTGTGAAAAAGGAATGGGAGGTTGATGATCCAAGCCAAATATTATCATGAGAATTGAGAGTCTAAAGCCTAGTGCCCACTAGGCGATCTGCGCTTGCGATCTAGCCCGAGTTGCTAGCGATCTCGGTTCGGTGTGAATCGCACCAGTTCGCCGCGAGTCAGCCCGATCTCATTGCGTACGCGATCTTTTCGGTGCCCACTATGCGATCTCACGGCGACTTCCTATTGTCCCTATTTCCACGCATGCGTGCATGGTTGAGGATTACAGCCAGGTATTGTTCGCTCTTGCTTGTCTTGACATCATAATGCGCTTTGCGAGTTTTTTTTAAATAAACCCAGTGCCCACTTTGCGATCTGCGCCTAGCGATCTTGCCCGAATAGGAGCGATCCCCTGAGATCTGTGGTTAAGTCGCAAAGTGGGCACCAATGGCCGTACCAGATCGCTGTAACTCGCGTCCGCAAGGGTGGTGTCGGTTGCTGTCGCCAGGTTTTGGACATGTTGAAAAATCTGGCGACCTCCGGCTTCGATCGGGCAAACTCGCAAGCAGATTCGCACAGTGAGCACCGCCCAGATCGGTCTCGATCGCATGTCGGGCGGGATCGCACAAATGGCAAGCCGTTTGAACAATTATTCATATTTCCTGATAACAAGAATCCAATCCTTGATATCAAGAATTCTGTTTTTATATATCAATAATTAAATTCTTGATATCAAGAAATAAATTCATGATATCCAGAATTCGATTTCTTGATATCAAGAATTGAATTCTTGAAATAATAATAATACTAATAATATATAGCATTTATAGAGCGCCATGTATCTAGGTGCCCTATTTAGAGGAGCATTATTACCCTTGGTCATCAGGTACAGTTCAAACCCGCACAACTATCTTGTGCATCATCTCAACTCCCAGGGGAGCATACTAGCCCAAGCTGCCCAAGAATTACCATTGGTTAACAACAGAAAATGATTTCTTTACATCAATAATTCGATGTTCAGTTATGCGAAACTGCTTTTCAAAGGCGCCCTGCGAGAACCAAGAATTGTTTTCTTGATATCAAGAAAAGAAAATAAATGTTACAACGGCTAGCCATGACTGGTCATGCTCGCACATTCAAAAAATTCCAACAAATTTAACAAATTCCAAATCAAACAAGCGTGAATCCATGGCTATTGTATTCCTCGACAATGCGTCAAAATGGGGCCAAGGCATGACCCCGAAGAAGTCACACTGACAAGATTGCGTGCACAATGGAATCGGGCTGACTCACTGCGAACTGATGTGATTCCAAGGTCGCTAGCCCAATGCCCACTTCGCGATCTTGCCCGAAATAGGAGCGATCCCCTGAGATCTGTGTTAAGTCGCAAAGTGGGCACCAATGGCCGCACCAGATCGCCGCGAATACGATCGAGACCGATCTGGTCGCCAGATTTTTGAACATGTCAAAACCCCGGCGACCGCAACCGACAACACCCTTGCGGACCCGAGTTGCTAGCGATCTCGGTTCGGTGTGAATCGCACCAGTTCGCCGCGAGTCAGCCCGATCTCATTGCGTTCGCGATCTTTTCGGTGCCCACTATGCGATCTCACGGCGACTTCCCCTGAGAAATGCATTGTCCCTATTTCCACGCATGCGTGCATGGTTGAGGATTACAGCCAGGTATTGTTTACTCTTGCTTGTTTTGACATCATAATCCGCTTTGCGAGTTTTTTTTTTATAAGCCCAGTGCCCACTTTGCGATCTGCGCCTAGCGATCTAGAGCGATCTTGCCTGAATAGGAGCGATCCCCTGAGATCTGTGGTTAACCCTAAAAAGGCCGGGCTATTTGAGGTCTTCAGCAGGCTGGGGGGGGGGGGGGCCATTATGGCCCCCCCCCCCCCCCCTAAGATCTCGGCCGCGGAGCGGCCGATCGCCGTGAAAATTTGCACGCATGATAAGTGAAGTGTATAGAATACAATGGTAATTTTAATTTTTTGGAAAATTCATTAATTTGCATATTTATGGTAATTTATGCAAATAAGGTCATAAAATTAATATTTTTACCCATAAATCATATATTCTTCATAATTAAACTCTGGTTTTCACTACATATATTCTTGAGAGCATTTGGAATAATAATACGACAACAAAATTTGGAAGAGCCAGGTTCTTCCTTATGTTTTCTATTGTTTTTATAATTTCTTATGTATTTCTTTGTTTTTTTAACTTATGTATTTTATTGTTTTTGTTTTTTTAATTCTTAGTATAATTCAACTAGTTTGAACCCCAAAACAAACATATAAAATGTAAACAAGACCAAATAACCAATGATATACCTCCTTTTACGAAAACTTGTGAAAACAGTGAGCACCGCCCAGATCGGTCTCGATCGCATGTCGGGCGGGATCGCACAAATGGCAAGCCGTTTAAACATTTATTCATATTTCCTGATATCAAGAATTCAATCCTTGATATCAAGAATTCTGTTTTTTTACATCAATAATTAAATTCTTGATATCAAGAAATTAATTCATGATGTCCAGAATTCGATTTCTTGATATCAAGAATTGATTTCTTGAAATCAAGAATTACCATTGGTTAACAACAGAAAATGATTTCTTGATATCAAGAATTCAATGTTCAAGTATGCAAAACTGCTTTACAAAGGCGCCCTGCAAGAATCAAGAATTCTTTTCTTGATATCAAGAAATTAATTCTTGATATCAAGAAATTATTTTTTGTTGTTAAATGGTAATTCTTGATATCAAGAAAAGGGAATAAATGTTAAAACGGCTTGCTATACGCACACATTCAACAAATTCTAAAAACAGATGATGATATATAAAATCAAACAAGCGTGAATTCCTGGCTATTGTATTCCTCGACAATGCGTGGAAATGGGGTCAAGGCATTTCTCAGGGGAATTCAGACTGAAAAGATCGCGTGCACAATGAAATCGAGCTGACTCATGACGAACTGGTGCGATTCCAAGGTCGCTAGCCCAATGCCCACTGTGCGATCTGCGCTTGCGAACTAGCCCGAGTTGATAGCGACCTCGTATTTGTGCAAATCGCACCAGTTCGCCGCGAATGCGATCGAGGCCGATCTGCTCGCCAGATTTTTGAACATGTCAAAACCCCGGCGACCGCAACCGACACCACCCTTGCGGACGCAAGTTACAGCGATCTGGTGCGGCCATTGGTGCCCACTTTGCGACTTAACCACTTGCGACTTAACCACTAGCGATCTAGAGCGATCTTGCCCGAATAGGAGCGATCCCCTGAGATCTGTGGTTAAGTCGCAAAGTGGGCACCAATGGCCGCACCTGATCGCTGTAACTCGCGTCCGCAGGGGTGGTGTCGTTTACGGTCGCCGGGTTTTTGACATGTTCAACAATCTGGCGACCAGATCGGCCTCGATCGCATTCGCGGCGAACTGGTGCGATTCGCACAGATGCGAGGTCGCTATCAGTTCGCGCTAATTCGCAGGCGCAAATCGCACAGTGGGCATTGGGTTAGCGACCTCGGAATCGCACCAGTTCGCCGTGAGTCAGCCCGATTTCATTGCGCACGCGATCTTTTCAGTGCGACTTCCCCTGGGAAATGCCTTGGCCCCATTTCCACGTATGCGTACATGGTCGAGGAATACAGCCAGGAATTGGTCACGCTTGCTTGATTTTATATCATCATCTGCATGCTTTTGGAGTTTGTTGAATATGTGCGTATGGCAAGCCGTTTTAACATTTATTCATATTTCTTGATATCAAGAATTACCATTGCTTAAAGGGGTAGTTTAATTTTGGTAAGGCTGAACTTTAGTAGCCAAAACCTGCACAGTAACATTATAAACTAATAGTTATAACTCCAGGTATACAAAATTACAATCGACTAAGTAAAAAGCCTGTTATCATTCAAAAAGAGCCATTAAAACATAAGAGGGCGCTTTTTTAAAAGGCATTGGTTTCAACCATTTTTCATACAAAATTATGCATGTGATGTTTTATTGATATAATGATTAAATAGCGAGATCATCAACAACTATTTAAAAAACGCTTTTGACATTTTTTGAAAAAGTGCAAGCATTTAAAAAAAAAATTCTAAAAATCATCTAATTATTTGGGCCCCAAATAATTATAAGATCAGATATATTTATTGATTTTTCAGCCGTTTCTGGGTCGATTTTGACCAAATAAAGTTTATTCTGCCATTAAAATTGCATGTTCTCTCAAATTCGACACTCAGTTTTTCATTACCTCACAAACAAATTGTGATGTGCAGCGCCCTCTCTACCAAAACTAAACTACCCCTTTAACAACACAAAATAATTTCTTGATATCAAGAATTCATTTCTTAATATCAAGAAAAGAATTCTTGATTCTTGCAGGGCGCCTTTGTAAAGCAGTTTTGCATAACTGAACATCGAATTCTTGATATCAAGAAATCATTTTCTGTTGTTAACCAATGGTAATTCTTGATTTCAAGAATTCAATTCTTGAATTCTTGATATCAAGAATTCATTTCTTAATATCAAGAAAAGAATTCTTGATTCTTGCAGGGCGCCTTTGTAAAACAGTTTTGCATAACTGAACATCGAATTCTTGATATCAAGAAATCATTTTCTGTTGTTAACCAATGGTAATTCTTGATTTCAAGAATTCAATTCTTGATATCAAGAAATCGAATTCTTGATATCAAGAATTTATTTCTTGATTATCAAGAATTTAATTATTGATATATAAAAACAGAATTCTTGATGTCAAGGATTGAATTCTTGATATCAGGAAATATGAATAAATGTTTAAAGTGATACCTGTAAAGTGTCAGATATTGCACAAAATGACATTTGAGACTTCAATCCTATATCAATATCATTGTAAAATACAATTGAAAGATTTGTGAAAGTTTGAAAGAAAACGAACACTGTTTACCTAGTGAAAAAACGAATATTGAGTTCATATTTTATCACCGAATACTGATGGTCTGCCATACTTTTGTCGCAGTAATGAATGATCCGTTTGAGATATTCGCACCCGTGTATTTTTACACACGTAGTACATGATTCATGGAATTTGAACTCGCTCGGCTCAAAGTTCAATCTCCGGCATTTTCTCACGGGTGCTGCATGCGGACGTTCTCAGCTAAGACAAATGTACTTTTTTTTCAATTGCGTTGATTAACGCTTTAGAAATAATGATTTTCAATGATAATTATCTTCATACTAAAGGGACATTTGAAAAAATCAAACCCTATTTTATTCTTCTCTTACCATAAGCTAAACAACACGGTAGAAGAGAAACGAGGAGGCTCCAAGTAATTTTCGTGGATTTGGACACTTTACAGGTATGACTTTAAACGGCTTGCCATTTGTGCGATCCGGCCCGACATGCGATCGAGAACGAAATTTTTGAACATGTCGAAAACCTGGCGATCGCAACCGACACCACCCTTGCGGACGCGAGTTACAGCGATCAGGTGCGACCATTGGTGCCCACTGTGCGACTTTACCACGGATCTCAGGGGATCGCTCCCATTCGGGCAAGATCTCTCTAGATCGCTAGGCACAAATCGCACGGTGGGCACTGGGCTTATAAAAAAAACTCCCAAAGCGGATTATGATGTCAAAACAAGCAAGAGTGAACAATACCTGGCTGTAATCCTCGACCATGCACGCATGCGTGGAAATGGGGCCAAGGCATTTTCCCAGGGGAAGTCGCCGTGAGATCGCATAGTGGGCACTGAAAAGATCGCGTACGCAATGAGATCGGGCTGACTCGCGGCGAACTGGTGCGATTCACACTGAACCGAGATCGCTAGCAACTCGCGCTAATTCGCAAGCGCAGATCGCACAGTGGGCACCTGGCTTTACACAATAAGCCATATGTGGGACAATGAAAGTGTGGCAGAGGCAGAGCCAGAGGGGTGTTTCGCGAAGAGCCAAACTGCCGAATATTTTCCCATATTAAGACAAATTTGTTCCAGACATAGTCTAACCTAAAATGAGAACACACTCAAAAGACAAAATGAAAGAATGTTTCACTTACTCTGACTGAGATTCGATGTTGATCTTTGAGTTTGAACCAATATTTGTGTTGCTTTCTTTGTGATATCGATCATGCAGTGTGAGAAAAGTATCGCCAGTACGTATCGTTCGTTTATTTCGGATACAAAATCACTAGTAAGGTTGATTTTGTAACAAAATCACTAGTGGGGGATTGATTTGGTTACAAAATCACTAGATTTTGTAACAAAATCACTAGTAGGGGATTGATTTTGTAACAAAATCACTAGTGGGGGATTGATTTTGTTACAAAATCACTAGTGGGGTTGATTTTGTAACACAATCACTAGTGGGGTATTGATTTTGTTACAAAATCACTAGTGGGGGATTGATTTTGTAACAAAATCACTAGTGTGGGTTGATTTTGTAACAAAATCACCAGTGGGGATTGATTTTGTAACAAAATTGTGACGGGGCTTACATTTTGTCACAAAATCACTAAGAGGATTTGATCTGGTTACAAAATCACCGAATGAGATTTATTTGGTTACAAAATCACCGAATGAGATTTATTTGGTAACAAAATCAATCATTGAAATTGATTTTGTGACAGAATGTTTTGGTCGCATTGATTTTGTAACAAAGGCAAAATTGTGGGGTGATTTTGTAACAAAATCATTGATTTTGTAACAGAAGCAGACAGGGTACACTTGGCGCCCCATACTCATCCACATCCTAAACCTCCTACTTATCCTGCTGCTCTGATCTTCTCCCCTCCTCCTCCTCCTCCACCTCCTCCACCTGCACATTCTATCCTCGTCCTCCTACTCCTGCTTACATCCTTATGTTATACTACCTCGCTACACACTGACATCCACCAGCACTTCTATACACTTGAAAGTATCACTTATCTCTCTGGTTTTGGTCATAATGTAATCATTATTTAGTGGACCACATTACGTTTCACCCAAGTTAGAAAATAACCACTTCTCAGGCCTGAGGAGAGGTTGAGAGACTCGTGCCTTTAGTAGAATTGTATCACCGTTTACACCGTTCTTATCGGTTTACTGCGTGTAACCGGAGGAGATTATCTCTATAATACCACTAGGTCTCGGGGGGGGGGGGAGGGGGGGCAGTTAACAGGGCATGGGATGTTGACGAAAGCTATTAAAATGGTTGAGTTGATTTCCACCGTGGTGGAGATCACGGCTAACTTAGTGAAACGTAATGATATTATGTCTCTGTTGTTCTTCAATTATTAGGTATGTTGTTGCAAGGCAGATGGTTTGTCCAGAGGACGAACTTCTGGGAGCCGTAGGAGGCCGCGAACCTGCTGTCACAGACGAGCAGGCAGACATCCGTTCCGTAGCTGACAAGTCGGCAGAGGTCCAGAAGGTGCTGGATAGTGTCTATGAGGAGTCAGATCATTGCAACAAGAGTAATTCATTGAAAAAGAGGAGAGCGAAGCACCGCCGTTCACTTACGGATGGTGATGTTGTAGCCATGCGGCAGGCACTCTTGGCGAGCGAGTCGCGTGCTAACCTAGAACACAGCGTTTCCATTCTCGAAGAAGAGGGGTTAAAAAGGGAGAAACAAATTGCTAGCCTCGTAAAAAAAGTGAAGAATCACGAGGAAAACGAAAAGCAAAATAATATAGACAAGATAGAAAATGTCAGACAAATTGCTGACCTTAAGAACAGGGTTGAACGTTTAGAAAGGATGTAAGTGCAGTGAAGATCATTTAAAGGGGTATTAAAGTTTTGGTAAGGCTGAACTTTTGTAACCAAAACCTGCACAGTTACATTACAAACTAATAGTTATAACTCCCCCATGCTCGAAAGGTATACAAAAGTACAAACGACTAAGTAAAAAGCCTGTTATCATTCAAAAAGAGCCATTAAAACACAAGAGGGCGCTCTCTAAAAAAGCATTGGTTTCAACCATTTTCATACAAAATTATGCATGTGATGTTTTGTTAAAATAATGATTAAATAGAGAGATCATCAACAACTATTTAAAAACCGCATTTGATTTTTTTTGAAAAAGTGTAAGCATTTTTTTCATTTTTGTTTAAATCATCGAATGGCCCAAATTTATTACGATCGGATATATTTATTGCTATTTCAGCCATTTCTGAACCGATTTTGACCAAATAAAGTTTATTCTGCCAATGTTCTTTCAAATTCGACACTCAGTTTTCATTACCTCACAACAAAATTGTGTTGTGCAGCGCCCTCTCTACCAAAACTGAACTACCCCTTTAAAGTTGCGCGGACAAGCATAGAGGGCCGGGGAAAAAATTACTAAGCCGCCCGCATTGGGCCGCGCCATGACAGTCAACTAGGCTAGAACGAACGTGCTGCTAAAAGGGGATACCATTAGTTTGTACAGACGGCGCGTCTCGTGCGTATAGCGCGCGCGTAATTATGACTAGCGTCCTCTATTTGCCTTGTCCGCGCCATTTTAAGTTCGGGAGATGAATTCAGAAAAGTGGAAACCCACATTTTCCTATCAATTGTTAGAAATGTGCATGTGTCCTGATAAGAGCATATAACTTAGGTAAAAGATATATCCAAAGGGATAAATTAGGGCTATAAGACATATTGCACAAAATGATAACAAAGTAAAAACCAAACCAAAACAAAAACAGTCACGTGGTTTGGAGCGTATGTTATGCTCATAAGCTTTATACAAATTCATAGATTATTTAATTTTCGCCCAATTTGTTTTATTATCAAGTAACTAAAACAAATATGTAAATATTGCATACCTTCTACTTTTTTCGGTTAATACTATAATAGGAGGAACAAAGTTTATAGTTTGGTATTTGATTAATTTACGATAAAATATTTTGTGCTAGGTATATTGATCTAAAATACATTTTAGCCAACAGAACACCATTTTCATTGTGTGAACAATATTTATTCCGTAGCAAGTTAAACGATTGGTATCGCGATCGGGGTATATTATTTGAGGAATGATAACATATGATTTCCAATGAATATAATGGCCTCTGTGTATAAAGCATAGTCAGTAATGTTAGTCTATTAAATTTAAAGGGAAAGAAAAGTTCGTGTCACATCTGATTTTAGTGACTAACTTGTTTGTTTGAATTATACTTTTTATATTCAACCATAATAATTTAACTGGTGAAATATAAACATGCCTTGTCTATATCCAATTGAAAAATGTGAATCAAACATTGAAAAGAAAGACGAATTTAGCCAGTATAAAATATTTTGATATATATTTTCATGGGCGAAGGGGAACATTTTTCTCAGGGGGCTGAGGTCTTTTGTCAGAATAATTACCCTCCCCGCATTTAGTTTAGTACAGTATTTGATTTATCAATTTACGATAAAATGTTGTTTTTTTGGTGATAGGTATACTGATCTAAAAGCATTTTAAAGGGACTTGGTAACATTGTCCAAATCCTCAAAATCCAATTGAAATTATAGCGGTTCCCCCATACCTTGCTGTATTCTTATTAACAAAAAAAGCATGGGACAGGTTTCGTTTTTTTCTTCAAATTTCCCTTTCGTTTAAGAGATATTTACGATTGAAGTACGTGTTCAGATGTCAAATTATCCAACAGATCGTCAGAACCGTGTACAAAGTGAGAGCAATGAGTCAGTGAATGTCACTTTGCATTTTTGCTCATTACTCGGCCATATAAATTCCATTTAACTTCACACAACACCCAGTGGACATATAAAATAACAACAATATATATACATTGTACCAACCAATACCCGTAATCTGAATTCCTTAATTTCATTTAATAAAGAAATTAAAATGATTACATAATTATAGTAGCTTAGGAGATACTGAGCCAAATAACCCCGTAATTATTATGTGCAATTATGTGTATGTGTATAATTATGTGCAATTGTAGAATTATGCAGAAATTGTATGACCCGCTAGTAATAAATGGGGCTCGGGAGGTTGGATTGGGAGTATGGGATGGGGGTCCTCAGAGTGAGTTAAGGATGGGGGGGGGGGGGGGGGGGGGGGGGGTAGGGGGTATAGGGTAATTTAATTGATAACAGAATGTGTGAATTTTTATCTCTGTATGTTATGTATACAATCATTTTAATAGGACCCCGTGGAAGAACAGAAGCATCGTGTTGATGGTTCTGAGACGGGCTATATCCTCCCGATATTAATTTTTATCTAATATACAACCATGCAAATACTATTTATTATTTTATGACTATGTAATATAAATTTTGTTAATATCTTTGTATATTGTTTTATGATGAATGTTGTGACTATTGTTGTATTTTAAAGGGATAGTTGAGTTTTGGTAGAGAGGGCGCTAGACTACTTATTTTTTTGGTGAGGTAATGAAAAACTGAGTGTAAAATTTGAAAGAGCATAATATTTAAATAATAAAATCACCTTTGTTTGATCAAAATCGGTTCAGAGACGGCTGAAATATCCATAAATATAACAATTTGTAATAAACCTGGGGCCCCAGGTTTATTAGAGAATTTTGAACCAGCCGTTAAAAATTTAAAAAAATGCTTCCTCTTTTCAAAAAGTTACAAAATAGGTATTTAAATAGTTGTTGGTTATTTCTCTATCTAATCACTTTTTCAACAAAGCATCACATGCACAATATTTTATTCAAAATGGTTGAAACCGATGAGTGTTTAGAGAACGCCCTCTTACGTTTTAACGGCTCTATTTGAATGATAACATGATCTTTACTACGTCATTTGTAATTTTGTGTTCCTTTCTAGTTATAACTATTAGTTTGTAATGTAATGATGCAGGTTTTGGTTACTAAAATTCAGTTTCACCAAAACTGTACTCTCCTTACCAGAACTCAACTATCCCTTTAATTGGATTCGGAAATAAAAACAAACAAACTCATCGCTTTTTGGTATCCCTTTAAGGTATTATGTAGCCAACAAAACCCCATTTTTATTGTTGATAATCATCGTCAGTTATAGTAGAATTGCAAGGAAATTGTGTGAACAATATTCATTCCGTAGCAAGTGTATCGATTGGTACAGCGATCGGGGTATTATTTGAGGAATGATAACATATGATTTTCAATGAATAATAATGGCCTCGGAGTAATCCAATGTTTTTGTAAAGCATAGTCAGTAATGATAGTCTTGTTACAAAGTTATATTTTCATCTTTCACGCAGTTTTTCGTACCTCGCAAGATATTGAGAAAATAATTATGTCTTGTTACAAAGTTATATTTGTCCGTCTTTCACGTAGTTTTTCCTACAATATATTGATCAAACAAATACTGTCTTGTTACAAAGTTATATTTGTCCGTCTTTCACGTAGTTTTTCGTACCTCGCAAGATATTGACAAAACAAATACTGTCTTGTTACAAAGTTATGTTTGTCCGTCTTTCACGTAGTTTTCCGTACCTCGCAAGATATTTACAAAATAATGCTGTCTTGTTACAAAGTTATATTTTTCCGTCTTTCACGTAGTTTTTCCTACAAGATATTGATCAAACAAATACTGTCTTGTTACAAAGTTATATTTGTCCGTCTTTCACGTAGTTTTTCGTACCTCGCGAGATATTGACAAAACAAATACTGTCTTGTTACAAAGTTATATTTGTCCGTCTTTCACGTAGTTTTTCGTACCTCGCGAGATATTGACAAAATAATACTGTCTTGTTACAAAGTTATATTTTCCGTCTTTAACGAATAGTTTTTCCTACAAGATATTGAAGAAAAACAATTCTTGTTACAAGGTTATAATTTCAGTCTTTCACGTAGTTGTTCCTACCTCGCAAGATATTGACCAAACAAATACTAGCTGTCGTTAAAAAGTTATGTTTTTCCGTCTTTCACTTATAGTCTTTCCTACCTTGGAAACAATTTTGAAGCGCCCTCTAGACAAAAACTATACTTCGATCCCCTTAGATAGAGTCCCTTTATAGTAAGAGTTGCGACATCTATTGTTCACAAAATGGATACAAAATGGCGAAAGGAATTTAAACTACTGAATGCTCAAAGAGGTTTAGTTTAGCGCATTGTTAAACTCAACATTTCTGCGTGCAGTCACTTAAACCAGCTGTCGCCATTTGGTTTCCATTTGTGTACTCTAGTTGTCGTAACTCTCCTATAAAGGGACTCTACCCTTAGATTTATCAGAGCGCCCACTGTGTTTGCATTTTTTTGTTTGTTTCAAGTATTACTTAAGTATTAATCGTATATATTAATTAAGTATTAATTGTAAATTTGGTCAGTTTCTCTATATGTTTGATGTTTGAATTAAGTATATAAAAAACTGCATCACTTCAGTGATTCCTCGCATATATCCCCAAGTTGATTTATATTTTTCGGGTTTATGTCAGGTTTAATAGCTTCTGACCACACGAGCATTGAAAATTAAGGGGTTTCAGGGACGAGCACCGCACTATGATTTTCTATGGGAGGAATCCCATTTTCTTTGCTCTTTTTCATTTTTTTATTTTGAATAATATTTCTGATCAGTTTCACTATATTATGTTTGAATTAAGAATCAACTGCAGTATATATAATAGGTTACATGTAGATGAGCAAGTTTCATTTGTTATAAAAAAAAATGTACCATGCGATTATCCTTTTCTGTCATCACCTCATCTTGAGACTGATCAGGGGGTGTTTCACAAAGATCCTAAGTTGATCTTAGCACTAAGATGGTCTTAAATATTATGGAAAGCCATTAGTGTCTTGAAACAGTTTTATAAAAGGTTATGTTGAAATGTATAACATGTTGATTCAAATCATATATATTTTCTAATTATCAAAGAGATTTCATGAATTTTATGTGAAGATTATGAATCTCTTTGATAATTAGAAAATATATATGATTTGAATCAACATTCTATGCATTTCAACATAACTTTTATAAAAACTGTTTCAAGACACTAATGGCTTTCCATAATATTTAAGACCATCTTAGTGCTAAGATCAACTTAGGATCTTTGTGAAACACCCCCATTGAAATTGAAGGGAACCAACACCCCATAATAACTTTGTAATAGTAAGATAAATTATAAGTTTTAGCACAGTAGTTGATTCTACCCAACAGTTCAATAAAAACATGTATCCAGAAATGTATCATAATTTGAAAACTTATCATCATACTAAAATTATGTGTCCATGGATCTGCAGAAGAAGACAGTGATGTATTTTCTAGGAACTAGGATATTGAATGTTTGTTTGCAGTAGTTTAGATTGAAAGGTGTGAGTAAAAGTATTTTTTGAAATATTTCTATTTTTGCTGGTGGAATGTATATATCAAAATATATAGGAATATAATGGGGTATTAGTTCCCTGTAATAATCGTAACATTAATCACCAAATGTATAGTGTTTCAGAAAAAAAAACGGAACCCGCATTGTCTTACGCATTATATGAAGTATGAAGTACTGATTAATGTGTATGTTATATATGAATTCGTCCCCTTTCATACGATACCAAATATGTAATGGTAATTACATGCGTAATATATGAATATGAATGGTTGGAAATGAGTCATGTCAAAAGCAGAACAGAAGTAAGTGTTGCAATGCAAAGCTATCTAATGTTCATAATTCCGCATTCGACATTAATGTAACTTCGAAATGAGATTAAAGTCCATAACCTATAGTATCACATTGTCTTTCCACATGCCCATTACCGTATCTTTAGTGGAGTGACATAATAGTCGTATTCATGTTTAAAATCGGACTATTATACATATCCTTCTTGCACTTAGCTCACATTCTTCCAAATGCACCACTTTGGTGGAAACATATATCATGTATATCGCGATCACCTGAGGATCGGATGAAAAGCCAGAGCAACTGGAGTCTCCCAAACCGAGTATACATGCATGGTCATGCATATAACTGATTCCATGAAATTCAAACAAAATGTATGTATCAATGTGATGACAAACACGACAAGAGGATAAAAAGACACAAATAAAGAGATGTTGAATGACAATTCATCATTTCATTGTCATGATTGTGTGTGATCAATAGTTTCGACTCACCGAAATTTTGACATGATTGCTGATTTCATACTGCTTTCACGATGATCGCTAGATCAGTTATTATAAATGTGTTCATGATATAAAAGAAGAATAAATTAACCTGATCATGATGTACTGTATTATGATAAATGTTGGTAAAGGTGGGTTCCGTTTTCTAAGAAACACTCTGTATACAGTGATGCGTAATGGTAATGTAGATATTAGTCGAGAAATGAAGAAATAAAGTCATGTTTATTTTCGACTCGGAAGAAACAGTGTTTTAGTATCTGCCTATTTTCATTTTCACCTGTCACAAATCAACCGTAATATAAAATGTAGTCTAGAGAAACATACGAACACACGTGTCTGCATACAGGCTCTATTACTATATAGCAAAATCAATCTCTTGTTGGCAAAAAATAATCAATGAGATTTGTATTCTGATTGGAAAGGAAAAATTCATCATAAAACACTTCCTTTTGATCTTGAAGATGCCACTATTTGCATTTGATATAAAAACGGTCTATGAGAATAAATACAAGACCGAAAAATCGTTCCTCGTATTCCGCTTATAGCTGGACGATCGGATCGCTCCATATACATGGGGTAGAGTAAAACATCCGATATGAGAGTTAACCCCATGAAGAGAGGGTATATTTATGTCTAAATAAATACATATCTGCATTATTTTCACTTTAAACATTAAGGCTGGAATTCTCATGGAGACCTTTTTTTTAGCACGGTGCTAAATCGCGTCGTTTCGCGTCGTTTTACGTCAGAAGTAGGTTATATTTAACCCACTGTTTTATGGAAAGCCGGGTAGTTCCTGCTTTGCCACCATAGTCTCCGTTGGCACTTATCTTATTGTTTTATTCATTCAATTAGCGTTTTCTATACACTCGATTTTGATAGCGGAAGTTTGGAGGTTTCCCCGCAAGATGAGTCCATGTTATTTAAATGAAAAGTCAAATTAATCTGTTAAAATCAACGATTATTATCAAGTTTCTACATACTTGTATCATACTTTCTTCCTGCCAGTTTAGCGTAAAAATAAGCGTCAGACGCAATGGTATATTCATAGGTTTTGTGTTGCGTTTATGAAGGATAAGTGCGCATATCTAGCAACAAGCGCGCATTTAGAAATAAGTGCGCATTGTTTGCAGTGTGGTGCTCCATAAAAATTTAACCCGGGCTAAATTTAACCTTTAGATGAGAATTCCACCCGAATTCTCATCTAAAGGTTAAATTTAGCCCGGGTTAAATTTTTATGGAGCGATTTAACCCGGGCTAAATTTAACCTTTAGATGAGACTTTGCCACCATAGTCTCCGTTGGCACTTATCTTATTGTTTTATTCATTCAATTAGCGTTTTCTATACACTCGATTTTGATAGCGGAAGTTTGGAGGTTTCCCCGCAAGATGAGTCCATGTTATTTAAATGAAAAGTCAAATTAATCTGTTAAAATCAACGATTATTGTCAAGTTTCTACATACTTGTATCATACTTTCTTCCTGCCAGTTTAGCGTAAAAATAAGCGTCAGACGCAATGGTATATTCATAGGTTTTGTGTTGCGTTTATGAAGGATGAGTGCGCATATCTAGCAACAAGCGCGCATTTAGAAATAAGTGCGCATTGTTTGCAGTGTGGTGCTCCATAAAAATTTAACCCGGGTTAAATTTAACCTTTAGATGAGAATTCCACCCGAATTCTCATCTAAAGGTTAAATTTAGCCCGGGTTAAATTTTTATGGAGCGATTTAACCCGGGCTAAATTTAACCTTTAGATGAGAATTCCACCCTAATGAGGAATTCTCATCTAAAGGTTAAATTTAGCCCGGGTTAAATTTTTATGGAGCGCCACACTGCAAAAAATGCGCACTTATTTATAAATGCGCGCTTGTACTGTATATGCGCTCACATCCTTCATAAACGCAACACAAAACCTATGAATAGACCATTGCGCCTGACGCTTATTTTTACGCTAAACTGGCAGGAAGAAAGTATGAAAAAAGTGTGTAGAAACTTGACAATAATCGTTGATTTTGCCAGGTTTATTTGACTTTTTATATAAATAACATGGACGCATCATTGTGTGGGGAGTGTGTTACATATTCACTGAATTAGTCAAATGATGTATCAAAGCATTCATTGAGTATCATGCTTTATGAAAACGTTACCAAATAGAAAGCAGTGGGCACGTAATGTGGTCACAATTATCAGCAGAACATAAGTCTGCCCCAGCTGGGTGGTCGCATAATAAAACATGATTATTTAATAGTAATCGCAGTGCATATTTTGTATAAATATATATCACACCAGGAATCAAATAGCTAAAGTAATTAGATGAAACGTTAACAATGCAGTCAAACCAAATTCATATAAAGACTACACAACATACAAAGTTAATTACACTTTCAATTATAAGCAGCAGGTTTATTCAGACTTTGTTCAATATATTCGTGAGAAGTTGATATTTGTTCTTACCTCTGACTATGAGCCTATACAGGGAGCCACGTGCCGAAGACCTTTCATTGTTGTAGTAGATCTCATATATTCCCTCGTCTGAAGCCTGGACTGGGTCTGTAACCTGATAGGATAATTGCCCAAGATTCACCCTTTGGGAACCTCCATCCCTTGTCCAGCTAATGACATTGCTTTGTGAATCTGGTTGTGCTCCTTGTGTCATGGTGATGGATACGCCAGTATCACCAATATTCACCGTTCTACTAAAGACTCCATCACTTGGCTCAAACTTAGCTGTAGTATAAGTGATTTAGGAAAAGAAAGCAGGGTCAAATTATCATGCCAAATACGCACAAACACTTACTAATCACTTTTTGTCACTATGACATGTTAAAGTATGATTGATATGGGGGGATATATCCCCCCCAATATTTCAGGTGGGGGGGGGGGGGGGGGGGGTGGCCTGTATTATCATCCCCCCAATATTCGGGGTTGAAAAATATATAATAACATTAAAATTAAGGAGCATTGCCCCCTCTCATGAATGGAAGGTGTTACTATAATCTTCTTTAAACCACTTTTGATAATGCTAAACTGCCCAAATCCAGAATCTTCCGGGGCTGCGCCCCTGGAACCCACATTAAGGTTATTTGATCCAGTATCAGCCCTGTACTCATTACATAGTTTTATTCAGGACTTCTCCTTTGGCAAACTCTCAGGTGATCCTGGCCAACTGTGCGTTTGCGCTTCGCTCACTAAAATTGAGCTAACTATTAAATTGTTAATTGTATTTCTGAATATTACAAATCCCAAAGCTCCCAGGGGCTTCGCCCCCTGGACCCCAAGCTTTCCAATGTGGGTATCCCTCGACTTATTCTATTCAGGATTCCATCCGGAAGATTGCAATCGACAGTATTTATTCTATCATGCTAACATTCATTTATACAGAGCCCTCATCATAACAGGATGCTTGCAATGTGCACTTAATAACCTTCCAATTTCTAAACAGCTGAATTCAAAAGCTTTGGGGCACCCCCCCCCCCCCCCCCCCCCGCCCCCGCCCCCCTCAGCCATACAAACCCGGGCACCCTGCTGGGTTGTCGCTTCGCTCCCTCGCCAGAGATGGTCAAAATGACGAATCATCCCCAATGGCGAGAATAAATCAACGCCCTTGGCTTGTATTATGTTGATTATTAAAGTTGACCAGTCTACATGACTTAAAGCAAACAACTACATTGTGATTCAAGTATTCTAGTTGCTCATTCCAATAATTAAAAGTCAAAACATTATAATATCAATCTAATACAACCGAAATAATATAGTCGTGTATCATAACATGTGTAATATAGGGAGCAGTCATCTTGGATTTGAGATGGATGCCATGGTGATACAGGTAAATAAGTATCAAAAATGGATCTGCTGCCCCCCAAAACCTTGGAAAAGTGGTATTACTTGTCTTTTTTACTTGCCGGGTTCCCAATATACTCGATTTGGGGGAATATGCAAATTAGGTAAAATACATAATTATGCAAATAATATGCATTGCTAGAGGTTGCCACGATGGCAACTCATCTTTGATATCTTAAATACCTACTTAGAACACAACTGACAAATAATAATCCGGAATTATTGCTTATTAGGGGCTGTATCCCCTGAAAATCAATAATATTCATACATATGCAAAATAGGGGAAGCCATCTTGGATTTCAGAGTGTTTCCCATGCAGCATTTACAAACGAGCACCGGAAATGGAATCCTTGCCCCAAAATACCCTAGAATACTAGTTTTTATCAATATTGTTCTATTCCTAGATAGAAAATGACCCCTTACCTTATTTCACAAATATGCAAATTAGCTAATTATCTTTAAAATCGCCAAAATGCACCCTGGGACCAAAAATAAAAAAAATGGAAACATCACTTTTTCTCATCACTAATGTATTTAGACCAAATTGAAAACTGTTTCCAAGATTATAGCAAAAAATTTCACAACATTTATTTATATTACATTAGGGGATAATAGACGCGCTCTGCGATCAACAGATAAGTGGGGTTTGTCGCCATCTAGCGGGCAATAGTGGACAGGGATAATACATAAATTTGTCACAGTCCAAACTGGACAGGAATAGGATGAACGTGAAAATGGGACATATCCTTGTTTTCCCAACAGCAATGTATAGTGCTTCATGAATCGTCTTAAAGGCAGCACTGTAACAAAGCTGATAATTATCTTGATAGTAAACGGGAGCCACATGCTGTCCTTGTTCAATAAAGAGAGTCGAATAGTTATTGTACCACATCTAAAATTACTGAATTATGTATGATCCATTTAGACATATTTTATTCTAACAGTATACATGTACATGTTTAATTTGAATGCACCTACTATGAATTTGATTGCACATACGAGAAATTGAATGACCGGAATGACACAGGGAGGCCTGGTGACGAATTTGAATGGCCTTGCATTGTTTATGAATTACACGACCCTTTGCAAAATGTTGGGTATCTATACTCCGCACAAAAAGAAACAGGACACTTATTTAAAGGGGACCACCAGGCAAAGGACAATACATTATTATATGTTTTGGTACCGTTTTGTGATATCAAATAGATACCCAACATTTTGCAAAGGGTTGTGTTATTCATAAACAAAGCAATTAATTTCCACCACTTACGGAACCACGGCTATCTTTTGGTTCCACACGGGCCAGGCATTTGCGAGTGCGCCAATGCAATACACGCGTACGTCAATATAATCCCGGTTGATTCGTTCGCTCTGCACAGAGCGCCGCTGGCTCTGCTCGCATAATAGTCTGCGCATAATTATCTCATGAATTTTCTTGTTAGTTCTTTGACAGAGTGTTTATAGACGTCAGGCCCATGCCCTCCTGTGGGTGGTGTTTCACGCTTGACCTGTCATCCTATAATTATTTTCCTCTTATCAATTAGGTGTAACACCAATGTATAAATTATGTTACTTTTGTAATATCTACTTTTATTTTTGAAGATAAAAAACCCTGTTTTACACTATGTGTATCATATTTGTTATATCCCGATAGCATTACGTAGGAGACAAAGTGACTGCTTTATTTTTGTTTAATATGACTGAAATTTATAGTGTTTAGGCTTGCATGAAAAATACACCTAAACTTACTATCGCTTTGTTAATGCTGCTCCTTTTTTATTTGTATTTTTAAAATTTTATTGTAATGATTGTTTTGATTTATGTATTGATTTGCTTTTGAATCCAATAAAACATTTAAAAAAAGAAACACAACAAATAAAAAACAATAAAATCATGGGACAGGTTTCGGTTTTTCAAATTTCCCTTTCGTTACAAAGATATGTACGATCGAAGTATTCAGATAAGAAAAAACTCCGGTGGAGTTTTGAAACCGTGTACAAAGTGAGTGCAGTGAGTTAGTGAATATCACTTTGCATTTTTGCTCATTACTTGGCCATGCAATGTCCATTTGATATGAAATGTTCACACAATACCCTGTGGACATATGAGACAACAACACTATACATTGCATCAACCATCCATCACTTTTTGCACATGTCAACAAAGTTACAAGATCCCTTTAAATCACTGACACCCTTTTGATCTTCTGCGAAGTCAGTCTAGAAGAGTTCGACCTAAAGAGAAAATGGCGCAAAAACCTGGGCGGAATCCGACTTCCCTAATCAAGATCTTGTATAATATAGAGGACCCTACGTCAGAAGCAGCAGCTGGTTTCAACCTCCCCAGAAAGCAATGGGTGAATCTGAACTGAACATGGATAAGAACACTCCATGGCCCATGTAATGTCCAGCCTATCATCTCCATCGATGTGAAATGAAAGACAGCCCTGCATGTGACTGCGGGAATCCAGACCAGACGGTGCAGCATGCGGTAAATGACTGCCCTCTCCGATGTTTCCCTGATAGTTTGGGAGGGAGGGGGGGGGGGGGGGGGGGGGGGCGGAATTCACGTATACTATACTTGAATTTATAGAATGTGCGTCATACAAAGCAAACACTATATAACATCATATCGATATGTGGTGATCAATGACACTTGTAACAAGCCATATCATAATTTAAAGGTGCTTATTTTCGGGTAGACAATGTTAGACTGATAACTGTCGAAGTATGGACCTGACTTTATGCGGTAAGCACTAAATAGGCACCAATCCAGTATACATACATACATTCTGAGACTTGAGAGAATATTCACTCACGCATGGTATACTATATGCATAGCCAAAACTTCCGACGTTGACGCAAAAGAAGTGTAATTCTGGCCAAGATGTGGCTCGAACCGAGTGCTTACCACTTTATGCATCGAAACATGACTGATCAATAGCGCCACCTATCATCGCTGTCTTCTGGTACTTGCTTCAATATGACTGTGTGGCGATATTTGTGTACCGTCCGTCACCTGTCGTTGAATATCTACCAGGAAGTATTATAATTTATAAACATGATATCAGAATGAAAAAAAAAAAAAAAAAAAAAAAAACTCTTACTGGAACCGAACACGTAAATAGAGATATAACGCCATAAGTTCAAGGAAGTTCAACAAACTCTTACCTTGCACTTATGTTGTTGTTTTATTTTACAAACAAAATAATTCAATACTCCACTCCAAACAAAATAAACACTCCACACCAACCGGAAATATCATATGCGTTCTTGAAACATCTCCAAAACATACGATAATAATAAATAAAAAGAAAACACACAGACACAAGTGATTTAACCTGAGTAGACCACATCAAGGCACTCATTTTCCGGTCATTCTTTACAACAATCGATCATCAAATAACAATTGGTGTTAAAGGTATAACATTGTCCAAATCATCAACATAAAATGTTAATTATAGCGGTTCCCTCATATACCTTGTTGTATTAATCGTATTAACAATACAATAATGGGACAAGTTTCGGTTTTTCAAACTGGCATTTCGTTACAAAGATATGTACGATCGAGGTATTCAGGTAAGAAAAACTCCCATGGAGTTTTGCAACCGTGTAAGAAGTGAGTGCAGTGAGTTAGTGAATATCATGTTGCATTTTCGCTCTTTACAATTGGCCATGCAATGTCCATTTGGCTTGAAATTTTCACACAATAGCCTGTGGACATATGAGATAACAGCAATGTACATTGCATCAACCATTCATCACTTGTTGCACATGTAAACACAGTTACTAGATCCCTTTAACCTCCATAAACATACCATAATACTAAGTTAAAAGTAAATACGCACATAATGACATACAACAAGTACTTCACACCGACGCGGAAATATTCTTGTCTTTCTTGATTGATATAATAATATAGGTTTTCCCATTCATTTTAACACTTTTGTCATTCAATTTCATTAATTCGTCATTCAAATTCGTCCCGAGGAACCACCAGAGCGGAAATCCCAACTTCAATTTCGTCTTTCGTCAATCAATTTAACACAATCACCACACAATTTAGTCATTAGGCACACATTTTCGTCAATTGCAAATCAAATTCGTCGGTCACAGTTGCTGAACACATAAAAGCGAAAGCAATTTCGTCAATTGGCAACCAATTTCGTCAAAACTCCATTCAAATTCGTCCTATGTATTTAGGAGGTAATTTTCTGTTATAAATTGTCTTGATGTAATTGTTAAATTGTAACATTAATTTTATAGGGGATAACACACACACACACACACACACGCACCCACACACACACACACACGCACACACACGCACACACACGCACACACACACGCACACACACGCACACACACGCACACACACGCACACACACACACACACGCACACACACACACACACACACACACACACACACACACGCACACACACGCACGCACACGCACGCACACACACACACACACACACACACACGCACACGCACGCACACAAACACACACACACACACACATCCACACACACACACACACACACATACGTTTAAAACATATCTTCATTCAATTATATATTTTTTGTATAGAAATATATGTAATGTTGTTATGTTTTGTTTTATATATTTTGTAAGAGATTTGAAGTAAATCAAACTGGACTTTTTATTTATTTTGTTTCATCTTGATTTGGAAATAAAACAAACAAACAAACAAACAAACAAACACACATCACACATCACACACATACACACACACTGGTTTTCCTATCCCAACAAAAGGCTATACCACCTGACGAATTTGAATGACAAATTCACGAAATTGTTTGCACAATGACGAAATTGAACTTAACATTCACCACCCGCTCAGTGGCCGAGACGAATTCCAATGACAATTGACGATTTTGAATGCGAAATATTTGAAATTGGTTGACCAATGACGAAATAGAATGACCATTGACGAAATTGAAGTTGGGATTTACGCTCTGTTGGTTTCTCGGGACGAAATTGAATGACGAATTAATGAAATTGAATGACAATAGTGTTAAAATGAATGGGAAAACCTATAATAACACAATCTCTAGAATAATACTATACAAAAGAGACTACACAATTATACACTCGAAATTGTACCCGAAGGGCCCAGAGAACACTCAATGTTATTCTACTGGATTACATTAAAACGCAATAATGTAAAATGACATACAAATATACTTGCAGGCATGACACGGACGTATACATACGCAAAATCTGGCATACAATAAAGACTTATCATCGAACGGAAATATATTAGATTCTTTCTTGGATAATCTCCAAAAACATACGATAATAATAAATAAAAGGAAAACACACAGACACGCGTGATCAAAGGGATAGTTGAGTCTTGGTAAATCGAGTACACTTTTGGTCAAACTGAATTTTAGTAACGACTAAGTAAAAAGCCTGTAAGAGCCGTTAAAACTCAAGAGGGAGCTCTCTAAAAAGTAATTAGTTTCAACCATTAGTTTCAACCATTTTTAATTTCAAAATTGTGCATGTGATGTGTGTTTAAATTAATTAATAGAGACATCATCAACAATTATTTAAAAACATCTTTCGTACGCTTTTTTAAAAAGTGTACAAATTTGTTGTCTTATATCATTAAAAATCATTCCGATCGAATATATATATTGATATTTTAGCTGTTTCTTAACCGATTTTGATCAAATAAAGTTATTCTGTCATTCAAATTGTATGCTCTTTCAAATTTGACACTCAGTTTTCATAACCTCACAAAAAAATAATATTTCTTGCAGCGCCCTCTATACCAAAATTCAACTTTCTCTTTAAACCTGAGTGGACCACATCAAGAGCACTCGATTTCCTGTCATTCCTAACAAAAATCGATCATGCAAAAAAAAAAATTGGTGTTAACCTCCAGAAACATCCCACAATACTAATTCAAAAGAAAATACTTACACACCGACGCGGAAATATTATATTTGTACTTGAATAAAATAATAATATTTACATTAGACAAAATTCCAGAATAATACTATAAAAAATAATGGAAAAAACAACACATACGCTCGTAATTGTACCCGAGTTGACCAGTTGAGCACTCAATGTTATTCTACTACATGTATACGCTTTCATGTACAATGCATACTAAAATTATATGCACACATACAAATACACTCGCAGGCACGACACACACGTATACATATGCACATACTGACACAAAATAAACACTTCACACCGAGCAGAAATATTGTATTATTTTTTTGGATAATCTCCAAAAACATACGATAATAATCAATAAAAAGAAAACACACAGACACACGTGATTAAACCTGAGTGGACCATGTACACCAAGAGCACTCCACTTCCTGTCATTCTTTACAACAATCGATCATCAAATAACAATGGTGTAGTCACCAGCATAGGCCCTATGCTGTGGGTGTACGCGATAAACGCCCCCAAATGTATAAAACAAAGTAAAGAAATGTGATTAACCTCATAAGGCTGGAATTCACACAAAGTAGATTAATAATGTTAACTATGTATGGTTAAATTTAATTTAATCTGTGTCAAAGATAATTTTATTTCGAACCTTTTTAATTAATGCTCAATCGGTCAATTTCAAAGCAGTTTTTGTCAAAATCTAAGTTATGATATTATTCTTTCACCGCGGAAGGTGGTGAAACCATATTTTAAATTGGTTGTTGGGCGTTTTCCAATACTGTTATTTTACTTTAACAGGGTTGATACTATACATTTCCTAAAGACACAACATACAGGTAAAGTATATATCATATATATTATGCTATCAGGTGGTTAATTTTACCAAACACCAACGACCGTCTCACTAGACGTAGCAAATATGATTTCCACGTTGTCTACAAGCAGCACTTCGTATTTTTAAAACCACCTTTATTGTTAATTGCAGCCTAAACGAAACACATGGTTACCCGGTATATATAAGATTATAGTCAAACATATGATTTCATAAGGGAAACAAGAAAAAGTGGTTACTGTTTTGGCGGGATTGTTGACCTGTATAGATAGGTTAATCCATTGTATTTCTCTGCGGGGGATCGATCACTGTTGGTGGCCACTATCATAGTATGGTTAGTATAAACAGAAAGCCACTATTTATGTAGCCTATCCGATAGGCGTCGGGTTTTCTAGCAAGTACTAATCGCGTAATATGGGGACGGAATAACCGTCGAGTCCGAACCCTATCGCAGCTCGCGCTTCGCGCTCGGATTCGGGCTCGCCGGTTGTTCGGGTTCTCCATAACGCGAGTATAGTACTCGCCAAAAAGCCCGACGCCTATCGGTAGGCTACTATTTATGCTAAAACGGGTTTGAATGTTATCCGCCATAACCCCATTCACACCATGCATGCACCCCTTTTCATTTACCCATAACTGGATACACACGGAAAACCATTAAAAAGTTCACTTGCGTTGAGGAAGGAAGAGTTCTCATTCAGGTCTGGCGCGAGATATACCGGAATTTCCGCGATATTCTATAGTTTGAAGCTGGTCGTGGAATTTCCCGAAACTTTCGTGGGACAGAAAGGGAAAACCAAATTATATTGTTTTGAAAAGTTGTGACGTTCATACTGGTCTGGAAATGCAAACAATGCATAACAAACTCAACATCATTAGTTGGTGACTGAAGCCAGAATACAACGAGAAAAACAAAATAATGCGTGACCCTTTTGTTATTTAAAGGGATCTTAACTTTGTTGAAATTGTTGATATATGTGCAAAAAGTGATAAATGGTTGGTACAATGTATAATGTTGTCATCTGATATGTCCACAGGGTATTGTGTGAACATTTCCAGTCAAATGGACGTTATATGGCCAAGTATATAAGCAAAAATGCAAAGTGATATTCAAAAACTCATTGCACTTACTTTGTACACGGTTGTTGTTGTTGTTGTTTTGTTATTTTGGCGTTCATTCAAAATGAATATTTACGCCATAATACTTAATTATTATTATTTTTTTCCAATCATTTGTATGGAGTTCCTACTTCATGCTGCCTGTCCATCACTCAAATCTGACCTAACCGTGCATCATCTGGTCAGTCCGGCACAGTACATCGTGCAGACTTCTCAGCTCGGTGACATACCGGGTCATGTGTGCAAGCCGAGCCTAGACCCCTCAGATGCTCGAAAATGAGGTGTCAGGTGCAATCTGTTGGGCTCCAAGTAATGCAATAATGCATGCCAAATTCAAAGACAATATATATATATTCATCAATTTCAAACATGCAACACAAATCAAATAAAGCACTCATTCAGTGGGCTCTTTTACATAACATACATCATTTGTTAGTAATTGTATACAAAATAAAACTTTCACTAAAACAATATAATAGAGATGCTAAGCAAATGTTAGCAATAATCTGAATACAGATCCCTTTTTGCTATTCATCGAACCTCCTAGTTCTATAAATGAAATTCATTAATGCCACTTGCAATTTTGTATCGAATATTTCCAACATCTTATATATATCTTGTTTTTCATTTATTCCTAATTCTACAAATAACATTGTCCTTTCAATGATATATTTCGTACAATCAAGAAGAAAGTGTTCAAAAGTTTCAATTTCATTACAAAACTGACAATCGCCAGATAATTTCAAAACCAATTTTATATAAATGTGCATTGAGTCCAAGACACCCCATTCGAATCCTGTGTAACAATACTTCATTTTTTCTATTTTTAGAGCACCATGTATCAATGTATTTTATATTTATATTCTTTTTCACTTTCTTTAAGACACTATTCGAAGCATTCCACCTTTCCTGCCACATATTTAAAGCATATATTAGCAATATTGCATTTGCTTCTAATTCATTCAATTTATTTTCTATTTCAATGAATGTGTGTCCAAGGGCTTGTTTTGCTGAGAGGTCTGCAACTTCATTACCTACAACACCACAGTGTCCGGGAATCCACTCAAGGAATACGTGGATTAATATTTCACTGACGCATACATCTTCTTTCCAATTTTTTATCGCCATTAGGGCACTCAAACAATCAATAAATATAACAATTCCAACATATAAATTATCCAGTTGTTCTAGCCAATTCAATGCAAGAATTATAGCAACTAATTCAACTTTATATGATGAACTAAAATTTTGTAGCCTCTTTTTTCCAATAATGTCCATACTCGGAACATGAAAGCTTGCAGATGCATTTCCATTAAGGGTTTTTTTCGAACCATCCGTAAATATATGCAACTCTCTAGACCATTTCATATTAATATATTCTAATGTTTCAAATTTTATACTATGAATATTATCTTTTTTATCAACTCGTTCTTTTAAATCCATACAAACATTTGGTATCATTATGTGCCAAGGAGGGTTTGGCAGAGATGCACGTTTTTGTATAACATCTTTATCTACTGTAACCAAATCCAGTAATCGATGACAAAAAGGTTTGCGTAATTTATTTTCAAAATTGTCATTATGGCAATTCTGTATAATCTCTTTCAAAGGATGGTCTATAGTTTGTTCTATCTTTACTTTATAACGAGAACAAAATAATTTTCTCCTTAAATCCAGAGGCATTTCACATGTCTCTGCTTGCAATGTTTGTAGCGAAGTGCCTGAAAGGGCACCTGTACAAATCTTAAGACATTGATATTGTATCGAGTTCAAAGCATTTTTTAAACTTTGAGATGCCGAATCGTAAGCTTGGCAGCCATAATCAATCAAAGATCTTATGAGAGCTCGCTATATTATCAAAAGAGATTTCGTGTTTGTGCCCCACGGTTTTCGCGACCCGTTGGATTATATAATATCTGAAAACTTCAATCGTAGATAACTTTTTAACTTAATGGGAATTTGGAAAACCGAAACCTGTCCCATGATTTTATTGTTAATACGAGTACCAGTGGCGTAGCGTGGTCGGACTGATGGGGGGGGGGGGGGGGGGCACGAACATTATTGGGGGGGGCACACCTTATGTATTTCTTTGTTTTTTCCAAAAATGGCCCCTTATGTTTTCTATTGTTTTTTCGAAATTATTGGGGGGGGGGGGGGCACGTGCCCCCCGTGCCCCCCGTAGCTACGCCACTGACGAGTACAACAAGGTATGAGGGAACCGCTAGAATTCCAATTGTATTTTGAGGATTTGGACAATGTTACTAAAGTCCCTTTAATATACAGCAACTGAATGGTCACAATTGTATTGGTAAATGTTTATAATAATCACTTTGCTTATTAAAGGGATCTAGTAGCATTGTCCAAACCCACTTAAAGGGATCTAGTAACTTTGTTGACATGTGCAAAAAGTGATGAAGGGTTGATGCAATGTATATTGTTGTTATCTCATATGTCCACAGGGTATTGTGTGAAAGTTTTAAGTGAAATGGACATTGCATGGCCAAGTAATGAGCGAAAATGCAAAGTGATATTCACTGACTCACTGCACTCACTTTTTTACACGGTAAGAAAAACTCCGGGGGAGTTTTTCTTATCTGAATACTTCAATCGTACATATCTTTGTAACGAAAGGGAAATTTGAAAAACGAAACCGGTCCCATGATTTTATTGTTAATACGAATACCACAATGTATGATGGTACCGCTAGAATTAAAATTCTATTTTGAGGATTTGGACAATGTTACTAAGTCCCTTTAACTTAATCAGAACTCTAGTGGTTCTCTCAAACCCTTTTTGTATTCGTATTCACCAGGCAATAGAAGCATGGAACGGATTTTTGTTTTTCGGATTTCCCTTTCGTTAAACAAATATTTACGATTGAAGTGTTAAGATTTTTGATCACCCACTAGAAAGACAGTTATAACTGCGTACAAAGTCAGAGCAAGAAATCTGCGAATTTCGTTTTGTATTGTTCGATCATTACCCGGCCGTATGGAATATTCACTCACTACTTAGTGGACATGTTAAACCATTCATCATTCATTTGCACATGTCAACAAAGTTACCAGATCCAATAACCTGTCGGCATTAATCAAATACTAGTTAGAATAGATATGAATCAGATCTAACATCATTATTTTGTTTAATTCAGTGAAATAGAGTAATTGTACACGTAATAATCCTTTTCCACTTCCCGATCCCATTTAAAACACCGTCGCAATGTCACGTAATTTAGATCGCTTCTGAAATGTATGCAAATAATATGCGTATGACGTAAGACTCTCCGTTGGCAAGCTTAACAATAGTAACTAGGTCCGGCAAGCTAAGTATGCCGGAGCTTGCCGGACATAGTTACTATATTGTTAAGCTTGCCAACGGGGAATCTGACGTCATACGCATAATATTTGCATACATTACAGAAGCGGTCTATTGTATAAAAGGTAACCCATTGCATACGGGAACCTGGTGGACACTGGATTAACTCTGTGGGGATTGGACAAACAGGGTAATAATGGAAACTCAATCTTTTCCGCATTACATGTCGCATAATTGTACTGGTAAATTATATTATTTTACTCAATCACGGATCTTTGGAGAAGCATTTCTTGTTGCTTTCAAAGAAATACAAAATCTGTGACGACATTGTTAAGAAATATGAAATCAAATTACACACCATAAAACCTAATATAATTCTTATGTTTATAAAGCTGGAATTCAGTGAAATTATCATTTGACAAGTCCTTTCCGCTCTCCCAATTAGAAACAGCGCCACAAAGGTAATAATTATATTAGTAATCGTAAGTAATATTTGACTAACTCAAAGACATGCGTGGGGCAATTTATTTCCAACAATAAATACGCAAACTGTAGAAGCAGGGATAAACTCCTACTTCCATGGTAAAAGGAAGCGTTCAGATAGGTAAAAAAACACAAGTGGCGTAACGTGATCGGACTGATTGGGGGGGGGGGGGGGGGGGGTACGCGAGTGATTTCTTATGACTGTATTGTTATTGGCAAATTATTGAGGGGGGGGGGGGGGGCGGAGTGCCCATGTGCCCCCTCCGTAGCTACGCCACTGGTGACAATACATGTGTTTATTTTTTTCTTCCTGACCATGAACGGTGAACCGAAAGTTCAGAAGGAATCCATTTCCCTATTTGATTTGCAATTCAGAATATGATGAAGATCTTCAATATAAAAACGAAATACATGTTACATTCTTTCAAGCGTATTGTCGATTGATTCCTGAGATCAAATTAGATATATCCACCTACAAAATATAGGGATAAGAAAAGACAATCTCTGTTCAAGTACATTCCAAAGTACAGAGGCGGGCTTAGAAGAACGTTAGGCCAAAATAATGTCATATTATCATCAGTATATCTTTTATGTCTACGCAATATCTGTAACGAGGAATGTTTAACGGGAGTGTCCGCCTTTTGCAAGCCAAATTTCAAAAGTTGCGAGCTTATTGTCTTATAAGAAAGAAAATGTCACTTAACAGCTTGTATTGCCTAAACAAATTAGAGCTTGAAATTTCCTTTTTCGTGGCGTTATAGACCTCTAAATGAATGATGCGACAGAACGCGTTTTACCATGCAATACGAGTCTTCACCCTTGCAAAATTTAGCTCACGATAGCTGCATGCTGGCCCTATACGTGACCCGCGCACAGATTGTGATCGAACAACGGCGTAAGCGAGTATTAAACAAAATAACTAAGACTCGCTAAAGCTGATTTTTCGAGACATTTTCCGTGGCATACCTTTAAAAGGACGGCTTTACAATACCTTTACACAATAATAAGTACAATATTGTTGCAATATTATGCTAAATCAGTAAAACGTATTTATTGGCCGATATTATAGTTCGATGAAGGGATGATTTCTACACATTATTTTTCCATTCGTAGAATCCAAATTACAGGGTTGTTCGAAGTTAAATTTAGTGTGTATGTTACATTCATCCTAATCCGTCTACTGAAAACTGTTCAGACGATTTGTAAAAGGCGGACACTCCGTTTAAAAGGGTCAATTTAGTGCAGAGTAAATTATATCTTAGCTCTGCTTGCTATGCATCATAATGACCGCTATTCATATAAAAAAATGGTCGCTACTCATGTTAATTAACGAAATCGGAGTCGTTATTCATGAAATGAAATCGGGGTCGTAATACGAAATGAAGGACGTCTCTATCAATAATGTAAGACCGGGAGGGTGTTTCACGGGGACCTTTTGCTCCAATTTTGTTGAAATTTTTGCCAAAATGTAGCCAAATTACACGAATTTGGCAAAAATTTGGCAAAGTTTTGGCAAAATTTAGGCCAAAATATCCTTATAATGCCACCATAAAAATCTGTCATTATGACAAAACATTGCTTTGTGAAACACCCCGGGGGGGGGGGGGGGGGGGACGAGGGTCGCCTGTTATCATGTTATCATGTTATCTACCTTCTTAAAGGGGTAGTTTAGTTTTGGTAAGGCTGAACTTTAGTAGCCAAAACCTGCACAGTTACATTATAAACTAATAGTAATAACTCCACCATGCTCGAAAGATATACAAAATTACAAACGACTAAGTAAAAAGCCTGATATCATTCAAAAAGAGCCATTAAAACACAAAAGGGCGCTTTTTAAAAAGGCATTGGTTTCCACCATTTTTCTTACAAAATGATGCATGTGATGTTTTATTTATATAATGATTAAATAGCGAGTTCATCAACAACTATTTTAAAAACGCTTTTGAAAATTTTTGAAAAAGTGCAAGCATTTATTTATTTTTTTCTAAAAATCATCTAATTATTTGGGCCCCAAATAATTATAAGATCAGATATATTTATTGATATTTCAGCCGTTTCTGGGTCGATTTTGACCAAATAAAGTTTATTCTGCCATTAAAATTGTATGTTCTCTCAAATTCGACACTCAGTTTTGCATTACCTCACAAAAAAATTGTGATGTGCAGCGCCCTCTCTACCAAAACTAAACTACCCCTTTAACCTCTCCTACTATTTTGGGTGACAGCCAGTATCTATACATGAATACATCAAAACTGTAAACAAGTTGTTTAACAAACTTCGGAACCTTAGTTTCAGGACATTGTTTGACCATGCAGACTCGACCAAGGTCCATGTTGTCTCTGTAATTACGATCGCCAGGTCCGTACAATGTTTGGCAATGCCTCGATAGATAATGAAAATGCACGCAGCTCGCGCTCTTGTCGATAAATCATGTTTTGCAGAAAAATGTGATAATTTTCCAGACGTCAGCAAAAAGTGAAGAGACCATATTGTTGTTTTTCATGACGTTTGAAGGTACTAGGATTATGCTGAGTTTTTTTCAATTAAAAAATGGTACAATATTTACAATTCTCAATTCACAATATTCCAGACATGAGCCTGCTTTTCCCAGAGACGGTCCCAAATTATGTGGCGGAGTTTGATTGCGAAACAGATCGATATAAAGGAGGAAGTTCTCAAGTTCTGTTATTTTATAAACAGTATTTTCTCTATCCTAGGATTAGGCTTGAGCAAATAAGATAGTAATGTTGTTTAATATATTGCTCATGATAGCAAAAACTGATCAAGGAGGATAAACAACAAGGGATATAGTGGAAATGAGATGGAACAGGAAATAACAAAGAAATATATTTTATCTTGTGTTTATCGTAACAGAAATTATAAGTAGATTGTCATAACAACAATGAAATAAAAGGAAGAACAAACATGAAGAAGAAAGTCGTAGGACTTATTAGGAATTTTAACACTGCCACAGAAACAAAGAATTTAAAGAAATAAGAGAAAGAAGTAATTGTTGATAGTAATAAAGAGGATTATAAAATATAAAAAGCAGTCATTAGATGATAAGAACATACAGCTATCAATACACTTGCTTCCGTTTAATAGGATGATCACCCCCTATAATGTCCGATTTGTGCATACATGTATGACTATACTTATCCACATAATATTGCTTACTTTTGTCGTACTTTACAGGCATTGCTTTAATGATGTTGACATTACTGTACATAATATATAGCATTTTTAGATCGCCATGTATCTAGGGGCCCTATTCAGATTTCTCTTATTTCTCTATCACTTTCTTCTTCTCAATATCAACAGTTTCATGAAATAAACATTTGCATATATAATATTCTCTCTCTTATCCCAAGGGCAGTCTGTATTATACCGCCAGGCGCCCCGAGAGCGTGTGCCTTGAGTAAACGGGACAGGCCGGATGGGAAATCCCCCTCCAAAGACATTACGTCATCGAATCTTTCTTCTATTATTCTTGCGCCACCGCGGTGCACCGATCCGTGATAGATATCGATGCACCCCTATGATGCAACGGCCCCACCGACTTACGGTTCTTTACGTGTAGTCAAACCGCTGTGCATAGTGAGTACAACGGCCCGAGTACAACCATGGAATTAGGAGGACCTCCCATATCCCTGGTACAACAATAATTAGCAGCATACCAGCATTATGACAATATAAAGAGATCAACAAAACTTTGAATATATAACAAGAACCCAACTACATCCAGGGACATACTATCTCCCTGCTATATATAGCCCGGAAATTTGGAGCCCCCGAAAGTTGGAAAAGTAGCCCCCGAAAATGGAGCCCCCGAAATAAAAATATTAATTTTTTCGCTGGTCGGGACCCGGGTGTTCCCATTCGGTAACGTATGATGCTATTTTTGATCTATTTCCAACCATGTACTTGATCCAGCATATAAAGGGGATTTCCCCGCTGGCCTTGCCCTAGCCCGTTGATTGGCTGATGCCAAAGCGGAACGTAGTTTTATTTGTTTACGACCACTCACCCCCGTCATATAAACACCATCACAATCTGACGTATTAACAGTACGTCTCCACCCTCCTTTTTGATTGAATCTGTCTGAATCAAGCAAGCGTGGGGTTTTCTTAATTAAAATATTATCAGTTGTGCGAATTTGTTTGGACTTTCATACATGTTTTGTGCGAATTCGTTGGATTTCTGCATGAACTTAAGAACCATTCGCCCGGGCAGCAACAATACATGTTCTGCAGCGCATTGTTGATTGTCTCGCAGTCTTTGTTATAGAACATGGGGACCATTAGTAAAATCTATATAACTGAACCAGGGAAAAGCTGCAATTCCCATGATTGAACCACTGCGTCGGAATGAGACGGATTAAACAGCAAACAGATTATTTGTGCGCAGAACAATTTTAGTCTGATTTGTGTTATCATGACAATCTCCTCGATCAAATAAATTAAATCTAGCCGGTCCGGGGGTAGTCTTTTGACAAGCCTGTCTCGTCTGAACTGAGTTGAATGCAAGGAACGACTGGACAGCGCGACTACAATGCACACTCTCTTGGCGAGACAGTCTTTTCGCAAATGGATTTCTCTCCGATGAACTTCTTTTGTTAAGTATTGAATTCCTCTACCTATGAGTTGCGCCCAATCAGGAAGCCGGGTTATCACGTACCTCATGCATTATGCATCATTCCCCAACGCAAGACACAAACTATACCACAGTGAACCGACGCTGCACGCTGAAGCAATACAAAGGTCCGATGCAAAGCAACACACACACATACACGCACACGTCCCGAGGTCACACACAGAAACACACACATACACACACAGCCTACACAGGGATGTGTTTGTGTATACAATGCTATGTACTGGGCGAGTATGCCGACGTACACGTAGTTCATATTTAAATGGGAGAGGCAAAGAGACGTTTGACTGTACAGAAAGACGTGTGCTCAATGCAGTAGATATATCACAAAACTATGCATGATTCATTAAATCAAGCTTATGCATATTCATGAGCCAGTAGAAGCGTAAAGGCGAGGGGATCGCACGTGAATTCATCATTTTGCCAGATAGCCTCCATCAGGCGAGTCGTTCCTGATCCTGATCTTGCATGCAGCGCAGCCATTGCTTGCTTGAGACACGAAGCCTTGTTAAAGGCTAGTCCGGGGGTAGCATTTTAGACGTTGACCAGCACTCCCATACACATATCTTTTTATTACCACATACAAATCGAGGTGAAAAGCACACGGCTGCTAAAGTCGGGACATAATGCACAGTGATCGCGTTTGGAGTCGGATTAATTAGACTGGACGGAACATTGTGACTCTCTTTTCGAACCAGATGCTGGTAGTTTGTAATGACCCATAGCACATTCTTCTTCATCTGACTAAAAACCATCTGATATATATATATGTATAGATCTCCATGGTGATGATGTTGAGGTGACGCACACCTATGTGGACTTGCGATATAACTCATCGTCGTATCATTGCTTGGTGACGGTAACCGTTTTGTAGACGTTCACGAGGGTTAGGCATGAAGTCATATGAGTGACGGGAGACTGTATTTCATCAACTCTGTGCAGAAACCCTATACATTCTCTCTATAGCTTGCTCCTGTTATTGTTCCGTCGGTATACCAGAGTCCTAGAGCCAGAGGCCAGGTCAGCTTATTCAAAACCACACAGGTAATTATATAGTATTACACTTTGCATGCCATGACTTATTTGCTGTAGTCTAAACATGGATTATATTTACGAGGGGAGATTATAATCTATGGTATAACTATATAATGTCGAACATGCTGTAATATGTCCCGTAATTTGTATTGTAAGACTAGTTTCATATGCCCGACTGATAGGCTAATAGTGATATAAATTATTATGGACCTATATCCCACCCCTGTATGCAAGTCAAGTGGCTGATGAACCAAACTTTGTTGCTAACTTTTCACTATTACATTACATGGTATATCAATACATTTGTCATTTTGATATGAATTGAAATGTGTTGAATGTGTAACGATCTATTGGTTTTATCACAAAATTGGATACCTAATTAAAAGTATATGCAGGTCGTCATGATCTTTCCTTAGTGATTTATGATTATATTTGAGTGTTGGACAGAGCGCATATTATACGGGCATCTTATTTTATTTCAGGATTATACATGTAGTGAGCCAGAAAATGTTTTTTCCCTTTCTGTTAATTTGACAAATTCCTACTACCACGGACCCGTACGGAATATACAATAGTCGGTCATGTCAGTCATAAACACACAGTTATAGTATTAGTAATGTTTGTTTGTAATTGTCACAATTGATGCACGGTATATTTATTATTGAGCAAATTGGCATGTAAGCTTTGTTATGTAGTTCATACTTTGAAATTTGAACCCAATTCTTGTATTTTTCTTTAAGGCGGGTAAACGAACCACGTTGGGGGGAGAGTAAGAAGGGCGTTAATTTGGTTTTTGGGTGAAATGAGTTATGCATGTTATCTTGTGGGTGGGAGCCTCTTATCTACACCATTTCGTGTTTGTATGATGTATAATTGTTGTAATACTCAAGACATATAAAAAAACAAAATTACATTCACGATCTATATCTCCCATAAAATGTCATGATGTTGGCCGAATATGATTATTTAATGATTTTTCACATGATCTTTAGCTACAAATAACTAATGATTTACCTGTATTATGACATGATTCGGGCCGATTTACTGTGGCAGTGTTTGCTTGTTAAAAGTATGGTTTGTTGATGGGGGGGGGGGGGGGGGGGGACACCCCCAGGTTCCCCTGTATCTTCGCCCCTGCTTGATATATTATGACAACGGCTTTCAATACTTTTGTAAGACTGTAACTTTGAGAAACATCCCCGATTATAAGGAAGGAAGGAAGGGGGGCGGGGGTTGTTGGATGACCGTCACTCTCTTGTTATCTGATGAAATAATTCATTTTTTATCGAGCACCGCTGCGCTCTGTACTAACTTGAATCAAAATTCCCGCAAGTATAACAAGTTTATCGCCTTATTATAAATACGATTGCTATTACGATTATGATCGTAACAAGATGAATCATACATGACGTGTGACACCGGACCCAACCTCACTAACTTCACGTTCTTTTTATTTCCTTTTTATTACCAAATTCATTGGAGTTCACTTACGTTATAGCTTAACTTCTTTGATCATGGTGGTAGGTATGTCTATACTAGCTTCTGAAGTACATGCAGTCAGAAATAACCCTTCCTAATCTATTAGAGTTCATCAAAGCAACAGTTTGCTTGGGTTTCAATGTAACTTCATTCATTGAGAGTAATATGGTTATTAGGGTCAGGGCAATTTTTGGGGTATGGAATATTTCCCGAACCCTAATTAGTTATTATATTATTGTAGTATATATCGCTTTACTCCAGGAAAAAAATACACCCCACTCTGATACTGATATACTGAACCTCAGTAACTCGTAGGGGTATCTAGTACGGGACGTCAACTCGACAGTCTAGACCATCGATCGGCAAAACGTGAAAAGGGAAATTGTCCTGTACTTTATCGAGATAGAGCCAATCGTCAAATCAGCAATTACACCAATTTTAGCACGTTTGTCGGACCTTACTGTCAATTTGATTTTCCTGTGTTTCTATTATCTGACTTGGTACATCCGGAATGCAATGGTCGGGAACATATTAGTTACTAAATACCATTTTTGACTCCAGAACCTACTGTAGTAATTAAAGACACAATTAAGCAATTGAATTAAATGATAAGTAATGATTTAATTTAGTCTCCGATACAGACCAGTTTTGGAAACGCCCCCCTCTAAAAAAAAAAAAAAAATGGAAGCTCTTTTTACCAATAATGTGAAAGAATATAATTATACTAATATAGGATTATCCACATTTGGCCAAGAAATCGCCTACTAATTGATATATTTGTGAAATTATATATTTATGCCGATGAGATAGATATCGCCAACGAGGAATCGCCCATACGCTACGTGTATTACGACCAAGTCGTGTCCACGAGGCGGTTCGCTATACGGGCTTTTCCCTATCTTGTCGATATCTCCCCCAGCGCTAGCGGCACTGACATATCTGAATAGGCGCTGGATTTATTAATTTCACAGGCGGATATTGATTTCTTCCGATATTTCTGTATTCAACGATGCTTAGGTTCTGATTTTACCACACATGCCCTATTTCAATACATATTCAACAATACTGATCTATATAGATGTATTCGGCTACTTTCCCGAAACTGGACTTGGGCTTTAACTCGACCGTTACCGTCCCACCACTTTCTCAAGTACTACTATTTAAAGTTATAATACAAACTATGAAACTAATGTCAATCATAGCCATTACACGTCATGAATTCTGACTGTCAAACGTTGAATGTGTTGGTATATACGTACACAATTAGGGATGTGTGATGCACAATAACTTTGTTTAAAGGGATCTACATGTAGTAATTTTTGTGCACAATCTGATGATGGAAAATGAAATGTGTACTTTTCGTGATTTAATCATTTATTTTATTCTAATAATGATATTGACTTATTTACTTTAAAAGTGATATGTCCACTGCGTGATGTGTGAAAATTACTAGGTAACATGTCATATGACCGAGTAAAGAGCGAGATGGAAAGTGGTATTTGATAACTCTCTGCACTTACAATGTACACAGTTATAATTCTCCCTATAGAGAATTTAAAATCTGAACACTTAATCATAATCATAATTATCTTTATAAGGGAAGAGACATTCGGAAACTAAAACCTGCTCCATGGCTCTACTTGAATACGCGATTACAGTGAGGTATGTGTGAGAACTATATTTAAAGTGACCACCAGGCAAAGAACAACACATAATTATATGTTTTGGTACCGTTTTGTGATATCAAACATATACCCAACATTTTGCAAAGGGTTGTGTAACTCGAAAAAGTGCAATTAATTACCACCACTAAGTGGAACCATTAATATTTATTTCATGGTTCCGCATATATACGCGTCAAAGATTGCGAGTGCGCTACTGCTTTTCACGCATACGCTTGGAAGCAATAAATTATAAACCCCGTACGATTCGTTCACTCTGGACAAAGGTAGTCTTCGTACATGCAGACCCATGAACGCATACTTTAGGATGGTGATGCTTTTTCCAATTTATATTTTGTTTTCTGGAAACATATATTTCTGAATTTGTTGATGGAATGGACTACTAAAGTTGTTACTTCTCATCTATAAGAATAATATTATTGGGTGATGGTACCCTTTAAGTTTTAAAGGGGACCACCAGGCAAAGAACAACACATCATTATATGTTTTGGTACCGTTTTGTGATATCAAATAGATACCTAACATTTTGCAAAGGGTTGTGTAATTCATAAACAAAGCAATTAATTTCCATCACTTACGGAACCACTGCTATTTCCTGGTTCCATACGGGCCAACCATTTGCGAGTGCGCCAATGCTATTCACGCGCACGTTTGTAAACAATAGATTCCCGGGCGATTCGTCGCTCTGCACGCATTGCAATTCACCGCACGCATAGCAGTCTGCGTAATTCAGACCGCATGAACGCATGCTTTAGAATGGTGATGCGTTTCAAATAATTTTTTTTTCTTTCTGGAAACATATTTTTCTGAACTTGTTGATGGAATGGACTACTAAAGTTGTTACTTCTCATCTATAAGAATAATATTATTGGGTGATGGTACCCTTTAAGTTTGAAGTAAGCTTTGTGGATTGTTAAATCCCCTGTATACCCTGTAACTTCGTACATGTCACCCGGTCAGGGTATTGTGATGCATGCCTGGTGTCGGATATCTATATCATAGGGAAGTGGGAAGAAAATATATTCTGTTTACAAATTACAAGTAAACTGAGCTTCTTTTACAGACACATTCCAGGTGCCGCGGAAAGGGTTTGAAAGTTGGGGGGGGGGGGGGGGGGCGGGGGGCGAGGGGGGGGGTGATCTCATTTTAATTGTTATAATAATTGTTACTGTATGCTTATGTATTTCTTTGTTTTAAGCCAAACAATGGGGGGGGGGGGGGGGAGGGGGCTGCAGCCCCCAGCCCCCCAGGTTTCACGGCCCCTGAATTCAAGTGCAGGAAAGCATAATACGTGAATCACAAGAATACATCCTACATAATATGTAGTTGGTGAAAACGAAAATCAAAAGTTTTATACAGTGATAAAGGATTTAAATGGTACGACAAAAACAATTGGTTCGTACGTAGTATATAGGATTGTCAACACGGTCAACACGGACTGAAATGGTATAAATAAATGAGTTTTTTTTTTCTAAGGAAGGAAAGTGAATACATGTGTGATCTGTTATGGATGAAGTCAGCTGTAGAGATTGTGAAATGCAGAGGCGTACATATGTGGTGGACTGATTTGGGGCGCATTGATTTATGTCTTTCCTCTGTCATTTCTGTAAAAGATTTCACCTATTATTGTCTTTTATTTGTTGGGGTCAGATTTATGGGGGGGGGGGGGGGGGGGGGGGGGAGTGGCACAACATTCATACCCAATTCATACCCAATGCCCCCCCCCCCCCACCCCAATTCCCGCGCTACATCACTAGTGAGAGGTTAAAGTTCAGAAGTGATTCAGGAGTAATTCATTTGTGTAATGTGAGAACAAGATGACATCATATCATATCGATACACACGTAAACAAACAAAATGTACATGTAGACATACAAACAAAACACAACCCACACATTCACGTACATCTAATCTATAGGTTTGGGGTTTCAGTTAGTTTCAGTTACTATTTTTTTTTCCCCACCGATGTGTTGTCAGCCATAGGCGTACCCGGTGGTGGGTGGGGGGGGGGGGGGGGCGGGTTCAAACCCCCACCCCCTTTGACCGTCATTTGTTATGGTCCTGGCCGCGAAAAAGTGCGAAAAACTGTGGTCTCGGCTTCGAAAAGTGCGAAAACCGTGGTCTCGTCCTCGAAAATGTCGAAAAAGCTTGGTCTCTGCCTCGAAAATGTCAATTTTTTGTCTCGGCTTCGACAATTTTCTACGACTACCCCCCCCCCCCTGTATTGTACAAAAATCCTGGGTACGCTACTGTTGTCAGCTGTAGTGAGTGAGAGAGCCTGGAGGTCAAGGCTTGATGATGATTTTCATTTTTTCCAGAAGTAAATTATTTAATCGTGTCATATATCGGAGAAGAAGATGAAATCAAATCAATAAACACGCAAACAAATATATTTTGATACACAAACACATAAATCGAATAATTACAGGGGCCGCGGAATGGTTTTTGAAAGTGGGGGGGGGGGGGGGGGGGGCTGACCACATTTGAACTGTTATGTATTTCTTTATTTTATGCTTATGTATTTCTTTGTTTTAATCCAAAAAAGTAGGGGGGGGGGGCTGCAGCCCCCCCCCCCCCCACCCCCAGCCCCCTGGTTCCGCGGCCCCTGAATTATATTTTGCGTATAAGTTGGTTTGTTGTTATTAGTATTTCTTCCGGAAGGTGTGAACAGTCACAGATGCAGTCAACTGTAGAGAATGTGAGAGGTCGAAAGTTCAACAGCGGCATGACACGCGGGACTAAATTATTAGTGTCAACTTTTCGACGTATTAGTATTTTGTCTCAAATACATCCATGACGTACAGGCCCCCCAACCCCCCCCCCCCCCCCCCCCCCCCAAAAAAAAAAAAGAAGAAACAAAAAATAGCCGGGGTATAAAGATCTACCCTCCATAAACCTAATTTGTTTCGCTCAACAATGAAAGGGGTGGGATGTCTAACTAGCAATTATTATGAATTTACATGTATGTCACCTACCAACAAAAATATTGATAATGAAAATTATAATGTATTGATTTATAATAGTATTGCGCCTGATATGAGTCATCTATCTCTTAGCGCGTTCAAGACTCAACGTGTAGAACTGTATCCCGTAACGGGGTCCGCTCGCTAGTAATAAGGACCGCTATAGTCATAAGGACCATTAGTCATAAGGACCGCTATTCATAACGTGTAACTTCCTATTATCCTATACTGTATGCCATTATGAATAGTAACCCCCTTTTCGTTTTATGATTAGCAGTCCTTCACGTATAGGAAGTTATACGTTATGAATAGCGGTCCTTATGTCTAGCGGTCCTTATGACTAGCGGTCCCTATGACTAGCGAGGTTACCCCATTGTAACACCCTCGTCAGCCCATCACCCCCGAAACACAAACATTTGAATGTTTCTAGTTAATGAAATCAAGTATGCTACTAGTTATGGATATTTAGCCGTTTTCTGGGCATACGTTGTTTGTTGCAAAATAAATATTTTTGAAGCGCCCTCTAAACCCTCTCCCTTTTAAAATGATACAAATACAACATAATATATGATTTTTTTTCTTTTCTCTTTAACACTACCTTTTATTTACTATTTCCGACTGCTTTTCCTTGAAAAATGAATACAACCGGCAGGGAATTTACCATGCAAATAATCATATAGTGATAAATTGCACAATCCGAAACTAGGTGATAACCCTGTTGTTACATTGGTATTGCGCAATGGCCATTTCTAATCGGCGAACCCTAAAATCAGTTGTAATTCCATATTCAATACAAAGTTCAGTAACATTTTAATACTGCCATTATCTTGACACTTTAGAGAGAATATCTTTTTTGCTTCAAGTCACGACTGACATGTAACACTTGAAACAGTAGTGTTACAGAAACAAAGTACTTATACAAATTTTGTATAAGTACATTACTTTGTTTCGCTTTCGGTAAATTACTGATTAATTTCCTTTTAAATTGCGTCAATGCACTGCGGCAAACAGAACATAGTTGTCTATTTTGTGACAACATTTCGGCTAATTTCCTTGAAAACAAAATGATAACCAAATGCCCCTTTTCTGGTCAGTTTCACACAATTCAGACAATTCACACAAAGTAATGAAATTACATAACTATAACAATATTTCTTGAAATTCCCCTGGACAAAACTGCCTCGGGGGATCTTTTACAGTGAGAACAAAATTGTAACAATCATGCATTTTCAAAGAAATATACATAATTATGAATCACAATTCTGGCAAAACTTAATATGCAAGTTAATTGCGACCTTGTGCCGTTTCACTTCTTCTTCGGCAATAATAATAATAATAATAATGCATTTAGCGCCTTTTCCATGTCGAATGTTTTTTGTTGCTGTTGTTGCTTTATGACAATTAGTCACTAACCTCTACGTAACAGCAATGAGTCAAATGTGATTATTGTTGCGAATTCAATTTCTCTTCATTAGTTATTTAACTATAAAAAGAGGTTACAATGGCACCGATATGACTATCGCGATTTTGTTCTCGAACAATAAAATATTGCCGTTAAAGGGATAGTTGAGTTCTGGTAAGGAGAGAGTACAGTTTTAGTGAAACTGAATTTTAGTAACCAAAACCTGCATCATTACATTACAAACTAATAGTTATAACAAGGAACACAAAATTACAAATGACGTAGTAAAGATCATGTTATCATTCAAAAAGAGCCGTTAAAACGTAAGAGGGCGCTCTCTAAACACTCATCGGTTTCAACCATTTTGAATAAAATATTGTGCATGTGATGCTTTGTTGAAATAGTGATTAGATAGAGAAATAACCAACAACTATTTGAATACCTATTTTGTAACTTTTTGAAAAGAGGAAGCATTTTTTTGAATTTTTAACGGCTGGTTCAAAATTCTCTAATAAACCCGGGGCCCCGGGTTTATTACAAATTGTTATATTTATGGATATTTCAGCCGTTTCTGAACCGATTTTGATCAAACAAAGATGATTTTATTGTTTAAATATTATGCTCTTTCAAATTTTACACTCAGTTTTTCATTACCTCACAAACCAATTAAGTAGTCTAGCGCCCTCTCTACCAAAACTCAACTTTCCCTTTAATGTTCACAAGTATAGACCACACGCTGGCCTTATTTCAAAATGAACATTTCAGGGGAAGGGAGGAGGGTGGTCATAAAGCTGTGTAGGAACTTCGGGCTTCAGCCACGCATTTGTGCATTCGTGACTGAAGACGTTCAAATCCTGTCTTCGGTTGATCATATCCCATTCACCAGCTCCTTCACCTCCTACTCTGCCTTCTCATTCTCTTTATAACCAGGGATCCTACTTCCGTGACTTCCATGATATAACTGCGCTATCTCCCACAATTACGTTACCACAATACAAAACACAATCCCCACCTACAGCACCACCACAACAAAGCAATTCATATTTTTTCTCAATTATTAACTCGGCTATTGTTTGTTTTTTAAATTCAGGTTTGCTGTTGATCCCAGGCATCACTATCACCACCACCTCCAGGCATCACAACTACCCCACCACCACCACTATATCCACGACAACCCCAGTCCCTGACTGCCTCCTACAAAATGAGCTTCAAAACAGTAATTTCTTCGTTTAAATGAACACAAAATACCCAAATTCACATTTCTCTATGTTATTAAATTTTATTTCTGGTTTCTCTTTTTTGTCTTTAAGGTTGGTAAAAACGTGCAGTCATCAAGCCCACGGAGGTAATACATCTCAACTTCTCAAGACATGGACGGGAAAGGCAAGCACATCGTCCCCGCCATTCTTATCCTTTGCGCATCAATGTGGTCCACATCGGCACAGTGTCCTTCCACCTGCAGCTGCGTCAACTATGCAAGCGCCAAAGAAATCCGCTGCGACTCTCGAGCCCTGACCTCGATCCCGCCCAATCTTCCCACGGACACACAAGTCTTGCGGCTCGAGTTTAACAGCATCCAGTCCATTGGCGCCAGCGACTTCGATCACCTGGTCGATCTGCGACGGCTCACGTTCTACAACAACCACATCTCGTTCATCGACTCCGCCGCGTTCCGGTCGCAGACAAAGCTGGAGGTTCTCAGCCTCCAGTACAACCGGATATCTTCAATCGATGTCAGGACTTTCTGGGGCATGGGTAAACTTACCGCACTAAATCTCGACAACAATCTCCTGACGACCATCTCGAACGGAACATTTAAAGATCTAGTAAAGCTGACCGAGCTGACGATGACGGGAAATCCTTTGCAAACTTTACCCGATGACGTCTTTCTAAGTCTGTCAAATTTGCAGAAATTGGATGTTTCAAACGTCAATTTTGACTCGCTTTCTGCTTTGACGTTCGATGGATTGATAAGCGTACGGACTCTCAAGTTGAACAACATCACTACTAACGGTGACGCCCTTTTTTCGAATGAAAGCCTTTTCACTGGTGTTTTAAGTTTGACCCTACTTGAGGTTCAGAAAAATTCCCTGACGTGTACACCACCCTCATTTACAGCTCTGACACACCTGGAAACGCTGTTTCTCTCGAAGAACCCGCTGAGCTGTGAAGGCCTCAGTGGACTGCAGCATATGGGTATCTCCTACAGCTGCACCTTGCGTACACGGAGGTGACAACTTTAAAGGCCGGAATGTTTGCAGGAAATCGTAACATGACGTACTTGGACCTGGCAGAATCCAGGCTCTCTACCATAGAAGTCGGTGCCTTCGAGGGGCTCGGTCGGCTCCAAGAACTGCACCTGTTCCTAAATAATTTGACGACATTGCCACCGGACGTCTTTGCACCGATCCCCAACAACGGGGAGATCGACCTATCTGATAATCCTTGGACCTGCGACTGCAATCTCCGATGGCTTCGTGAGTGGTTGGTGGACACCCACACGGGGGTCGTCCAATACCAGCCGACATGCGCCTCTCCCGATAGTCTGCGCGACCGAGAGCTGTCGGCTCTGATGGCTGCTGATTACGCGTGCACTCCAGAGAGCGTTGCAGACATCACTGACCATGTTGTAAGTCAGGGCGACACCTTTGTCGTGGAGTGTGGCATAGTCGGAGACCCAGCGCCAGCGCTGCACTGGTTGACCCCTGACCATGAGATGCTACACCCAGGCACCATAAAAGGACCGTTTTCCGTAGACAATGCATGCACACTGACAATAATCAGGGTACAGGAATCAGATGCCGGTTCGTATAGCTGCATCGGCGCCAATGTCGCTGGGACGATGTCCGTTCGTCACACCGTGCTCGTCGAAGTAACAGGAATCGGTCGGCCGACATCCGTTAGCACGACGACTACTTCTCACCCAGTGCATACCACCAGTCTTCCTTTGACTGGGAAGAATCCCTCGTTGGCTGTCGTCATCACGGGAATGGTTGTAGGGGTGGTACTGATTGTGCTCCTGGTCGTGATATTTGTTGTATGTAGGAGGACCAGCAGGAAGAATAGAACCAATGAACTTGACAGAAGTCTCGTCTTTGGCAATGAACCTATCACAGGAGGCAACTGCGCCGTGGGGCCGTGTGTCGTAGGCGCCGTACAGGGACTTCAGTGTCCCGCATCCGACGACAGATATGCCGATACACTACCAAGAATTCCCGACGGTCAGGTGGGATTTGACCTTCCACCCCCATACTCAGCCCTACCTAGAGGCCCTGGGGAAGGGGACACTACTTGCGAGGAAATCTATGACCAGATTCTTGAAGAGGAGAATGAGTATGAACGTCCTCGACAACCTGGTGATATGTCACCAGCGCCGTCCGTTCATCTCCAGCACACCTACATGAGTCAGCTACAGCGGCAGGCATCCAAGACATCGCAGAACAGTTGCGGCGCCCCTTACAACTATGAACGGTCATTGTTACGTGAACATTTCAGAAGGGAGAACCAGTATTCCATTGGAAACGGCTCGATGCCGAGAGGGGTGGCTCCAGATCAAGTGCAACCAGAAAAGGAAGGTACCTCGGACAAATCCGGAAATAGCCTTCCGCCTAAGCAGGAAAAGGTTTCTCTGAATGATGACGGGGATGGGGTTGTGAATCTAGACCCTACGGCTAAGGTCACATACCAGAATACGCGAAGGCCTTGAATATGTGATGGACATGCCTTCCATATGGACAAAACATTATGTAGGACAAACACACGTCATGATCAGTACATGTTTTTGTACAGTTACATATGGACGAACCAGTGTTATACTTATAGCCATTCTTCCGTTGTGGATCTAATGGAATTTAAAAACTATTTTGTATATACTGTACATAATTGTAATTGTAATATATGAGATAGACGAAGCTGGTATGTGGAACATAATTTAATTGTCAAACCAATGTAAAAGTTCTGGGGCATCGATACGGTACGAACTCGGCTCCTGTGCTTGGCATCATCATCATCACCACCATCATCATTACCATCACCATCACCATCATCAGCACCACCACCACCATCATCATTATCATCATCATCATCATCATCATCATCATCATCATCATCATCATCATCATCATCATCATTATCATCATCATCATCTCAATCATACTCTAAAAGCTTAGCTTATGCAATTCAGGACAAGAATGCGCTACAAAGGATGGTGGTTGGGTTAAGACAAAAATCCTCATTTTCATGCATGGATTTTCAGTTTCTCAATATTCTCCAAATACGGGATTCTTCAGAATCATTATAATACGCCTAATTATTATAAATTGGACAAACCTTCAGTGTGTTATTTCAAAAGTGTTATATGCACAGTTTCGTAGCGTGTGGGTTGCGGATCACTGGGGACATACTCACTGAATTTCCGTCTTTTCTTAGAATGTGTACTTGTTTATTGTTTTTGTCAAATTATTGATATGATGGGAGAGTGCACCCTCCCCTGTAGCTGTACAAACAGTGTATTCCCTGGGGAAATGATTATGATTTAATTGATTTGAATTGTTTTTTTCTTCTGCACAATAACGGTATACAGTGTGTATATAATTAAATAACGATTTAAGCGTTTTGAGGCTCTTTGCAATATGCGCTATATAAATGTCTATTATTATTATATGATTAATCACTTAAAATTGAATAGAATGCTGTCCCAATTATGTTATTCCATGATGTGTTTGTAAATTATAACAGTACTGCACTTTGAGCACCCAGAAATCTGCACAGCATGCAGTAATATAGGTTTTCCCGTCCATTGTCAAATTTTTTACATTCAATTTTATAATTGTGAACTTCAATTTCATCTTGAGAAACCTGAAATGTGCCAATTTCCAAACATCACCTTGTCACGACCACCAGCACCATGCACACCACCATCATCACCACGACCATTGCCACCACAACCACTACGACCATCACCACGATTACCACCACCATCATAGTCACCAAAACCACCACACACCACACACCACACATTACGCATTTGAAACGGATACTTTCAAGTAATACTCAGTGACAAGAATGTTTCCCATAATTCCCTTTTGTATTTTTATTACGATCATAATCTAGATTATAAAGAGATATAAATCTATAAAATGTCACCTTAAAGCCAAATAACAGTATAAGACAGCACCCAAACACAATAAGTACAATTAAAGCTTTCATCACCTACCATGTGAAAGAATATATCATAACTTGCATGTTAATGTAAAGAATTTAACAAAAAGTGCTAAACAAAATTATTAGCATAGATTCAATTGCATATGTACATGTAATACACTGCATGTAAAAGCTGTGCATGTTCACATTCGTACGCACGGCATGCAGGCTTGCCGATTGTATAGCTAGTAATACCCAGCCCAGCGGAGAGGGGCGAACGGGTGGTGAATTTAGGCTCAATTTCACTGGCGTGCTGGCAGCATGCATGACGTTTCGACTGATATTTATGCATTTAACGATACTAATTAAGGTTCATATTTTACCAAACAAGCCCATTTATTTCAACAATACTGATCAATTAGTATGGCCAATAAAACAGGCTTTCGGTAACTTTCCCCGATACTGTTTGGCTTTAAAGGGACAGGTCCTCTTTTACAAAACAGTTTCCAGTCGACATATGGGGATCAATGTAACACACAAACAAAATCAGATCGAACAGCCCTGTAATTTGGATTCTATGAATGAACCAGAACGTCAATGACGTAGCGCTCATCCGCCATCTCGCAACATCAAATATCGCAAATTTCATGTGGTACACTTTTCAACTGGTCAAAAAATAAAAATAGAAATTCCATAGATAATGAATTTCATGATTCTGTGTAGAAGTTTTAAAATCCCCATCCTAGCCCTATCTTATGAAACCTAGCCCTATTAGATAAACCAAAAAGAATGAAAATCGGTCAAGAAATGAGGGAGAAGAAGCAATTTTTGTTATTTTTGGAATAAATTTGCATAAATTACCATAATTAATCAATGGAGAAAAAAATTCTCCATGAGAATTCCAGCCTAAAAGCCAATTTCTGCGAAACAACATGAGTTACCATTAACATGAGCACGGTTTTGCCAGAGCCTGTCACTTATATCCTCCTGGATGATACCGTCCAATAAAGTTTATTTGTGATATTTATCTATTTCGAGGTCTGTTATAAGATTATGCCAGAGTTATAACTGTTTTTATTTGATAGCCTATTTATTACATCACCTAATAGGTGATTTCAAAAGACCGTCACGGATGAAAATTTCCATGGACTGTATGCGTACAACTATACACAAAGACTGATCTTTCTTATCATTGGTATACTGTAATATCTGTTTTTTAAATTTGGTAACCACCGCGATAATTCCACTATTCTTTAAATTTAATATCAACTTGATCTCCGTGTAAATCAAACGGTACTTCCTGATTAATGTTTTAGTGGTCGGTTTAGTAACTATATAGAGACTTAACCATCGTTTTGTTTATCTAATGGAATCGTTTTACAGATGAAAGCCGATCAGAGTTCATTCATGTACTAGTATAGCTTTCTACCTACTCCGAAACCATAATCCATAATTTCGCGACCCGGTGTGAAGATGCGTGTAGTTAAAAAATAAACGTTAATCCATTATATTCATTCATTGATCCACCGGCCTTTACACCTGTACTTATCTCTTTTCTCTAGCACACAATTTCTCTCCAACTAATGAACCCTAGAGAAAAAATAGACCCACTTCATCGATTAACCGGAGGGATTAATTGATTCAATGCAGCCATCTTCTTTCTGAACTTGTTCGTTTGTTCTCCGTTAATCCCCAATTTCGCGTTCGGATTTTTCTAAAGAAACCAATAACCGCGGGTGTCGTGAATAGGACAGTGCTATTTAGTGTTTTACTATTATGGTGCATAAAATACGGTATATCGTGTATTCATGTATGTTGGGCGGTTGTGTCTGTAGTTGCGTGCGTTTGCATGCGTATGTGTGTGTGTATTTGTGCGTACGAGTGTGTGTGTGTGTGTGTGTGTGTGTGTGTGTGCGTGTGTGTTTGGGCTTTTGTTGTTGTCTGTGCGTGTGAGATTTTTGTCTGGATGTTGTACTGCTGAATGCGTTACGAAGGCGTTAACTATAATATGTTTGTAACAAGTATAATACTTAATTCAAACATATAGAGAAACTGACCAGAAATATATTGTGATTAAAAGAAGGCAAAGAAAATGGGATTCCCGATGGAATCCCATTTTCTTTGCCTTCTTTTAATCAAGTATAATACTTGTTTCAAACATAATTTAAAAGAGTTTATTTGTATAGTTACATCATTACAACATATTAATATGCGTAAAGGGATGCCTGTAAAGTGTCTTAAAGGGCATCAAGCGTGGGGATGCTACATAGCGGGTCGCCATTTTGAACTGGGTTAGTTTGCGCGCACCGCATGACACTGAGCTAACGTGCATTACGCACCGTGCGCAACGCGTATGCAAGATGGCGCCGCGCATCTCATTTGACGAATCTGAACTACCTCCACGAAAATTACTTGAGCTTCCTCGTTTCTCTTCTACCGTGTTGTTTAGATTATGGTAATAGAAGAATAAAATAGGGTTCGTTTTTTTCAAACGCCCCTTTAGTATGACGATATCTATCATTCAGCTCAAAAGCGTTAATAAGACCTCATAGACGTCATACAGTAATTCGTTGTAAAAAGCTAACGCATATTTTCGCCTTTTTAACCAGGAAAGCAGCTTGTTCGTTTTCAATGAAACTTTCACACATCATTCGGACATATCTTACAATGATTTTGGTACAGGATTCAAGTCTCAAATGTCATTTCGGGCAATATCTGACACGGTACTTTTTAGAAAACAGATATTTAATGTTGATCAAACGTCAAGCGATTCGGTATAATCATTTTAGTCAAATTTGAAATGTTTTATCTTGATTTGTTCATCATAATTATTTCACAAGCAGCAATGATCGCCTAATAACCAACATAATACAATTTGTTGTATCAATACCACCAGCATACCACCATCTGCAGCAACAGAACAACAACAACCTCAAACACAGCTATAACATTGACATCGCATCAGTGTTGGATGACTCGAGGCCGGTCTCGGCCTCGAGGCCAATCTCGAGGCCGACTCGGCCTCGGGGACCCCGGCCTCGGCCTCGAACTCGATGACTCGGGCCGAGTCCAGCTCGAGGCCGGTCAATGTTTTACTGCATGTTTGTCTGTATGAAGTGATTCCTTTTATTATTGCCTTTGGTAAAGAAAATAAGTAAATATAAATTAAAAAAATAAAAGAGAGTTGGACTCGGACTCGAATTGGGTGGACTCGGATACAACACCTCATCACATTCACATTTTTTGCAGTCCTACATTTTTGGCTATAGTTTGCCGGTTCTGCATATCATATTTTAGGTCGGAGCCGTCAATATGTGATACCAAATTTGCAGAAGAAAATGCAGAAAGTTGTATTGTTACACGGCTCCTAATCTTTAAACGTGATTATCTCGGAAGAACAAACAAAAACCTTCTCTCTCTCTCAACCAAATAATGAATTTTCAAAGTATAATATCACTTTATCACTTATCCTACCGTTTTGTTCAAACAGGTTTATTTCATGCATCAACCAGTCACGTTATAAATTCGGTCCAAATTGTTTGGAATTAATTATTGGTAAGTTTTTCATTGATATTTAGCTATTATATTTACAATGTAAGTAATAAATCGTGTCATCTAAATTTTCGAACCCAAAGTGATTATCAAAACCGAATACTGATCATTTATACGATTATAATGTTCTGAACCAATTCATTATCAACAACGAGAATTGTGATCGTGTACGGTAGAATAATCACGCTGATTTAATGTTCTAAACAAGAGCTACAATTAAACAATGTATTGTTAATCAACTACGGTCGAGTAAACGTGTTATTGACGGGTGACATCAGATGGACAGCTTGAAGAGCACGATTAGTGAGATAAGAGAGATGTCAAAAATGTCACCTGGTATACACCGATACTTATTTTTTTTTACGGTTTTAATCTTTTTTCCCGAAATAATTTGCGCTACATTCACCGTACCCACTGCAGCGGCGAAACCAGAGCAAGTGTACTCATGGGAGAGAGAGAGAGAGGGGGGGGGGGGGGGGGGGGGATCTGTTTATAGTCACTCTGCATGTACCTGGGGCAGGGGCTCGATTACGGACCAGCGACATTTACCATGGTAATTAGCATCATTGACTCTAACTCATTGATATCAATATGCTAGAATTGCATACAAATCAACATAACGTAGCAGAGCCCACATACTGCCCTTACTCATTCAACCGTAAATGATTATACAAGCATATCTAGAGATAAGTGGAACTAGGACTGGTCCTGGGTCATGATCGTGCTCTCGGCCACAGGGAACCATGGGAATGGCCTTTTTTAATATAGGTTTTCCCATCCATTTTAACACTTTTGTCATTCAATTTCATACATTTGTACTTCAATTTCGTCCCGAGAAGCCGAGAATGTGCCAATGCCAACTTCAATTTCGTCTTTTGTCGACCAATTTCACAATAAGTCCACTCAATTGAGTAATTTGTCACATATTATCGTCCAGTACAGTTAAAATTCGTCAGTCACATGTGTGACCGACGAAGTTGAATTGTAATCGACGAAAATGCGTGACAAACGACTAAATTGGATGGACTTTTTGTGAAATTGGTCGATAATGGATGAAATTGAAGTTGGCATTGGCACGTTCTTGACTTCTCGGGACGAAATTGAATTTATCAAATTGAATCACAAAAGTGTAAAAATGTACGGGAAAACCTATCTAAGGTAGTTTGTTAATTATCAGGGTAACAAAACAAAAACAAATACAGAGAGCTCGTACCAGCAAAAGTACTTTATTACATTAAGAGGCTTATGTTATATAAGAGCTCTTTAACACGAAGTTCAACTTCACACATCTTAATTTGTTCACATGGTGATGACCAATCCATCATCATCCCCTGATGCAAGCATGGATGAACTACAGACATCTCTTTGCTCTTATACATTATAGGGACAGAGAACGATTCCCGAATAGCATCCTCATTACTATCCTTCACGGAAAGTACACAGAATAATGTGTGATGCTTTTGCACGAATATGGGGTGATGGTCACCCGAAAAATTGTGCTTTCACATTATTCTAGGGGATACAGCCCAACAAGCCACCTCCCCACATCGCAGCATATACGGTGAGGCAAACAGTGAATTTGCGAAATTTGTATACCACCATCGCCAAATTAGTTACCCAACCATTACCTCATCAACGACCCATGAAAGACCATTGATAAATATACCAACATCATCCATGGTAATAACAAATATTGACGTCCCCCCTCCTAAAAATGGGTACTTCTATCTTCTCTTATTTAGCGCATAGTCTGGGTTTTAAACATGTTTCAAAATAGATAATATACATTCACATCACCTGTCTTAGCGGCCAACTGTCTATATAGACAGCTAACTTGCCTATAGTCAAACCTGTCTTTAATAGTGGCAACCTGTCTATAGAGAACATTCATATTGTCCTGGTTCCCTTTGGTAGTCACCAGTGGCGTACCCAGGATTTTTTTCCAGGGGGGGGGGGGGGGTGTCCGTAGAAAATTTTTGAAGCGGAGACCGAGAATTTTCAACATTTTAGAGGCCAAAATCAGGATTCTTCGAGGCCGGACCATCGGTAAATATGGTCGAGACTGCTAAAATGTGGTCTCGAGGCCAGCTACAAGTTGTAAAGGGGGGGGGGGGGGTTCAAACCCCCCAAAACAGTAATTTGTTGGTCAAAGGGGGGGGGGGGGGTACGCCTATGGTAGTCACTATACACATATACGAACGTATTATAAGTTCAGATATTTACCCGAAACACGCGTTTCAAGACGCTGAATGTGGGCGTATAACAAGGGAATGTAAACGCATCTGTCATTTTTAATACTCGACCATCAACTCATCAACGATCCCATTGATACAGTTTTACATCACGTTCATGTTAATGAAAAGGGTTGACTTCACATCACCTAAAAGACGAGTAATCTGGTAATAAAGGGGTATCAACTTTGAGATTAATCGAGGTCGAACAAAGCCCTTGCGCCCTTTCTTTACTTCACGTGCGATTGAGAAGTACATCTTTTCACGAAGGATTTCTTCCACGAAGATTAATCCCTTTCTCCACATAACGCTGCACATGAATGGTATACTGAAAACTGATACATAAAGCAAACAAAATAAAGAGCAGCTCAATGCGGGATTAATTTGGGCCATGGACCTGATGGGGGGCGAACGTGACAAAGAAGCAATCAGGAATTAGATGGGGTAAGAATTAGCCCCCTTCATCTCTATATCGATCGATGTTGATCCCACCAGCTTGAGCCCTATTTCAATCCCTCCTCAGTTCCCCCTAAAACCTGCTCTTACCCTCTTGTTGAGCCCTCAATTTATCCCCCTTCGCAATCCCACCAACCGAGCCCCCATGTTTTATCCCCTATTCCCCCTATGAAATCCTTATCGGGCCCTCGACAAAACTCACATTTAGGCTAATCACGGGCCTATTATAGTATCATTCTGGGCGTGAAGTACTTGAAGATGTTGTTGGAAACTGCAACAAATTGATGGGAAAATGATGATGTCGTGTATGTCATTGTATTAGATGTGATTCATATTGTTTCTCCCTTATCCTACCTGGACAAACTTCTCATACCCACTTGTTTTTAATAATATTTACATATCGACTAAGTACTTCACTTCAAACCTATAGCAAGATCTTAATTAATAATATAATTTCCAATATGAGTAGATTAGACATACTAAAATCAAATTTCGATAAGAAATCAATATAATTTAGAGAGCGTGGGCATATTTATATTCCACGATCAAAACGTCCCATACAAGTTTGAAGGTCCATATACCAATACCACTACAGTATGTCTAAAATATAAGTGTAGATTGTCGTCTGATTTTGTTTGAAAACAGATTTAAATACAAATGTATTTCATATTTTTAAAGCGATGCATCTTCGTCAAAACATACATCAGACGGCTGAATATTTGTTTATTGTAATCAAGATTTGATTTATAATAACTTTGATATCATAATTATTGACAAGTCAGCTGCATGCAAAATTGTCACGCACGCATTGATATTATAATATGTATGACGTGATCATCATCATTGTACAACAATAATCAAGCAGTTTTAATTCATTTCTGAATACCTTATGTTGTGTTTATTCTTTTCTATCAGTAATTATGAAAATAAACCACGCACCAAACGACTGTAGATCAGACTAGCATAGCCATCACTTTCCCACCCGCATTCCTCACCCATGGCCGTGGTTCGCTCATTGTCCGGGGATTAGCTTATCGCATTCTGCTTATTTACCTACATCTACCACCTATACATGCCCACTTCACATTACATGAATTAATTTCCTAACACAGACCTAACTATAACGTGCCAATAGTGTTGAATGATTGAAGAAACACAATACAATCAAGCAGAAGATGATTTAGAAATCGAAATTATTCGTGATTGAAACAATATCAGCTTAGACATTAAGGCATATTTTTTAGTCATTGTTCGTGATTTTCAAGTATTCCTCCTCAGAGTTCCCCTCCTCTTCGTACTGTCTTGTTTCTCTTGTATCTTCGTTTTCATAATTGTCCATTCTTCTTATTATTGTCCTCTTTTCATCTCCTCCTCCTCCTCCTCCTCCATCTTATCTTCCCCTCCTACCCTTCTCTTTCCTTGTCCTCTTCTTCTAATACTAAATATGTTTCTTCTTCTTCTTTCTTCTTCTCATTCTATCTTCTTCTAATTAAAGTTCTTTTACTATACTCCTACTTGTTCTTCTCTTTCTCCTCCTGGAACATTTTCGGTTTTGGGGTTTTTCAGTTTTATTATATTTTATATTGTGAATACATTGAACCAAGATTTAATAGATACCTGCATCTTTCAATATTAATGGCAGTCGGCAGAGTTATATCGTGTAATAAACGTATCTACATTGTATAACTCTTTGTTCCACTTACCTGTGGTCTCTCCTTGGAGGTACCACACCGATGTGAAATGGCCCGCATCTCTGGGAACAGCTACTGTCCACTGGACCGAAGACCTGATGAATGGACCCAACTTCTCGTATACTTGACCATACAATGGGCGAATGACCAAGTTGAGCCCCTCAGTACACACGGGGGGCTTAGCTCTCCTTTCTGCGGAACGACACACGTGTGAAATTGAGGGGAGCTCCATTGTCACCGTCATCATCCAAACTGCACACACAACAACTCAGATTGATCTCATCATTACACGCACTTTTCTGGAGCTCTTCTTCTCTTTCCACACTGTGTACATACCTTTTACGACATCACCTTGTGGTTTACTCTTTACCTTGTTAGTTGTAGTTACACGTACTCGATCTACACGCATTGTAAGAAGGTGTAAATTGTAAATTTGCATTTGTTATCCCGCCAAAACTATGTAACGAATGTGAGCACATGGGTGTACATTTCTTACACCATCGGAATTTACCAAGGACTTGAGTTGAGCTGAGGAAACTTACAAGGCTTCGTCATCACTGAAACATTTCATACCCGGCGCTTCTTTCGTTTAACTCTTGCATCCTGGATATTATATAACTTGGACGGAGTTCAAATTATACTTACTTGTTGAGCCTTTCTTTATATTTTCGCGATCAATTTGACATTCTCATCACTGGAACATATATGTTTAGTCAACTTTTTGATTGATGGAGTTATTAATTCAAAGTTTGGCGCTTTACCTTTTTTGACTTCACACCATTCACGAATACACGAGGTTGGTGTTATGTAATCGAATGAGCTGGACTGCCACAAGTTAACTACAATAATCTGAAGTTCCTGACATTTCTGGATCCATAATAATATACTTCGGTTCTTCATCATGGGATGTTGGAGCCGTGTCCTTCTAGATTGTATCGTCTTTCTTGGGATCCTTGGGAGCTTTGGAATTACTGCCTCTCGTTCGTCGGGTAAGAATTAGTTCAGAAGAACGTTTGTAGATACATTTCACATTATCATTCAGACATGTTTGTTTACATGTTATATATACAAACCTGCTAGGAATGACATGTTCAATAAGAATATCCACAAAATGTATGAAAATGTGTCTTCCTAACGTTTTCACTCATTTAACAATGAACGCTGATGCAACAGACGACGATGATAATGATGATGATGAGGAGGAGGAGGAAAATAATGATGATAATGACGACGACGAAGATGATGATGAAGGTGCAGCTAATGAATACGTTAAATGATTATGGTGAACATTTTAGAGATGATGGCGGCGGCAAAGAAGGATGCTCATGGCGATGTAGACGATGATGATGATTATGATGTTGAAGATTATGGTGATGTTGCCGATCGAAGAGGAGGTTGCGGATGAGTGACATTTGGATAACGATGAATGATCATCAGGGATCTTCTACCAAAGCGTGCCCACGACTTGGCATGCACGACTAAAAATTAAAATAACCGATGTTATATGCATTTTGTATAGAGCATCGGTTCTTTTAGTCATGCATTCCAATTCGTGAGCACGCTTTGGTAGATAATGTTTGATGTCGCTAATACATGTTATAAATCATGGCTAGCCGCTCTCAATTATTGATACTCCAATTATTAATATTAGTTATTTATTAGTTATTTATCTACTTTTTGTCTCTCCTATAAAAAAAAACATCAGCGAAAACGGCAAGGCTCTTAGACCGCCTCTCGAGACGCCCTGCATCGTCCTTAGAAGGACGTCGCGGTGACATGGATGATGACTTCGACGTCGTGCAAGCTGACCTTTCCGCGGTCGTCGACCGACGCGACAACCGGACGCCCGGTCAACGGGAGATCGCCCTGGCTAGTCTGGAGATATTGGTGTCGGGAGAGAAAGCCGAGCCGACCACGGAGAGAACGGAGGTCGCAGAAGGTATAATATTTTATTCCAGACACTAAATAGTATGAATAGTCTTTGAAGTTTGAGCAAAATCGGCAACACACTCAGGAAAAGTTGTGGACAACTCCCCATACGTAATAATTGTTCACAACATGTCAATGTTGTTCAATTTTCTCAAAATATGTTAAAGTGAGGCCTGTAAAGTGTCAGATATTGCCTTCAATCCTGTACCAAAATCATATATGTCCGAATGATGTGTGAAAGTTTCACTGAAAAGGAACACTGCTTTCCTGGTTAAAAAAGCGAAAATATGCGTCAGCTTTTACAACGGACGTTTATGACCTCTTGTTAACGCTTTTGAGCTTAATGATAGATATCGTCATACTAAAGGGGCATTTGATAAAATCTGACCCTATTTTATTCTTCTCTTACCATAAGCTAAACAACACGGTATAGAGAAACGAGGAAGCTCCAAGTAATTTTCGTGGAGTTAGACACTTTACAGGCCTCACTTTAACCTTCATTTGAGTTTAAGATTTGTAGAATACATTTATAAATTCACAACATACATGTATCATTATGTTTGGGGAATTAGTAAAGTGTCACTATGAAGAAAACTGCAAACAAAAATAAAATAAAAATGTGTGTACAAAACATATGGGGAGTAGGCCACAAACTTATCAGAGAATGCGTTTTCAATTTGGGTCCCTCATAGAAATGAATTGACATCTTCCAATAGCAATGGTTTTCTTGTTTCTTGGATTGGGTTTTTAAAGAAAAAGACTTTGGTTTAAGATGAATTTCGGAAAACAATTCTAGATACACCTGTAAAACCTTTTAAAGTCTCTCATTCACGATACTCCCCCACTTTTTCTTTTCTCTCTCTGTTTCTATCATACCTGCTACATTTCTTCCTGCTCTAGAACATACTGTAGAGACTTAACTATCATCTTTCTCTTTACTTGTAAATAATGTTTCATATTTGCTTGTATTACTTTTTTTTCTTGTATGTATTAGTTTATGTTTATCTATGTTTTAAGAATATGTAAAACTTGTAAAATCTTAGGTATGGCATCACTTCAAGCTTCTAGCTTATATTGCCGACCTCTGTGTGTTTCTATTTCGATGTTATGACAGTTTTATTTTGTATGTACGAACTTGTTTATTGTGTGATATGCAGGAATAAATAAATAAATAAATAAATAAATAAATAAATAAATGTATTTTCAAGAATGTATAGCGTTGTTCCCTTCCTTCAAAAACCGTATCATTTCACTTTTCATAAACTTCACGAAACAACTTTACAAGGTTGTAGAACATTACCTAACTAATATATGTTTGTTCTCTAACTAAGAAAAAAAACTATAGCTTTATTAGGTTTAAAATAGAGAGATCATATTGCATATATATTTTAAATGTTTTGGTCAATCAATTGGGTGAATGATTGTGGAAAACCGGGAACAAATAAATGTAATGTAACAAACTTCGTACTTTAACGGATGCTGTTACAATTTAGCGACGTATTTTAAAGTATTGTTTACATTCAATATTATGTTCGCTGGCAAACTTAGTTTAGGAAACCGATTAAATTAAATCAAGGTAATAAATGTATGTTCAACCAATATGTTTCATGTGAATAAGTAAAGTTTGTTTATCAAAACACGAACGTTCACTCGCTGAGAAAATACAGGGACACTTGTCAACGCAATACCATTAGAAACTTTCGCAGTTAGGGAATAGAAAAGTTACCAACCAACGTTCGCGCCAAGCGGAACATTGCATTACGCGCGCAAATGTCACTATGTCAGTATGGATACACAGATAACATGCAAGGACAATGTAATACAATCATGTAGGTGCTTTACGCGATACCCTTTCCACTTACCAAGTAGAAGTCATTTTGCTTTGACTGTGCTGAAACCAAGTTCATTCGCAGAAGGCTTCGATCGTGGTGGGTACATGGATATTACCCCCCACAAAAGGAGGATTTACTTATTGAGCCTCTACACCAACCGAACAATGGCCTTAGTGAATGAAAGGGCTTATTTTAAGGCCTTTAAAGACTGGTGAGGATTGTGCTCCGTAAGAGGGGGGTAATGCGAGAGAGTGGGTGGGGGTACTGAAGTATGAGGTAATTGCAAAATAAATAAAGGATGAGATAAACGAATTTTCGGGATGGGTAGTTCCATCTACGTAAACATTCACCGTGGTATTTGTTGTTACGGGTATGACGTGGGGGGGGGGGGGGGGGTGATTAGGTAAGTGGTTACTTTTAGCACGATTTTAGTATCATACACACAAAAGGCCTATTCTATACTCCAACAGCCAAGTGTTGACTATGGAATTTTCCCTTCATTGTTTCCGCGTGTGATGATAAGTTAGTTTCGATATTACATATCTACAGTAGCAGGATTTGGTGAAGCAAGGTTGAAGCTTCGATTCGATCCTAATTTGCTTTACATGCGATGCATGCCTACTATATAATTGTCTTAAATGAAAATACAAATCATCGAATCTGTAATTAAAAAAACAAAAACAATATGTACAGGTATAAGGGGGCAACATGTTTGTTCATTGATCATACATGCCCGACACCAAATTGTATTGGACACTGGTGAGATATACCGCTATGGTTGTATTACATTGTGGTCTGGCTGCAATTGCTATATTTATCATTTTTCATGAACCAACAAAGATTTCTAACTTCAACCCTAACTTTCTTTTAAAATATAATGCGTTATAAACATTTTGATCAATTATCACCGGATATATAATGTAGGACTGGTATACTCACTGTGTAGTGAGCTCTACGAAGAGACACGTGCCCCACCTTAATAATTTGACCCCCCCCCCCCCCCCCCAAACAAAAAATTAAAATACAAATAAATAAATACAAAATAAACCATGAAAACACAGCATCATTGTAAAAACGATAGAATTACAAAGATTCGGACCACGCTAATTCACTGGGGGTGGCGCCACTAGCTGCATGCTATATTATCTGTAGACAGAAAAATCAATCTCGTTCTGGAGGGGTCCTTTAATATTAGGACGTCATACTATCCCCTCCATCCCTAGCCTTTAACAAGGCTTCGTGTCTCAAGCAATCAATGGCTGCGCTGCATGCAAGATCAGGAACGACTGAACGCCTGATGGAGGCTATCTGGCAAAATGATGAATTCACGTGCGATCGCCAAGAGAGTGTGCATTGTAGTCGCGCTGTCCAGTCGTTCCTTGCATTCAACTCAGTTCAGACGAGACAGGCTTGTCAAAAGACTACTCCATCCCGAGAGGGAATGCGATAGTGTAAAATGATAATTAAACAAGACACAGTCTCAGTGGACCTAACCCTCGGAATATAGACTGATTGTTCAGTCTACAGTTTTATATACTTTTATCCGTCAGCCGCCGAGACCTTGTCAAAATGGCGGATTCGTCTGCCCAAGAGTTTCTGCTATACTGCCCGCTGAAGTGCATAGGACGCTTCTGCGAGATCTACCGCTCTGACCACCGGCAGTTATTTAAATATTTAATTGACACCTCTTGTTTCTAAACGACAATCTACTTTTCACGTATGTTATCTATATCTCCTTATTTTTGTAAATTGTGTTAGTTACCCGTCGACCGCCAAGACCGTGCCAAAATGGTGGTGTGCATAGAAGAGTTTCTGCTACTGCCCGCCGAAGTACATGGGGCGGTACTGCGAGATCTATACCGCTACAACAGCAGTTACCTACACTTTTATTTTGATATAAACCTCATGTTACTACTTGACATGTTATTTAACACTTATTTACTCTATGTTATTTTCCTTAATTGTATTCTTTAGTTACCCGAAGACCGCCAAGACCTTGTCAAAATGGCGGAATTCGCCTGCTCAAGAGTTTCTGCTACTGCCCGCCGAAGTACATGGGACGCTACTGCGAGATCTAGCGCTACAGCAAAAGTTATTTAAATATTAATGTGATATGTTTCTACTTGACATGCTACTTAACACGTATTTACTCTATATTATTTTCCTTAATTGTATTCTTTAGTTACCCGAAGACCACCAAGACCTTGTCAAAATGGCGGAATTCGCCTGCTCAAGAGTTTCTGCTACTGCCCGCCGAAGTACATGGGACGGTACTGCGAGATCTACCGCTACAACAGCAGCTGCGGCCGGGTGCCCCATGGCCGGTGGATCTACATAGACTGCAATACCTGTTACTGCTTCGCGGGGGTGCTCGAGTGCAAGGCACACCCGATGGACGGATGTGGTAAGTTTTTGAGCATGTTTCGATTATATATAAAATATGGGGCCCATTTTGTTATTAGTTAGGTGGTTGTTTGGTAAGGTGGTTTCAATTTTATAGACGGGCACATTCAGTAATGGTGTCAGTGTGCTCGGACCCCCTCTCCCATACATAGACAGCATCAGCTGCTATATACTGCTTCTTTGGATGGATGTGGTATTAAGTTTGGGGTAAAGAGAACATCTCGGGCCCATTTTAATGGTTGGTTATTTGATGTGTTTTGGTTGGTTGGTTGGTTGGTTGGTTGGTCATTTCAGTTGACAGACGGGTTAAATCCGTAATGGTTACAGTAGGGTCGGGTCCATTGGAGCCCCCCCCCCCCCCCCCCCCCCTCTCCCCCACCCACTTCGCTACGCCACTGAATGGTAATACGTCTAGGACCATCATTCACCACCACTGACCACAATCCGGGAGACAAAAAGTTTGTTTCGAACCCAGATCAATTTTGTGAAGATCTGAGCTCTTTAAAAATGTCTGCTATACAATCGACTCGTGTGAAATATGCAACATTATCTCTAACTTCTTGTGCATGCTAAATATTTATTTATTTAAGAGAGATGGGGTATCCTTCCAATAAGAAGGTATAATATACATAATTAATTGTTTTATTTTATATTTCTATACGCTTTCATTGAAAGGACTCCTTTGAATTTGTATTGTTTTTAATGAAATGTTGAATACTTTTGAATTTGAATTTTATGCTAAATTTCTCATTTTCATTCGATTTCTTATCATCAGATGGCGCGCCAACAACTGAACCACCTGCAGAAGCGGCTTTGGAAGACGAGCTGGATGCTGGCAATGCCGTTGTCGCCCTCGACCTCCAAGATGGAATTTTGGAGTTGGAAAACAGCGCCATCTCGCGGTCACCGCACGTCAACTCCTTACTCGCTTGCTTAGCTTTGTACTTCGTTCTCAGTTCTTTACTCACGAGACATCGCGGGAGATACAGGTAGAAAAGCGTTTTTCCCATGAAGGGAATAATGGACTACAAAGACTCTTTGAGGAGACCGACTGTGTAGTGTTGTAAATAGAGAGATTATATATTTATATGTTTTAAACTATGTGTTCGTTTTAAAACCCGCCACATCAGTTATCTCATGTACTTGGCGGGGTGTGTGACAACTGAGACATTTGGAACGGTATAGTTTACTAAGAACAGGACCGGGATCGGGAACAGGACTCACAACGTTTAAACCCCACCCTCTGAGGAACATGTCGCACTGGGACACTTTTAGTGAAACAGCTACCGTCCCAAGTGAGATAAAAAATCCCTGCGATCGTCCACGATCGCAGGTCATTGAACTGGAAGTGCACTGATTATCGCTGACAATCGTACATACTCGCAGGGTGTCGAATTAGGTTATCGCACATAAGCGCAACTCACCTTGGTGGCGTAACAAGCTTGAATCGTTTAAAACAGAAATAATTTGGAGGTAATCGCAACAATTCGCAGACGATCCCAGTTATCCGTAGCATATCACAGAGACTTTTTGTGTTTCTGTGATATCAGTCTGTATTAAGTCTAAGTCTTTATCAGAGACCCAGGCTGTGTTAGGATCTCAATTCTCAACTGTGAAACTATAGAGGCTTAAATTGATCCAGTAATTGTCTGAATCCACTAAACTTCCTTACATGCCTAATTTTTCCTCTTATTTAACCAGCCTTTCATGTCTTCTTGTTATGGAGGCAGTGTGATATCATTTGAAGACAAATCACCCCTGGATCGTTTCAACTGGGTAAGAGTGGTATAAATGGCAATGAGTAAGTAAATTAACACTTTTAGCAATTATTGCTCATTACTCGGCCATATGACATTCATTTAAAACATGAAAGTTCCACTCATTACTCTGTGGGCATATCACATCACAGAAATACTCATTTTACCAATTCTTTGTCAATTTTGCATGATTTCAACATGTTGTTTCCAATAATATACATTTTTTTGTTGCCCTAGCGGAGCCAATTCGTTGGTATTTTTCATTTTCGCATATACCACAAAAACATTGCTTCTGGCATAGATTTACATTTGTATAACAGTTGAGTACCATAGAAATAATACTTATTTTGTTGTTTAATCAAACGGTTGGGGGGGGGGGGGAAAACAAAACTTTGCATCGAGACTCCAGCAAGACCTTGCCGTATTCCTTTTCCGTGTGTTTATTTTAGTGACATGGATTACTATACGAAAACAATGTGACAATCAATCTATAATGTTCAAGGTTTAATAACACAAATGGATGCGTGGGAGAGAGTATGTTTGAATAGAAGGGTTATATTTTTCTCCTTGAAACATAATATACAATGTAGTAACTGTGGAAAAATAACTCTTTGATAGGCAATGAATATACTTATTTGTATTCTGTCTGTGTACCATCGTTTTTCTTTTTGTATTCAGTATTTTGAAATATATTTTGTGTTTTTTTTTATAAAACAAGACAAAAAAACTAATATTTTGATATCGCCGCTTTTTTAATATCTTTTGAAATTTTCAGTGTGCGAGTTCTTCTGTGTTGTACGAGTTTTTTTCTTGTTATGTATATGAAGAGCTTTCTTCCAAAAGGCGCTAAATCCACTTTTTCAACTTTCGAGGAAAACAGGTTTCTTTGCCCAACTTTGTACACGTGCCTATGGGAATATGAAAATTGAACTTTCTATATTTTAATTTTGAGTGAGTAATTTGTCGTAAAATGTGGATTCCTAGATATCTACGTAGCTTATAAATGTAGACCTTATATCGTTAACTCAATTTTCATGGAAAGTGGATTTAGCGCCTTTTGGAACTAAGCTCTTCTCAGTGAATATGTATGTAAACGCAAGTTTGTATGTGTGTGTTTGTGTGTGCATGTGCATGTGCGTTTGGGTGTGCGTGTTTATATAATTATGTATGCGAGTGTGTGATAGTGTTTGAAATTATGCAGTCAATCCTGATGATAAACACCAGTCAAAGAGTAGTATATAATATGACCAGGTGGTTTGTTATAGAAAGTTCCATTTACATGATTGGATACTTAATAACTTTCTATATGGGAACAGTAAGTGGTATTAATTACAGGGATAGTTCAGTTTTGGTTTAGAGGGCGCTTCGAGAAATATTGTTTTTGGAAAGAGCTCACAATTTCAAAGACAGAATCAACCATGTTTGATTAAAGGTGAATGACAGTAGTGGGAAACGCCCCACCCCCTAAAAATGAAATGTACACGCTTATTACCAACCATGTGAAAGAATATAATTTTACTAATGTGGGATTATACAAATTAGGCCAAGAAACCGCCTACTAATTGATATATTTGCAAAATTATAAATTTATCTGCTGGGGATTGATATCGCCAACGCGGAATCGCGCATACGCTACGTGCAAATGACCGCGAGCGTGTTCGCTATATACGGGCTTGTCCCCAGCTTGTCGATATCTCCAGCCCAGTGCTAGCGGCGCGGACAGGTGCGAACGGGCGGTGGATTTATACATTTCACGGGCGGGTATTGGATTTCTTCCGATATTTCTGTATTTAACGATGCTTAGGTTCGGATTTTACCACACAAGCCCTATTTAAAACACCATTGATCAATATAGATGTTTTCGGCTACTTTCCCAAAACTGTTATTCATCTTTAACAAAAACGGTTCAAAAACAGCTGAAATATCCATAACTATCTCCGATCGGAATAAATGTTGGGGACCAACTTTTATTCCATAATGTGAGAAATTATTTAAAATCCTACACTTTTTTTTTTTAAATAGAGATATTAAAATGGTTTTAAAGGGGTAGTTCAGTTTTGGTATAGAAGGCGCTGCACAAAATAATTTCTTTGTGAGATAATGAAAAACTGAGTGTAAAATTTGAAAGAGCATGCCATTTTAATGGCAGAATAAACTTATTGGTTCAGAAACGGCTGAAATATCAATAAATATATTCGATCGTAATAAATCTGGGGCCCAGATTTATTCAATGATTTTTTGTTTTAAAGGGGTAGTACAGTTTTGGTAAGGCTGAACTTTAGTAACCAGAACATGCACAGTAAGATTACAAACTAATATTTATATCCCCACCATGCTCGAAAGGTATACAAAATACAAAAGTAAAAAGCCTGTTATCATTCAAAAAGCGCCATTAAAACACAAGAGGGCGCTTTCTAATAAGGCATTGGTTTCAACCATTTTTAATACAAAATATGCATGTAATGTTTTGTTGAAATAATGATTAAATATAGAGATCATCAACAACTATTTAAAAACCGCTTTTGAAATTTTAAAAAAAAGTGTAAGCATTTTTTTCTTCTTTTTTTTCTCAAAAAATCATCGTATTAATTTGGGGCCCAAATAAATACGATCGGATATATTTATTAATATTTCAGCCATTTCTGAACCGATTTTGACCAAATAAAGTTTATTCTGCCATTAAAATTGCATGTTCTTTCAAATTCGACACTCATTTTTTCATTACCTCACGAAAAAATTGTGTTGTGCAGCGCCCTCTCTACCAAAACTGAACTACCCCTTTAATTGCTTACACTTTTTCAAAATTTGTCAAAAGGGGTTATTAAATAGTTGTTGATGATCTCTCTATTTAATCATTATTCTAACAAAACATTACATGCATAATTTTGTATGGAAAATGGTTGAAACCAATGCTTTTTAGAGAGCGCCCTCTTATGTTTGAATGGCTCTTTTAAAAAAATGATAACAGGCTTTTTACTTAGTCGTTTGTAAATTTCTATACCTTTCGAGCATGGTGGAGTTATGAATATTAGTTTGTAATGTTATTGTGCAGGTTTGGTTACTAACGCTCAGCCTTACCAAAACTGTACTATACCCCTTTAAAATAGTTTTTAATCATCACTGTTAAGACTATTGAATCATTATTTTAACCACAACTTGAGGTGTCTGGAGGGCGCCCTCATGTGTTAACGGCTGCTTTTTGAATGAAAACAGCCATGTAACTCGGCCGTTTATATGTTTTAAGGTGGTATCTCACCGGGCTGGAGACTAGTTGGCGATCAGTTGGCGACTCAGTCTCCGCTGGTCGCGGAGACGTCTCCGCGACGTCGCCGCGACGTCTCCTGGAGACTAGCTGGGTCTCCGGGGAGTCGCGGGAAAATCAAACATGTTCGATTTTTTTTGAGACTTTTTCAGTCTCCAGCAGGTCTCGGAGACGTCTCCGCGACGTCTCCATCAGTCGCGGAGACTAATTTTGTCCGCGACTGGGGAGACGTCGCCGCGACCTACTGGAGACCAAGGCGACTGAGAGGAGACGTCTCGGAGACGTCTCCGCGACGTATCCATGGTGACAAACAATTCGCCCGGAAGTCGCGGCGACGTCGCGGCGACTTCCGGGCGAATTGTTTGTCACCATGGATACGTCGCGGAGACGTCTCCGAGACGTCGCCTTGGTGAGATTGCAAACCATTTTCGGGTCTCCCGAGTCGCCGCGACTACCGCGACTGATCAGTCGCGGCAGTCGCGGCAATGTCTCCGCCGGTGAGATACGCACTTTACTTCATGCACCATTCAATCATCATTGCATTATAACTGTTGGCTTGTAATGATAACTTACACGTTTAAAGGGGTAGTTCAGTTTTGGTATAGAGGGCGCTGCATGAATTTGTTTTGAGAGATAATGGAAAACTGAGTCTACAATTTGAAAGAGCATACAATTTTAATGGCAGAATAAACTTTATTTGATTAAAATCGGTTCAGCCTTCACCAAAATTGTACTACCCCTTTAAGTTACTAAAACCCTGTTTGACCCAAACTGTACTATTCCTTTTTTATTAGGGCAATTCCAAGCGTGACCACAAACCCTTTTTGCCATTTGAAAGCTGCCAATATTTATATGGCTAATTATTGCAAGCATTTATGTGTATACATACTACTAATGATAACACATTTGCACATGCCAAACTGGTCATTTTGTGGTAACACCGTGACATTTTGTCCAAGTTCGCATGTGACGTTCGGTCCGACGCAACACACTTGCTGTTAGAAAAAGGGACTACTATTATTAGAGTCACATAATATTATCGCATGTTGTACATTATAAAATGGCCAGCTGTTATGAATAGACGTCACGCATGCTATATAACCTAATTATTTGATCTATTTGTATGGTCTATGCAATTATGCACAGGCGTATGTGGTCAAATCTTTGACCACAGCCCCTGCAGCCCCTAACCTCTCCCGCATACGCCTATGTATACAATCATTTGCAATATGGACATTTCACATTTTCATATGCGGGCGAAAATGAGTATACTTTTCCCGCCAAGGCTCTGCATTCAAAGAAATCAGCGATGCGTTACGAAATTTTCAATTACAAGACGACCGTCATTGACGTATAATATGGGAAGCGGGATTATATATAGGGATTTTTTTTTATAATGAAAATATTTCATCATGCATCGTAATAAGGTGGTGAAGAACTTATTTTTGCCGGGCTAATAACTGGAAATATGATAAAAAGTTATTTGGGCAAAAACATGGCAGGCTGCAAGCCCTATACAAACATTTCCACGTATACGCATTGTGCACCAGCCCATTGCTCATACAGTTGATCTATATACGGTCCTCGTAATCATAAACCGAGTGAGTGGTAGAGGATGATGTTGGCTCCTTCCAACTAAGTTAAAACATCTCTTTCGAGATTTGATTTCAAATACGTGGCGCTCTATAAATGCTATATTATTATTATTATTATTATTATTATTATTATTATTATTATTATTATTAATACAAGTCATGATTTAATAATCTGGCTTATCTTTTAATCTCACTTGACGTCTGGAGCCCCGAGAGTTTTGGACAATCCAACATTCGGGCAAAAGTCACCTATATATTGAAATGTCGAGCAGAACATGTCATTTTGGGCAGCTAATCATTTTATTGCTTGTTGGTGTAAGCGCAATGGTGATATTTGGAAAACAGACACGGACCTCAGGCGGAAATGCCTTAGCTTTGCCGATAATACTCATACCAAGTCCTCAATTTATAATTTTATGTTATATCTTCCCCCGTAAACTGCTGAGTTTTTTTTTTTTTAGCACTGTAACACTTTTCATGTATATGAAAAGTTAATAAATTATTAAAAATATATAATTTGTATCATTTGCATGAAGTTATATACTATTTTGGACATAATAAATTGAAATATTCAACCAGAAAAATTCTGAGCACTTTTTTTAACACAAATATGTCATAATGGGGCTTCGAAATTCAAATTTGACCTTGAAAAATAAATGATATTTCAAAAAAATATGCAAAAATTATGAATTTTCAGCATGTTATGCTTTACTTAGGTGATATTTCCTTTTCATTTTATAAAACCATGTCCTAGGAAAGTAATACAAAAATTCCATACAATTATCTCTTCTACTTTCCGAAATAATTGAATTTTTGTGATCCACTTCAAAAATTCCCGTGTAGTCCCACATGCTCATTTTTTTGTGGTACCGAAAGATTTGGTACAAATTTTGACATCATTTTTTGCTGTAAAATGTCACTTTTCGATTGAACATAATTTTTTCTTTGGTTTTTTGATAGTACTAAATATGATTCAACCAAATAACATGTTTTGAAATTACAAGAAGGTATCCCTTTAAGAAAAATTGACATAATATAGGATTTTGGGACTCTACGGCCAGAAAAGTGGCCCTTAGCAGTTCATGGGTTTTAAAGATGTTAACATGATTACCCCTTTTGTGTATCGTCTTCTTGGTGGTAAATTTCTTGCCACGAATAATGATGATAGGTTTGATTTGTATAACGCATATTCACCAGTCAGAGACGAGATCACATAAAAGGTTTTGTAACATGTCCTACACCTATCAAACTGCACAGAGCACCAGTCTCCACATCTACCTTAGATAACTTAAACTAATCAGACTCTCCATGTTCACTCCCTGGTGAATATTCCTTCCAAGTGGATCATGTTTTTTAATATTTTTTTTATTGAGAAGCTCATTCGTATACAATGTACTGTAGCAATGCCCCGATGCCACAAAGCTGATGGTGCAGCATTAACAACTTCTCATCTACCTTAGATAACTTGCTTATACGTCAAGAGGACCTGCAGTACTGTTGGATATCTCTCACTCTTTCTCTCATTTATCCCCCTCCCATCCGTCCCCTATCTTCCCCTATATCTGCCCTCCCTCTTACACCCCTTTCCACCCTCTTTCTACTTTCTTATATACAATGTGGTATACTGTTGGGCGGCAAAGTCATGCACACATGTAATAACTTTTGGCGTGCTCAAATCAATGTTCTCTTACCTCTAGGTAATAGCCTACCTAGAGAGGAAATTGAGAACGCCGAATTAATCATACTAGATGAATTTCTGTCACTTAATTTCTCTTTATTTATTTCTAACCATGTCACTGCCGATCTCTCTCTTTCTCTTTAACACACATACAAACACATACACAACACAGGTACACACACACCCACACCCATACCCAACCACACAAACTCACGCTCACACATACATATTTACACGAACGCACGAGCAAACAAACACACACGAACGCACGAGCAAACAAACACACACACATGCACACACACATACGCACAGACAGACAGATATACACACAGACACACACACAAACACACACACACACGCGTGCACACACACACACACACACACACACACACATACACACACTCACACGCACGCACACGCGCACACACACCAACACCTAAATCAACTTGATGTATGTTCAGTAAAATCAGATTCTGTCTCCCCCGCTCTCTCTCTCTCCCTCTCTCCCCGTCCCCCATTCGTCAGGTTCAATTTACCAAGCGGTGTCAGACCCAACACCAGGAACCTGTGGCGTGCAATGGTCTCCGTATCACTCTTTCATCATTTCTCTCTCTATGTGCTACCCCTACTTTACCATGCCGTGGCAAACTCGCGAAAAGTGCATTCGACTCGTACAGACAACCGCATTCCGCTAGCCATCTAGCCGTGATTCCGGAGGTGTTGTAGGTAGACCTCGCACATAACCCCACTGAAATTCCGGAGGCATTTTCCCGCCAAACTCTGGAGGCGTTCTCCCACCAAAAACTCGAGAGGCGCGCGATCCCGCGAAAAACAAGAAGAAGAATCATTCTGAAGGTGTGCTATACCTCCCCAAAAATATTCCGAAGGTGTACTCCAACGAATTGAATCAATCTTGTCCGTGTTTTCGGGACAGCTGGACTGGATTATAGCCGTCTTCACTGAGTGGCGAATATTTGGAGCCGACTTTCCAACATTGTTTTCTTGACGTAAAGTGATATATTAGGCTTTTATCCAGCGAAAGCAACAAGTAGATTATAGCAACGAAGAAAATATCGGCAATTGATTTTTTTTCCTGAAGACTACTTTTACATCGCATCTTTCAAACATGCAGCTTTCCTTGGCGGTGCCGGTCCTTATTCTTCTGATGGCGATTAGAGAAGGTAAGACAGAAATTGAGATTCTTTTCAAAATCAAAATATGGTGGAGACAATAAATTGTTGTATGTTGATCTTGCATGTATCGGTATATTAATTGGAAAACTGTTTATTCTTACATCTCATTGCTATCTTCTTTTTACAACGTTTACTGAGATTGTCGCAGTACTTCGATTAACGCTTCTTCTTATTAATGTGACCGGCTATAGCAAAACCCTGCATTTGTCGGTAATTCATGTTTTGAAGAAATTGACATTTTAATGATTTCACATAATGTGTGTAAAAGACTTCCGATTTTAAAATTGAAACAATCATAAATTATCTTCGCCAATTATTGACCAATTTGTTTGAACAAAGCCTGGCATCAAATGAAAGTTTGTGATGAGGCCTTTCTAATTGTATACAAATCTACATTTTGAGTTTTACCGACAAGTGCAGGGTTTTGCTATAGCCGGTCATGATCATTTCAGAACATGGATACGAGTCATAATTTTCACAGTTCTGATCAGCTGCACTAAAAAAATGAGAAACAAAAAGTTGTTATGTAGCTATAAATCTATTCGTTATTCATTGTTACGTAACAGTTTCAAACTACGGATTTTTGTATGATTATTTTATATTTGCCAATAAACCGAACTTGGCTTAAAATGAAAAAGAGAAAAGAAAAACGGTCTAGGTGAAAAGGGGTTTGACATTCGCAAAGGGCTCTAACTGGACCACAATACTAGTTTGTTATGACGGCGATAAACTTCTAAGAGTGAATAATTGTATCGTGTACTTATTGTAGAATAACAAATCATGGCATTTAATCAAAGTTGATATCATTTCAAAAATCCACATCGGGACTGGCAATAGTCCGAAGAACCAGGAGAATGAAATTAGTATTACAAAAAGGAAAAGCACGGAAATTGTATATAATTACCTGAAAACAATTTTGTTTTTATAGGATTTATACAATTATGCATGCAGTAATACTTTTAGATCAAACATGTATAATTTTTACACAATCATGCAACTTACTATTTTGACATGCGTTTCACAACCAGTGATCCGACAAATCTAATTCAACGGTAATACTCTTGAGATCAATCAAACTTAGTGTTTTGACATGAAGAATTACACAACCAAATGAATCTAATTCAAGGGCAATATACTTGTATGTGTGTCATTATAATTGACCATTAAACATGAAATTCGGCCTCGTGGGCATCCTGTCAAGTATAGCTATTACCTCCTCGTTGATTGGGTGTAGATGATATACACGTAATTATCTTGTAATTCGCACCCAGAATCGCAGTATCCGCTATCCTCGCTGATGTGCAAGACACTCCGGGTGTTTATAAACACATTTCGACAGTATATATATACGTCTGTCAACCAGTTCCAGTATATCTACAAATGGACCTATTATACCAACTCCGTAGAGTAAAGCCCTCTGTAGACAGAGCCGATGACCCGATCCGACTGGTTTCAATCAGGCTATAGAGTCTGGCCCGGTCAGACGGAGCCGATTCATCTTGTTGAATCGGCCCCAACTTGCATCTGACTGTCGCTCGACTGGCAAAATGTGTGTCGCGAGGCACTGAAAACTGCGCCGATCCGACTGAAAACCAGTCGGATCGGGTCGAGTCGGCTCTGTCTTCAGAGGGCTTTAGAGGAAGACGTAATTAGTTCGGGGGCAGAGTAGTAAATCCACCATTCCCTTTTTTCAATCAGCGTTTAATACTAAACCTTAAACCAGTCGTTGATGAGACTATAATACGGACGCCAACAGTGGCGTAGCTCCGGGGTTGGGGTCACAGGCGGTATGTGCCCCAAAGCCCCGAATAATGCAAATTTGTAAACCATAAGGCATGTAAGGGTAAAACATAAAACAAAATACAGAAGTACAGAGTGTGACATGCACCCTATCAGTCGACCCACCCTTACTTCGCCACCTATATCATGTGTATTATTGTCGCCAATATAGCACGTACAGAGAGATATACAATATAATAAAATGGGTGTTATAAATCTACCCCGTTTCTCAATTAGAGAATCGTGGACGTAACCCCTGACAGGGCCATCAATACTGTTAATAAACACACCTTACTGAGAAAAAGAAGTATGGGTGTCGTACTGAAGTTCATTCTGTTAAGTATTTCCATGCGGTATTTCTCAACCACTGTGAATCTGTATTGTATTATTTTGTATTCATCTATTTTCCGAAATCGCATTTAAAAACATTACAAAGAATAAGAAAAATAACTGTGCATAATTCACTGTATATAAATAGAAATGGATTCGGAGGGATGGCCTATATATTCAGCGCCGCCTTTGTAGACGCGGCTGTAAGTTCTTCCATGGGGTCCCATATCTGTCTTCAGTCTTATTACTCACTGAAGTGCATGATGAAGTTGTAAATCAGTCTCCAAATCCAATACAAACATCACCAACACAGAGCCACTAAAATCAAGAACGATCATTATACACACACGATCAAATACACAGTGCTGTTATTAGTCGATCTGCAGTTTCAATATGACAATTGACACAATTCAATACATCAGCTCTCTGATATAATTAAAGTACAACAATCACTGATAGTTCATATATTGAAGTGCATGAATAAAGGGATCTAGTAACTTTATTGACATGTGCAAAAAGTGATGAGTGGGTGATACAATGTATATTGTTGTTATCTGATATGTCCACTGGGTGTTGTGTGAAAATTTCAAGTTAAATGGACGTTATATGGCCGACTAATGAGCAAAGATGCAAAGTGATGTTCACTATCTCATTGCACTGACTTTGTACACAGTTTTCGCGGTCCAGTGGATAATTTAACATCTGAACTCTTCAATCATAAATATCTTTTTAACGAAAGGGAAATTTGAAAAACCGAAACAGGTCCCATGCTTTTATTGTTAATACGAATAAAACAAGGTAAGAGGGAACCGCTAGAATTCCAATTGGATTTTGAGGATTTTGACAATGTTACTAAGTCCCTTTAAGTATAGTAAAACAGTCTCCGAATCTTTATATACAACCACCAATAACCAAGAGCCACTCAAATCAAGAACGTTCATAAAACAGTGTTAGTGTTGTTATTAGATCAATCTGCAGTTTCAATATGAGTTTTCAGCAAATACAGCAACCCTGTGATATAATTTAACTGCAACAATCACTGCTAGTTCATATTAGATGAAAATTTCATTTTGAGTCTGAAAATACCGATTAGAAGCCGTTGCAAGTGAACTGTGTTTTAGTTATTTTTGTATTTTTCTTGTATGTGTTTTTATTCTTCAAGTTAGAGGGGTTTGATAAACCCTCAAAATCAGTCCCCAATTGAAAAATAAGTCTTCACAAACACGCACCAACCAAGTTTAAAAAGGAGAATGATGACAAGGTGTCATATGAACCATATGCCTAGTTAACCTGTCTTCTGTTAAAGGGTACCACCACCCAAAAATAATATTCTTATTATAGAAAGGTACCATCTTTAGTATTCCATTCCTTCAACAAGTTCACAAAAATATGTTTTCAGAAAGAAAAAAATATATAATTGGAAAACGCATCACCATTCTCAACCATGCGTTCATGCGGTCTGAATTGCGTAGACTATATGCGTGCAGAGCCAGAGCGCACTGTGCAGAGCGAATGAATCATCCGGGAATCTATTGACGTACGCGTGAAAGCATTGGCGCACTCGCAAATGCTTGGCCCGTATGGAACCAGGAAATAGCAGTGGTTCCGTAAGTGGTGGAAATTAATTGCTTTGTTTATGAAACACATAACCCTTTGCAAAATGTTGGGTATCTATTTGATATCGCAAAACGGTACCAAAACATATATAATAATGTGTTGTCCTTTGCCTGGTGGTCCCCTTTAATTGACTAACCCATTATTAAATACTTTTGATCTCTAACCACGGGTTAATCAGGCGATATTCATAAACCTGAAAGAATAATAGACTGTTTTGCCCAAAAAAAATATCTAGGGGAGATGATTTTAGTATAAAATGTAATTTAATGTATAAAGCTGAAATGCTCCCCATGGAGTGAAAAATGTGCACGTCAAGTGCGGAGTGACCGATGACAGGGATTGTAATAATACAGCGACCAGAGCATCAACATATCGATGGATGTGTTACTCTTTATGTATGTATTGTATCATTTTAGGTCAAAGAATGATATCTTCATGGTGATTTGATGATTTTACAATCTAACATCCCACAATATTACCAAGTGCTTTTAAATCCATTTGAAATTCGACTTCACGTTTTTGATGACACCGACACCTCTATTATAGGCTGGAATTATTTAAAAAATAAACCACGGCTTAAAACGCAATCGGAATCAAATTCAGTCGTTGATATACTGAACAATAATTCAACATTTAGAAATTTATATTGAAATAATTCTTATTCGTAATATTTTAGTTCATACATTTTGACAAGGAATAGCATTTATTCTAACGAGATAGAAATATTTAAAACAGTCGTCTAAACCGTGATTTAAAATGAAACCGTATAATTATGGCGTAATTAATCACGGTTTAACTTCAATTATGAATGCTAGCCACAACGGCAGTGTCCCGGGGGCAGTGTACGATGTGTCCGTACAACGTACATAAGTATCTCGAAAGGAATATGTGAAGATCGTCATATTCTATTATATATGTGGTAGATTTGTCTCAGAATTCCTTTTCAATCAGCTTCATAAACCCTTAAAATTAGTCTCCGACAGACCGATATAATACAGACACCAAGTTTTAAAGAGCAGCGCGCTAAATATGCATGTTTTGCATCAGTATACAGACAGTGACTGCGTTGTGAATATTTTCTTCAGTTTTGCAATCAACGTTAATAAATCAGTCTTCGATTCTACTTTACAAGTAAAGTGGGAAAAATGATGAATGTGTCTCTTCGGAGTAAGGATTCCCTCCTCCGGTTAGGGTACTACATGTCCATGGGCGTAGGGGAACATATTTCTCAGGGGTGGGGAGGGGGGGGGGGGGGTGGGATGAGGCCTTTCGCCCGAATAATTTTCCTTCCCGCCTTTTCACCGAACAAGCCACACAAAAAAACACCAAACAAACAGTTCCTCGCCTCTTTGACATGCCCGACAATTAGATGTTGTTGATGATTTTTGCCCGAAAATGATGTTATATTGGCCTAAAATGATATGACTTTGCCAAAATATGACATGAGTTTGCCCGAATATGACATGGATTTGTCCGAATATGACATGGTTTTGCCAGAATATAACATGAATTTGCCCGAAAATGACATTATTTTGCCCGAATATGACATAGTTTTGCCCGAATATTACATGGTTTTGCCCAAATTTAGGTGCTTTTTGCCCGAATATGGTCGTTTTCAAAACTCCCGGGGGCTGCAGCCCCCACCCCCGCCTCCTACGTCTATGCCACCCTCCATCCACATCCCCTGTTTAGGGTATATGTCCTGTGCTCTTTCAAATTGCTCATCTTCTATTTCTATATCCTGTCTTCAGTGCTTCTATACGCACTTATAATCATAATATAAAGGAACGCATAAAGTGTCTTGTGTTGTATAGAGATTTCTATCCATGCTTCATTTTCAATCAGTGTTTATTACCGTGGAATCAGTCCCGATCATACCTCACGCTCTAAAGAGATTTATATTAATACTAAAAAGGGGGAATGCATTTTCATGATAACTCATCAACAGAATATAGAATTATGAACGATGAAATTGTGCACAGTATATATTACGCATAATAATGAGATAATATTATAATCGTGCAACAATGCAGATATTGTAACAACCAGTTCGGGTGAAATAAAGTAAATAACATAAACTAAAGCAAACACGAATTAACGATCTATGACAATAACATCTGTACAATTATCTTCATGATACATGATACTGAAAATACTGTTATTAACCTAAATTAGAGAGTATTAAAGAATGAGTTGTATGAAGATGCTTATAATAGGAGAATGTTGTATTGATAATCAATGCAAATCAGCTATCTTTTACTTAACATTTTACATGTAACAAGAATATTTTTGATTGAAAATGAAATTATGATCAGTATACTATTTATTTTCTCTATTCATGTATAATTCTTATTTCATTAGGACGTCTATTTATTCGATCTAGAAACATATGGAATTGGGATATGTTTTTACTTTTAGGCAATTCATAGTTGCGAAATACGTCATTCTCAAACAGCCTCATTGCAATATACCTATGTAGACGCACGAACGAATGTCTGATTGAAATTGAATGAATGAATAAATGAATGAATGAATGAATGAATGAATGAATGAATGAATGAATGAATGAATGAATGAATGAATGAATGAATGAATGAATGAATGAATGAATGAATGAATGAATGAATGAATGAATGAATGAATGCGTGCATGAATGAATGAATGAATTTATATGTACATGTACATGAATAAATGAGTCAATGAATACATTAATGCATGATTTAATTAATACATGACTGGATGCATGCAAGAATGAATGTATGAATTAACTTATCAATGAGTGAATGAATGAATGAATGAATGAATGAATGAATGAATGAATGAATGAATGAATGAATGAATGAATGAATGAATGAATGAATGAATGAATGAATGAATGAATGAATAAATGAATGAATGAATGAATGAAACAATTTATGTACCAACAAATATAAAAAAATATAACACATAAACAATGTAAACAGTTATAACACAAATTACAAACAATCTTATTGAGGCCAGTCCTTCAAATAATTTAACATTACAAATATATTATTGCTTACAAATTGTATATATATCTAAGTTACACTAACTCATATTTACAGTGTAGGCAAAAATATTGTTAAATTGCTTACTACCGTAATTTTAGTTATAAGAATGATTATAATGTAAACAAGTGGAGGATTGTTGTGCTATAGCCTATAATAGGCTGTATAATAGTACATTCTATTCAAATTAATTTTAAGCAGAGAATGTGACATTGTTCTGACGCAATACCGTCATATTATAATTATACCATCCATTCAAAGTATTACAACAATGGTATATTTCGCTCGTCCGATCTATGTGGAATGTTAATAGTCGCATAATATTGACAATGCGCGGACCATATATATATCGTTGAAATTAAAAGCTATATAGTGGATGGCATTGGGATGTTGAAATTCGACCCCTTTATAGCTGCACCCTCTGCATTTAGCTCGGATAGGATGACACTTCCGTGTCCTCACTAAAGCTAATGATCGGAGGAAAGTATAGGGATATACCTCTGCACCTTCTGCGTTTAGGTGGCTATAGGATAAGGTGACACAGACCTTGTTCTATTAGAACTAAACATTTGGGTGAAGTCTCGGGATAGATAATATTAATCGCATTAACTTTTTAAGACCACGCGTCCACGCAGCAACATGTAGCACCATATGCATTTATCATGACACAAGCCTTGACCCCACTAGAGCTAAACAAATCGGGAGAGACGAGCCTGCGTTCACACAGCGCTTTGTCTGACCCCGAGTCTCGCCGGGGTAAAATTGGTACTAATCTAACCCGGCGTCCACACAGCAACTTGTCCGACACCTCCGACCTCAATCATGCAGGGGGTGGCATTCAATTCAATTTCAATTTCAATTTTATTCTTGCTTCCAACAAAACATTACAAATGAATTATTACAATTTATACAAAATAGAGATATACATATTGGAAACATATTATCTATCCCGAGACTTCACCCAAATGTTTAGTTCTAATAGAACAAGGTCTGTGTCACCTTATCCTGCATTATAACCCTGCATGCGTCAACACATGGCACATATCTGAATCGAGTCTGGGGTACATTCGACACTGATATGTGGACCAATACTGCGCATCCAGTATTGTTCTAACATAATATTTGTGTCTGGTCTGAACGACACTTTCCGCAGAGGAATATCCCAGAATGAAGGTTCAGTGTTGACGCATGAGAGAAAAGGGGGTCCGACGCGACCTCGAATTATTATTATGAATATTGATGACGTACTTATGTACACGTGTGCATTTATGCCAGTCTAGGCGTGAGTGTGTGTGGGTATGTATCACTTTACGATTGAGGACATGGACTGGTATTCAATTAAATACTTAGATTAAGTAAAACATTTACTTTGTATTTTCTAGGCTAATATACCTTATATTAAAAACCGTCGATTAGACTTTTACTTCAGTAAAAACTAAATGTAAATGTAACATTGGAAGGCATTATGACATCACATTTTTGTGTAGGATTTTCAGTTGATGAATTAATCAAATCTAAATTTTGGCTAAGTAACTTACTTCAGCTAAATTTTGACTTTAGTATGGAATTGGAACAATCCTGCCAAAATTGACATTCTGCTATATACTAAATTTATGGAGATGTTATTGTTCTTGTAATTGTTAATAATTATAATGGAATAATGGAATACTTGGAATTCAATTTTCTTCGAGAGGCAATATATTAGTCCTTGGTCAAAAACTAAAATTAGACAGGCATCATGCGAGCGACTATAAACATAAGAGGCTCAATAATATTGTCCTCGAAAATTGACTTAGGACAAACAAGAAGGCGTCTGTATGTGAGGATATTTACTTATTGAATTCGTTATTTGTCTTGTTATATGTAGTCATTTATGTATTTATTTATTCATTTATCAATAAATTGATACATTTTATTTATTCATTTATTCATTCATAAATGTTAAAAACAATTATTATTATTTTAAAATTTTATTTATTCATTCATTCATTCATTCATTTATTTACACATGTATTTATTAAAATGTGTGAGATGACACTATCATCAAAAGCTGCTGTTCAACGAGTCCCATGTTCATAATGCAATTAACATAAACCAGAGAATACATAATTATGATCATTTCGTTGTTTAGTTTGACAATCTGATATTAATGACCTTCAATCGAATATCATGTTATTGAAACAATACTGCCAAAATTGACATTCTGGAGACAATATTGTTGTTGAAATGCAAATATGTATTCTTTGAACCATGCTAGCTAACAGTAGGGCTTGGGAACCGCCGCACCCGCTTCGCTTAAAGGGGTACAGTAACATTGTTGACAAGTGCAGAGGAGGTCAGAGGAGGGGTGGGGCAGAATTCCCAATGTTGAGTGGGGAACACTTACCCTCTCTCACCCTCCCCCTTCTCTGCATCCGCCACGTACGTCAACTAAAAGGAGGGGTTAGCACAGTCAAGGCCTGTATGGCAGTGGCGTAGACAGGTTCTTACACCTGGGGGGATGAACATTTTCCCCGGCTTAGACCACCAGCCAAAATGTTTCGAGACCGAGGGAATTTGGGCAAAATTGGGTAAAGACCTAAGGGGGCTCACGATTTTGTGTGTGTAGGGGCTCATGCCCAACCACACTCACAGGGTTGTCAATTTTGAGCCGGGTGAGAGTGAGACATTACGAGGAAGCACAGCGGCTGAGCGGGGGGAGGATGTGGGAGGGGGTGTCCCCCTCCCACGGTAGGGAGCTTTTGCATTATTGGACTTAAAATTGTGCAATCTGGTGCATACCTAGATAGGGAATTCGGGCGTAAGATTGACTACATCTGGGTAAGCGACCAGAAATTTTAAATATATTTTTCACGAAGAAAATCAATAATTGACAGTTGACACACTAATAAATATGCACTTCAACACACACACAAATATTGCATTTATTGTCATCCACAGGTCCAACATAAACCATATGCCACATAATGTTTGATCCAACAACATAGCCTACAGTCACGAATGAGTCCCGAGGGAGCGAATCGACCGAGGGCTGGGGCAGAGCCATAGGGGGGAGGGTTTGGGAGGGGGTATCCCCCTTCAATGGGGAAGATTTTGCATTTATATACTTCAAAATGGTGCAATTTGGTGCATGTAACACAACCAGCCAAAGCAATGCCAGTCTACACGGGAACTACATGGCATGGTAAAGAAAACATACTCATCCCATACACAAGTTACACAACAAACTGAGATAATCTGTTCGCTCGCAAAGCGCGCAGCGAAAACTTAAAATGGATGTATACATTAGTTTTGTAAACGCGTATTGCCCCCCCCCCCCCCCCCCCACCCCACACACACACTTTTTGGATTGGGGGCGGCTGCCAACCTGCCCCCCTTCTTCCGGCGCCTTTGAGCCTGGCCTGACGTACTAGTAATCCGAACGCTGCTAAAATCACGTAGTGCAGTGGCAGCGGATTTCAAATTTCAGGGCGCCGTTGATAGGTTATATGTGTGGCGGCCGGGGTGCGGATGGTGCAGCTACACACGCTCACAAAATATTACATGACCCTTAGGCCTGGGCGTGAGATTTTCAAAGATGAGTGTGAGAGCGTGAGAAAGGGGTAAAATGCATGTGTCTCACCCCAGACCATACGCAAGTTACACAACAAACTGATAATCTGTTCGCGCGCGAAGCGCGCAGCGAAAAATTTAAATGGATGTATAAGTTAGATTTGAACGTTATAATTAACAAGTCTTAGCTCGTACATTCTTTCTTTCCCACCCACACACACAAACAGCACGCACCTACACATTCAGACATACATACACATACATTCAAACACACACATACACAAAAATAAAATATTTCCCCCCCCTAAAACCTGGGGGGGATGATTGTACATGTCATCCCCCCACCTTGTGAGGTGGGGGGGGGGGGGATGCATACCTCCCCCATCCCCCCGTTGTCTACGCCCCTGCTGTATGGCATGTGTGTTGTGTGTATGTACGTATGTTTATAATATTATTTGATGTTGTTATCATACTTTAAATATCGCTAATGTTTTGTTTTTTGTCTAGGTTGTTACCAGTTTTCATAAAGGCTCAGCCCTTCTACTGGTACCAAACACTTTCATGTAATGTGTTTATATGTGTATGTTGTTTTTTTCTTTCTTTTTTCCCCTTTATATCTGATTGTATTTTCATTTGTTTCCTTTGTATGTTTTTTAATGAAAGTGTTGAATAAACGAAATTGAATTGAATTGAAGGAGATTCTCTCACTTTCTCCGCTATCCTAGCATAAAGTCTAATTATAAGTGAATGATACCAATCAACCCCTCTTAAACATTCTCTATATACGTGTCTGATAAGGCACATTGTATTTTTGTATTCATGATAAATTGTTTCGTAATGTTGGTATATCTTATCATTATTGCATAATGTTAACTCGTACGTGTTTGATAAGACGCATTTTTTTTAATTAGCGGTTTCTCGAAATAACATATTTGTGATTTTGGTTTTATCATGCCTTATATCATATAGTGCATATTGCATAATGATAACTCATACGTATTTGATAAGATACAATTTTGATTACGTTTGACACTTAAAATCTGGTCTAAATAAAATGTTAAGCAATTTTGGTTTGCGGCATGCCTTATCACTAGTTCATAATGATAACTCGTACGTGTCTGGTAACGCTTGGAACGTGTCTTTATTGAATAAATGTTTGTGAAGTTGTTCATAAAGATATAACCCATACGTGCCTGATACGACACATTTTTGTTTACCTATGGCTATATGACATTTAAAACGTGTCTTCTCTAAAGTTCTTGTGCATAGTGATAACTCAACGTATGCTGTTTAAACACCCTCCGGGCCCCTGTGCTTGTCATTAGACATAACATTTGACATAAAACAAATGTAAAAAGATTGTTAAAAGTGACCAGCAATTACTGAATGGCAACTCATCAACACATCCAAAAATTAACCCTATAAATGGTTATTAATTCAGAAGAAGTACTAAGTAATAGTTCACTCAATATTGATTAGGTATCTAAATCTGGTACTCATTTTCATAACATTTTCTTCTTATTATTTTTCTCTTCTTCTTCTTCTTCTTCTTCTTCTTCTTCTTCTTCTTCTTCTTCTTCTTCTTCTTCTTCTTCTTCTTCTTCTTCTTCTTCTTCTTCTTCTTCTTCTTCTTCTTCTTCTTCTTCTTCTTCTTCTTCTTCTTCTTCTTCTTCTTCTTCTTCTTCTTCTTCTTCTTCTTCTTCTTCTTCTTCTTCTTCTTCTTCTTCTTCTCCTTCTTCTTCTCCTTCACACAATTCGCATTATATGACACATTCTTTTGCCTTATTACGTTGTGTTCAGTTATCTTACGGAGATATGAACACACTATTTTAAGGCGATTCTCATTCTCATTTGCACAATCTTTCCGTTCTTCTTCTGTTACTTTTTGTAATTTTACTCCATTGTTCAGCGAGCGAGATACACGTATCTGCTGTAGTCTTCTTCTTCTTCTTCTTCTTCTTCTTCTTCTTCTTCTTCTTCTTCTTCTTCTTCTTCTTCTTCTTCTTCTTCTTCTTCTTCTTCTTCTTCTTCTTCTTCTTCTTCTTCTTCTTCTTCTTCTTCTTCTTCTTCTTCTTCTTCTTCTTCTTCTTCTTCTTCTTCTTCTTCTTCTTCTTCTTCTTCTTCTTCTTCTTCTTCTTCTTCTCATTTGCACAATCTTACTTTTCGTCTTACTTTTTGTAATTTTACTCCCTTGTTCAGCGAGCGAGATACACGTAATTGTTATCGTCGCTTCAAACTGCACGCCCGAATGCCCGAGGCATATTCACGTTATGCGTAACGTAATCATGCACGTAAACCACTTATCAAGATTTCTGTTTGTTTTAATACATATATTTAGTGTAATTGATCGACTGACATTTGTCTCAAAACAGCAAAATACGTTAAAATTAAGAGGAATTGAATATTTATGGAATAGTGTATAAAGATAACGCCATGAGACATTGGGTCGTGTTCGGTATCAAATTGTACTTATTTCCAATTTGTGATTCATAGAATATCGCATTACTTTATTGGATATTTAATGTGAATTTTTATTTCATTTTTACAAGATGGAGTAATACGACTATTTATCATCCGCAGGAAAATGCCGGGTATGATTATTATATTCTGGTATTGCCTTATTTGACATATTGATTCGGGGACGGTCGACTGTCATTGAGCATCCAATCTTTACTATTCAAAACGAACTGTATGCATACGCAATGGTGTTGCAAAAAAAAAAAAAAACAGAAATCAAACTAACATACTTAAAGGGGTAGTACAGTTTTGGTAAAAGGCTGAGCTTTAGTAACCAAAACCTGCACAATAACATTACAAACTACTAGTTATGACTCCACCATGTTCGAAAGGTATACAATAAAGTGAGCAAACGACTAAGTAAAAAGATTGTTATCATTAAAAAAAAAAGAGCCATTCAAACACAAGAGGACGCTCTCCAAAAAAGCATTGGTTTCAACCATTTTTCATACGAAAGTATGCATGTAATGTTTTGTTGAAATAATGGTTCAATAGAGAGATCATCAACAACTATTTAAAAACCTCTTTTGAAAATGTTTGTAAAAGTGTGAGCATTTTTTAGATTAAAAAAAAATAATCATCGAATAAATTTGAGGCCCATGCAGATTTATTCCGATCGGATATATAATTTATTGATATTTCAGCCATTTCTGAACCGATTTTGATCAAATAAAGTTTATTATGTCGTTAAAATTGTATGCTCTTTCAAATTTTACACTGAGTTTTTCATTATCTCACAACAAAATTATTTCGTGCAGCGCCCTCTATACCAAAACTGAACTACCCCTATTGTTCATTTATTTTGATCATCATTTCACCAGCATCCAAAATGTGTAACTAAATAGTACATGACTGTATAGAGATACATAAGACAACTGCTTTGTATCGATCACTAAGGCCATTTTTTAAATATCGGTCATATAATTTGTTGTGCAAGATGTTTCCAATATGTATATCCCTATTTTGTGCAAATTATCATTATTCATTTGTAATGTTTTGTTTTGTTGGAAGCAAGAATAAATTGAAACTGAAATTGAAATTAAAAATTGAAAATTATACCTAAATTGTCTTATTGCATAAAAATCACTTATAATTATAACAAGTCAAGTAATCTATGACGTCTATTTATTAAGTTATTATATGATAACGCTTACCATGTGATGATTTTAATGCATTTGAAAAGTTTATAACCAAAATCTGAAATACAACATTTTTGTAATTTTTGAGATAAAGGTCCGATCATATAACACAAACACTCTGGGCTTGATGTATATCTCAAGTTATATTTGAGAAGATAAAATTATCACACATTTTCTTATATGTTTCATTATTTATCAATAGGTTTAATCGCAATCATTATCTCGAGTTGGTAAAAAAAAAAAAATTAAATTGGTTTTTGCATTTAACTCCTTAAGTTCCAATGTCGCATATTTACACCACACAATGTACACAAATGCCATAGAACTGTAACATCCCTGTCACTCGAAGTGTTAAACCCTGTCATATGCAGTAAACAGATTCTTTGCAGAAAATCAGTAACTACCACTAACACCAAGATTCCCCAGATTGCATGTAAAGGTCAATCTACATAAATTGACTTGATAAATGAAGCAAGAAAACACATTTCTGTTCCAGAGCAAAGCAGTGGTGGACCATTGATCAACACAGAATAGGGTAGAGGTGGAGGGGGAGGGGTGTAGTGGGGCGTCTATCATGACGAAATAGGGGGCCAAAGCCTGTACGAATGTGCAAAATAGAGGTGGTGTTATACGATCGGATATGCGATGCGCAAGACTTGAAAGAAAAAAGTCACCAAGCGGTGGGGCGTCATGCATGTTGACATCTACTTTATATTGACTTGATAAATAATAAAGCATGCAAGAGAAACATTTTTTGTTCCCGAGCAGAACAGTGGCGTAGCATTGATGAACACAGAATGGGGGTAGAGGTGGAGGGGGAGGGGGGGGTGGTGGGTGTGTATCGTGAGGAAAGACTGAGGGGCCACAGTCTGTTACGAAATAACAACATAATGTTGTGATCCTGTGAGTGCTTGACTTCCGCCATATAACACACAAGTAATGGTAAAGAGAAGCATTTTGTTCCGGAGCAAGGTACTGTAGTGGCCTAACATTGATCAACATGATTTAGAAGGAGAAGGGTGGGGATTTCAATCGTGAGGAAAGAGGGGCCGCAGACTGCCTGTGCAAAATTATAAAATAGAGTTGTTGATATACGATCAGATATGAGCTTAACTTCCACTATAATAATAATACATTGATGAATCAAGCAAGAAAAACATTTCTGTTTCGGAGCAAAGCAGTGCGTGGCGTAGTATTGATCCACACGGATTTCGGGAGAAGTAGGGATGGGGAAGGTGGTTTATGGGTGTCTATCGTGAGGAAAGAGGGTCCGCAGCATGTGCGAGAGGTGTTGTGATACGATCGGATGGGTGCTCACGGTACTTGACTTCCATTCAAGGGGTCCCGGATGGGTTCGAAACCGATCATTGTCCCGGCATTTATGTCCTTCAGCAAAACATTTACGAATATTCAATCTCCATCGCCTGCTCGCTGCCAGGTTGCAGGGCCCTAGCTGTTGTAGAAAGAGTTGCAATCGATTGTAAACACTTGCAATCAATTGCAACTCAGATCATGTGACTAAAATGCGCAAATATGATTGGTTCAAATGTGCATATTTTCTGACTTCTGCAATTAATTGCAACCTTATAATAGATTTCAACTCCTTCTGCAACGGGGCCCAAGTGTTGTAATGGGTACGCGTTGTTCGGAGCACTATACGTACGGCTTTATCAACAGGTACCTCGTTTATTTGTTTTTTTGCAGACGAGTTCAATAAATTTGGATTATTTATATACTTATGGGACCGCCCTTTAGCGTCACCATCCGATAGACGCGACCAAGATTCGAACCACGGCCGATCAGTGCGAAGAGCGGAACTCTGACCATTAGATCAGAAAACCTCTTCACTATTATAGTGCTATAAATAACACAAGAGAAACTGCATTACTGGCACCTTGCTGGAATACTCCCAATTGGCGTTGAATAATTGCAGTGTGTTAATCCGTTGACCGGGGTATATACCAGTGTGCAAACCCTGAATACGGCTTTAAAGCTATCGGGTTGGATTGTGATTTATAATAATTATAAATACTTGCTTCTTCAAGTCGTTTTAGTTGGTATGCAATTTAACGAAACCCTGAATGGGGCTTTAAGGCTATATGGTTATCGAGATGGTTTGGTTGGGGAATACGACTTGTGATGACGACCGGAAATCGCGCGCCGATGGGAAATCATTTGGGGATCGCAGGCGAAAATCATCAGTCTCGTACCTAGATATCCTTTTTTCTTCCAGTGAATGGGCTGAATGGGACATTGGTGAAACCATAGTCAACCAATCAGGGTATAGCTACGGAAGGGGGCGCCTGGGGGCACGAGTCCCCAATAAGTTGTCTTGCCCCCAGTTGCACTGGTTGCCCCCACCAACACATTATGGTTAAAGAAAATAAAACAATGAGAAAGAAAATTTGCAAAGACGTGTAATTAATTTACAACCATTAACATGTGAAACCCTTTTTTCGAGTCTGGTGAAAACCTATATCCCCTCGCTTAAATGTAAGGCCCCTGCACCCCGCCCCCCCCCCCCCCCCCTCCCCCCGCCTCACCTCACACTGGAGAACCTATCTGCGCCACTGCAAACAGCACGTGGGTATTGAAAGAGAATGGGTAATGACTTCCAAGAAGGGAATGCGATAGACTAGGCGGGGATAGGCCTGGGTATCACCCGCCTTAAAACACAAATATTCGGGCAAAATATTAACTCCTCATACATTCGGGAAAAATATGAACTCCTCATACATTCGGGCAAAACATTATCTCCTTTTATTAGGAGAAAATTAGCTCCTTGAACTCGGGCAAAGAGATCCTTCCTCAAGCTCATGTTCGAGCACAATTTGGCTCCTCATATCCGGAGAAATGAGCACGATTTCCTGCAAAAGCAGCTAACTTTCATGTTCGCGCATACGACCAATTAATGCATCCTTGAATGTTGCACTTATCCCCACGGTGGCTAGCCTGTATTTTTTATTTTGTTGTTTCTTTGTGTCAATATATAAAATCTTTTCTTTCTAGACACAGTCGTATCAAGAGGGCATGGGTTGTTGTTGTTATTTTATTATTTTGGCGTTCATTCAAAATGAATATTTACGCCATAATACTTAATTATTATTATTAGAAAAATATAATTTTCCAATCATTTTTATGGAGTTCCTACTTCATGCTGCCTGTCCATCGCTCAAATCCGACCTAACGGTGTATCATCTGGTCAGTCCGGCACAGTCGTGCAGACTTCTCAGCTCGGTGACATACCAGGGTATGTGTGCAAGCCGAGCCTAGACCCCTCAGATGCTCGAAAATGAGTTGTCAGGTGCAATCTGTTGGGCTCCAAATAATGCAATTATGCATGCCAAATTCAAAAACAATATATATTCATCAATTTCAAACATTCAACAAACATCAAATAAAGCACTCATTCAGTGGGCTCTTTTACATAGAATACATCAATTTGTTAGTAATTGTATACAAAAGTAAACTTACACTAAAACAATATAATAGAGATGCTAAGCAAATATTTACAATAATCTGAATACAAATCCTTTTTTGCTATTCATCGAACCTTCTAGTTCTATAAATGAAATTAATCAATGCCACTTGCAATTTTGTATCGAATGGGGGACAGGGTTAATTACGTACCGTAATATATTTGTTTCCACATATACCAAACTCAAGCACATCATATACCACCGCCTTGCTGGACCTGGGGGTGTTTCACAAAGATCATAAGTTGAACTTAACTCTAAGTTGAACTTAAAAAGTATGGTAAGCCATTTGTAGCCTTGGAATAAATGAAATGAAAATCTCATGAAATCTCATGAAATCTCATGAAATCTCCTTGATAATGAATGAACATTTTATGGCTTTTTAAAAGTTTTGTTACAAAAGAAAATTCAAAGAAACTAACGGCTTTCCATACTTTTTAAGTCCAACTTAGAGTTAAGTTCAACTTAGGATCTTTGTGAAACACCCCCCTGTGCCGGGTAAATACGAAGTAAAAATATCATACACTCAAATATTTCGGGGTTTCGGGATGGAGAGCGGTCAATTACAGAAGGGTTCACATGAGGAGACAATCACCCGTTCTTTGATCGGCAATAGTGGCGTAACTATACGGGGGGGGGGGGGGGGGGGGGTGGAGGGACCGGGCATGGGAGCACGGTCAAGTGCTCTATCCATGATATTTACACCTGTACTGCCCCCTCCTACAGTATGTAATCACATAATGGTATTAAAAAAAACGACATTATTTTATGACACAGGTTAATTGTTGTTCCCTTATGGAAATCATATAATTGTTACCCCTCACCCCTCCCTTCCGTTTTCTTTTCCGACGGGTGTGTTGACCATTGCTTTATCATTGGCAGGAAATACATTTAAAAAAAGGTCGCTCATTCCCTAAATACACAATTGACCAATCGGAGGTTGGATGACCTTTGGTTATACTTTAACCGATTGGAAACGATTTGAATTGAGATATTGGGTAGAAAATGCATTTTTCTGAAGGATCGCAGGCAGATATACCTTCGGTTCAAGTTAACTTTGACCATAGACCTACTACATTATGTAGGTACATGTATATGCTTTGACGGACAAAGTATCCGGACAAACGTAGGAAATAAGAAGCTATGGCCATTCGAACATATTGAAAATGTTTCTTTATTTGTTATATGGGGACTAAAATTGGGAACGTATACTCTGGCAAATTTGTGGAAAAGTTACTCCTCATATTTTGTTGTTCAAAAAGTACCATTTTTGTTTTTATTTTCTTCTTAGTAATTGCACTCATCCATTCCCCGAAATTACTCTCTATGTAGTGTATAAAACACATGTTTAACTCAAACGGAGGGGAAACACAAACTTTGAGAAACCTGAACATTTTAATTTTTATGTGAGTTGTCGCTTTGATGAATATCATTTTACAAAATCTTCTGCTTATGTAATGTTATGAAATATTTGCTAAGGTTGTTACAAATTGCAAGTTGCAAGAGTTTTATTTAACAGCCAGTATGTCAAAACAATGTTGCGATCATTGTAAGTGGAGTGGTGTGGCAAGATCGGTAGAGCGCGTGCTTTCTGATCGTGAGACCCCGAGTTCGAACCCTGCCCACTGCCTTTGTCCTTCAGCAAGGCATTTAATCTACATTGCTGCTCTCTACCCAGGTGTATAAATGGGTACCTGGTCTGGTGAAAATTAGCTTGGTGCACCTATAGAGTTGCCCGCTAGTATGCTGCCCGGGGAGTTGAGAATGTGTACAATATCATTGTGCGGGTCTGAACTGTACCAAATGACCAGGGATAATAATAAGCGCTTTGAGCATCATATTAGGTGGATATTGCGCAATATAAATATTCTATATTATTATTATTATCATGTTTTTATGCCTGCATCGTGTTTGCCAAAGATAACACTAAGTAAATTATTGCATGAAAAAAAATTGTCACCGAAGCAGTGATTTATCTCAGTTATATTCGGTCATAAATATAAAATGTTATGAGCACATAATTATCCAAGATCGATGTATTTACATGTCATAAATAGCTCCTTCGTTTCGCGATCGTTAGGCATTTGAGAGATAATGAGCACATACATATCCAAGGCGTAAAAGTATATCATATAAATTACATTACGTAATAGTTATGCGTTTGAAAGTGATGTCATAATGAATCATATATCTTGATTATGGATTGAGAGAGAGAGATGGGGTATAGGGGAGAAATTAACGTAATGAATAATTTACTAGTTGATACAATTGTATTAGTATTATACTGTTGGGCAATTGTTATTCATAATATCGTATTTCAGAATCATAATCATCCGCTGTTGCATGAGTATTTATTTACATATTATATTACATATGTTTTTACTTCGTACACAAGGATATTGTGTTCAATATAGTTATTAATTACATATCTTAATAATTACCATTATACGATTAATTTGATAAATATAAATGATATAGCTTATCAAATAGCACGAATTGGTAGTCAATACTGTCCACAATAAATGTATGAGAACGAACATGTATGCATGCATGACTTGAACAACGTGTATAATTATATGCTACACTGCTGCAGTCATTTTAGATAGAAATCTTGTGAGGAGTAAACTTTAATACTTCCTTTCCTTCTGCAATTTTCTGAAGAAAATAACCGATATGCTATGAGAAGAAAAACTATATTTCGGATTGATCGAGGTTCGAGAGCTAGTTCGCAGCACTTGGTACCATTTATTATGATTTATTAAGTAAAGTGTAGCAAAACGTTAGTATTATGATGGCCCCTTCCATAATACACTCGTAGTATGTGTATAAATATGTATACGTTAGTTGCTGGACAGGCACAAACCAAAATTTTTTATTTTGTCGTGTTGATGTGCTCTGTGGTAATGGGTGATAGAAGACTAAAATGAGGTGAGTGGAATTATGTTAGTAGTAGGAACTTCTTAAATGTAATGTGTATACATTATTTCATGGGAGACTAATTATTACCTGGAAATCGATAAGGGAATGAGTGAAGGGTTCTTAAAGAGATCTAATAACTTTGTTGAAATGTTCAAAAAACGTCTAAGGGTTGAAATAATGTTTATAATTACCGTGATCTGATTTGTCCACGGAGTGATGTGCAGACATTCCGTGGTAAGAGAATGTCATATGAAAGCAAATATGCACAGTAGTATTTGCTTACTCATTGCACCTTCTTTGTACACAGTTATTTTTATCCAGTAGATAATTATGCATCTGTAGACCATTTCATAAAAGTGTTGCAATTGGTGTAAGTGTCCAATTATTGTAACTACCACGGCAACAGCTGTAAATTGTAATGCTCCATGCTGATTGGCTGTTGACCAAATAGTTACAATAATTGGACACTTACAACGATTGCAAGTGTTTTATGAAATTGGCTACTGAACACTATTGTAATTAAATCATACATATCTATAACGAAAGATAAATTAGGAAAACCGGAACCTGATCAATGCTTTAATTGGTATTTAATACACATATATAAAATACAACGAGGTATGTGAGAATCGCTATCGAATTTTAAGTCGATTTGTGGATATTGACAATGTTACTATTTTGCTTTAAGAGTATGTTGTAGAGTGAGGTCCGAAAGCTAGTTCACATCACTTAGTATGAGTTATGTTTCATTCCATATCGTATAGTAAACAAAATGTCGGCTCCATTTCATAATGGACATAGGGTAATTGTAATCAAAACACTTACAGGGGTAGTTCAGTGTTGGTATATATAGAGGGCGCTGCACGAAATTATATTTTTAGGAGATAATGAAAAACTGAGTGTAAAATATGAAAGAGCATACAATTTTAATGACAGAATAAACTTGATTTGATCAAAATCGGTACAGAAACGGCTGAAATATCAATAAATATATCCGATGGGAATAAATCTGGGCCCCAGATTGATTCGATAATTTTTTTTTTTAAATTTTGTTAAAGCTTACACTTTTTCAAAAATGTTAAAAGAGGCTTTTAAATAGTTAATGTATGAAACCAATGCTTTTTTAGAAAGCGCCCTCTTGTGTTTGAATGGTTATTTTTTAATGATAACAGGCGTTTTATTTAGTCGTTTGTAATTTACTATACCTTTCGAGCATGGCGGAGTTATAAGTATCAGTTTGTAATGTTATTGTGCAGGCTTTGGTTACTATAAAGCTCAGCCTTACCAAAACTGTACTACCCCTTTACTATAATTTATAATGATGTACAGTATTCCATTATTGTAGTAAACATCAATGTTGTTGGCTCCATTCCATAAAAGAGGTATACAAATGATTATGCAGTGCATTACGTGTTAGCTTGAAACAAGTATTGTTTACAGAGGTAGGAACATGATACGAATATGTTGTAGAGCGGAGTTCAAAATCAGTTTGTATACCCCATATATAGTAATCGACATCAGTTATCAAGGTTATGATGTACAATATTTATATAATATTGACTGGCCTTGAGTGGTATATCAGAAATATTGCATTCGCTAGGATCATATTGCACGAGTCGAAGACGAGTGCAATATGATCCTAGCGAATGCAATATTTCTGATATATCACGAAAGAACAAGCCAGTCAATATTATTATTATTTTACATATTATCCAGGGCAAAACATAAATAAACAAAAACATACATCTTACTCCGTCTTGTTCGGTGAAGAAGACCAATGCATTGAATCTCAAATTACTGATTAAACATTTTCAACCCATGAAGGGCCATTTGCGCGTACTGTAGCAGAGGTGCGTAAACGTATGCATACGTCACAATTAGATACGCGCAAAGCCATTCATGCGTCATTAATAAACGCGCGTATGAATTTGCGCACTTCCGCGCTGGATTGAATATCTGTTCAGCTCCATGGAGGGGTACGGTAATATCGTCTGATATTGCACTCGCAAATACACATGTAGAGCTACATAATACACGTTACGATGGTAATATCATAACAATAATGAACGCTATGACTGACAAACCCGAGACGGAAACAAAATACATGATTTATTGAATCGGAAAACTAGCCTGTATGTGTAATAATCCATAACATTATACATGTAGTATAGAGATGTTAACTGGTGGTGGAGGTAATATCACGGAAGAATATCGTTCCTCCCCGAGGGATTTGGATTGCTTTTGAGAGAAGATTATAAGTCCCGAGACGTATTTCGTATTTTGTAATGGACGAATAAGATTTATTTGTATTTATTAAGGTTTTATTTAAATCTGTTTAGGAATAAGTCTAGTAGTGATGTTTGGTAATGTCTTGGTAATAACACATCGAACAAAAATATATCCCCAAAACGTTCGATAAATGCCATAATCGAAGTCTAATAATTATTATGCAATTCTTAGTATTACACGGAAAGGGGTATACATTGTATATTGATTTGTGAGAACACGTTAATAAGGATATAAACATTATCAGATAACCAGTTTGTATAATAATACCAGAAATAAGTTATAATTGATTACATAGCGCATAATAAACATTTCAATATTTCATAATGGACGTATACGAAATAATTCTCATTTTTTTTGTTTGATCCATTTCATATGAACATTATATACGTATATAGTAGAATGAGGTTCAAGCTAGCCAGTTCGTATACTGACAACACGTATCAATAACGTGCTGTATAAATAAATGATAACAATGCAAAATGTTGGCCCCATTTCATAATGGACATACATATGCAAATATAATTATGTCGTATCATAAACAAGCTTCCACGTGAAATAGTGGTGTCCGCCTCTTGTGTTAGTGATGAATATTGTTGACATACGTGTAGGGCTATTCCGATCGGGGGTACACCAATAACATATAATAATGGTGCCCCTATTTCAATGTAAGTCATATATGATTGATTTATTCCACAACCGTATTTGATTCAATCATCAATAAACTGCAAATAAATGGGGGGAGAGGTCAAATTTTAGGGCATACTTTAAAATAATAACACATAGTCTGTATACATTGCATAGTGCCCGAGAGTGTAAATTGTATATAGGCTTAAAGGGAAATAAAATTTGTTGAAATACGATTTGTTTATTGTCAATAATATTTACAATTGACAATACATATAACATGTACATATTGATGTTATTACAGATAAATAATACATCTTAAAATTGATAATACAATTGAAGAATTGACAAAAGGGGCTTAAAATAGCACAATGCTAGTCGAGGTTAGCCCCGATAATAATAAATTACACAAACAACAGCTGAATTCACTTATTTACACTATGTACACACATTAAAATAGTATCTGTAATCACAACCCAATGCGTGAGGATGTACAACCCGGCTCGCCATTTTGAACTGTATAGTATATGTCAGTTTGCGCGCACTACATTATACTGAGCCAGTTTGCGTATTTCGCACCATGCGCAAGGCGTTCGCAAGATGGCACCGCGCGTTTGATTTTATACGAATATATGCAGGACCCCTTTAACCCTCTGAGTGTCATGGTCGACCCAAGCCACATTACTTATTATATTAAATTATATCTATATGATATGTATTGATTTGTACCGGAGGGCACAAAATAAATACGTGTTGAATGACTTGTATGATCCCTCCGTTCAGTGGCGTAGCGTGGTCGGACCATAGAAGTATGACTCCAACACTGTATCCCTAATCACAGACATGACAGAGACTACCTGAAGAACCTATTATATCCATGATATCTGGGAGAGTTTGGGGCTCTGAACATTGTTATGGTCGGACTGATGGGAGGGGGGGGGGGGGGGGGGGCGCAATTTATTATTATTATTTTTTTTTTTTTTGGGGGGGTGGGGCAGACCTTATGTATTGTGTTAGTTGTTTAAAATATCCCCTTATAATCCCTATTGTTTTTTCTTCAAATTATTGGGGGGAGGGGGGGGGGGGGGGCACGTGCCCCTCCGTGGCCCCCCCCCCCCCCCCCCTTCGCTACGCCACTGTCTCCGATGACTAACCACCAAGCTTTTATTCATTGTAGATTGATGGGGATTAAAGTATTCATGTAGGGCACATACAAAGTGATGTCGGGCAAGTAACATTTCATACCTAGTAAAAAAAATAATTTATCTTGTTTGGTTGATCGATTGACATTTCTGCTCAACAGTGAGAGTAGAATATATTAATTTCTTTACGTGTAAATCTCATCTAGATATATAAGAAAGCAGGTAATTTTCAGTTTGGGCATGTTTATATGAACACTTATGATTTTACTTGCCCGGACGGGCCAGAAGAGAAAACGAAGTTAGTGTGGCGGCTTGATTTATGTAAACTTGCCTAAATAACTGGGTCAAGGATATTCTTCCAATTGTATTTGGCACTCGGACACGTCGGAGGGTTAAAGGGGTAGTACAGTTTTGGTAAGGCTGAACTTTAGGAACCAAAAGCTGCACAGTAACATTACAAACTAATATTTATAACCCCACCATGCTCGAAAGGTATACAAAAATACAAACGACTAAGTAAAAAGCCTGTTATCATTCAAAAAGCGCCATTAAAACACAAGAGGGCGCTCTCTAATAAGGCATTGTTTCAACCATTTTTCATACAAAATTATGCATGTGATGTTTTGTTGAAATAATGATTATATAGAGAGAATCATCAACAACTATTTAAAAACCGCTTTTAAACATTTTGGAAAAAGTGTAAGCATTTTTTTATTTTTTTCAAAAAAATCATCGTATTTATTTGGGGCCCAAATAAATACGATCGGATATATTTATTGATATTTCAGCCATTTCTGAACCGATTTTGATCAAATAAAGTTTATTCTGCCATTACAATTGCATGTTCTTTCAAATTCGACACTCAGTTTTTCATTACCTCACGAAAAAATTGTGTTGTGCAGCGCCCTCTCTACCAAAACTGAACTACCCGTTTTATATACTGTACAATCATGCGCAGTCTGTCGTAATAGCGACTCAAAACGTTTATTGCTATAGATACGTACTGTTAGACTGCCGACCATTTACAACTATTAATACTCCATTATAGTTCTGCAGTACTCCTTTATGACAAAATCCTTCCATGTGATGCAAAATATATTAATTGATTTAGTAATGTTGTCATTATGCCCATAGTGTGATGAAAGTTGGCACTGAAAATGGGGCCGATATATTACATGATTGCACTGTGAAATACAGAGTGTTCACACTGTGTTCACACTGTGGATGAGTGTGTTCTTTCCGGCATGCAGGGCGATATAGCTACATGCCGGGGTGGGGAAGTCACGTGCCCCAATAATGAATTGACAAAACCAATACAAAACAAAATCGTAAAACAAAATGAAAGGAACATGTAAGTTGAAATATGTAGTGTGCCCCTTAATTAGTATATAGGCCCACGCTACGGCAATGTTTTCTTGTTTCTTACACAATTTTGCTCATGTCCTTTAATTCACCTTTGTTCGACAAGTTTTCGAAGTCGGGGCCTCTGGAAGACTAAATCAAATCAACATGATAAATCTGCTACGAATCAGTGTTTTCCCTTTGATGCGACATCGAAGAACATAATTATGATACTTCATACTCAATTTCGCAATATTTGGTTACCGGTAGATACACGTCAGCACCTTCTGACTATACCCTATACGCAATTTCGTTTTATGACCAACTTTCCTCAAGAAGTCAGGGAAAATCATGTTAAAGAAATAAAATCAGAAACCGACTGCGTCACGCGCTGAATTTTTTATTTTATTTATTATCATCGTTGATTCATTTCGCGTCGAGACACCAAACCGTTCCGCAAACGAATGCGTCAAATGCTAAATAATCCCGTGAATTATTTTCCGCAAGCTCACCGGTTCTCCTTTTATTTTTTCCGAAATTTGCGTGGATTAAATTAATCTGCGGATCACTTGTGACAAATGATTACGTGATTCACTTGTAATCATGATCGTGTTACCTCAGCGAAATACAAGCAACTCAGATTCTGTCCTCAAAACGGTTGAACTTTCGATGTTTGTTATTTATTTGTTTCTTTGGTTTGTATTGTGGTGGAAAAGTTCGATATTTTATGTTTTCTTTATCAAAATAATACATGTAGTTTTCTTTTTCATTCATTTGAATGTATTAATTCATATACATGTGGGAGGAAAACCGAGCATGGTGTCTTAACGGTTAGAGTGTCCGCCTGATGCACGGGAGGTCCCGGGTTCGAACCCAGACCGGGTCATACCAAAGACTTTAAAAAATAGTACCTTCTGCCTTCTTGTATGGTCTTATTGATGATGATAACGACGTTACAAATAACGATAACTAAAATGGCAAAAATTATAATGAAAACAACAGTGCAATTATAGTGATTTTATAATAGCAATTGTAAATTGTAGAGATATTCGTGTGTATATGAATATCAAATTTCGTTTACATAATACGTACATGATACTAATACAGTCAATACAATAGTGATTTCATAATGTTAATTGTTAATTGTAAAGATGTTCGTGTGTATATGAATATCAAATTTCGTTTACATACATAAAATACGATGCGTACATTATCATGAGAAGTAGGCATGCCATACCGATTCACAAAAATCCATAGCATATGACATGGTGTTTCCACTTCCAAATTAACATAATACAGGGGACGAAATTAGGAAGGGGGGCGAGGTCTGCCTATAATCACCATAATCATCTAACGACCGTCCGGTTTCATGTAACGTCTGTTAATCTAATGAGAAATAGTGCAAACCCATTAATAAATAATGAACAGTATGACTGTATATGGTATATGTAATCTTCGGTTCTATACGTCACAACTATTTTGAGTTCTTAAGTAATATCGTATTACTGCTCTTATATATCATCTAAATTATATCCATATAAGATATTATAAACTTCGACTGGATGAATGATAATCTACATACAATTATATCATATAAGGTTAAGTGTTTGGGGGACTGTTTTCAAAAACAACATGGTTTTCAATTAAGTTTGTGTGCGGCGTTTATCTCCTCTTTTTAAGCGCGTACTCAGTGTTTTAAACGTATATATTTGTCTTATATTTATCAAGTTACAAGATTAGCCTGATATGATTTAAAAACTATAATTATCCGGTTGGACTAAGCCAAGGAAGATAAATGCAACATACGTACAACAAATTTGAAAATGATTAGCGAATTCTGATCGTAACGTTAGTCGTATAGTGTATAAATTGGCCCTCATGAAATATCTAGAAAAAAACACGATGATACTGATTATTATGCAAATATGGACACAATTGTAATACTTGATAATATCATAGCGCGTAAAATTTTCACTGATTTATCGTGTTTATTATTTGAAATATACGATGGATGGCTAAAAGCTGAAAGTAATAATCATACTAACTATTATAATAGGACAGATTTTGAACATATTATGCGTTAAATTATGATACGCCCTTTCTGAATTGATATAAGTATTATGCGCCCGCGCATAGTTATTAATATCTTAACATTTTTACACAAGCAATTCCATAACTTTGATATTCAACAATCTATAATATACATTATATATTGTACATTATTTATGTTATATTTCACTGATGTTGTTACCTACATACTCGTTAAGTTTAATGTGTGCATGTTATTAATATAGATTTAGTTTAAATCATATCAAAAAATAACATAATGCACAACAAACGGACATTCGCCGTAATAATGATACTACAGATATACGGTATATATCTTATAGTGCGCCAATTCCATCTTTTGTAAGATGCTCAGGGCGTATACATGTAGTTAAGTTTATCATACACACAGCGAGAAATAACAAAAAGTACATGTACATAAGTACAGTAACACACATATGAATGTGATTATACCTTAGTACAAGCGTGTCAAATAAAAGTAATGCTCTCTAATTAACAGAATGTGTCATATAAATTATGTCAAGTTCGTATTCACCCAGACGCGGCCAGTTAAACCTGCTCTATAGCGACAACCTGTAGTTTATTTCATATGAATCAGTTTACAATTGTAAATGAACCTGTCTAACAAAACAACCCGTATATGAAGGCTAATTTTTGTATCACTAGCTCATCTTTATAGACAGGTTTGACTGTCGTGCTATTTAAAGGGATAGTTGAGTTTTGGTCAAACTGAATTTTAGTAACCAAAACCTGCACTATTACATTACAAACTAATAGTTATAATTCCACCATGCTCAAAAGGTATACACAATTACAAACGACTAAGTAAAAAGCTTGTTATCATTCAAAAAGAGCCGGTAAAACTCAAGAGGGCGCTCTCTAAAAGCTCATATGGTTTCAACCATTTTTCATGCAAAATTGTGCATGTGATGTTTTGTTAAAATAATGGTTAAATAGAGATACATGTATCATCAACAATTACTATTTAAAACCTCTTTTGAAATTTGTTGAAAGAAGTGTATAAGCATTTTATGTATTTTCTTTAAAGTCAACATATCGCCTGGCTATAGAAGATATATTAAAGGGGTAGTTTAGTTTTGGTAGAGAGGGCGCTGCACATCACAATTTTTTTGTGAGGTAATGAAAAACTGAGTGTAGAATTTGAAAGAAAATGCAATTTTAATGGCAGAATAAACTTTATTTGGTCAAAATCGGTTCAGAAACGGCTGAGATATCAATAAATATATCTGATCTTATAATTATTTGGGGCCCAAATAATTAGATGATTTTTTCAAAAAATAAAAAAAATGCTTACACTTTTTCAAAAATTTTCAAAAGCGTTTTTTAAATAGTTGTTGATGATCTATCTACCTAATCATTATTTCAATAAAAGATCACATGCATAATTTTGTATGAAAAATGGTTTAAACCAATGCCTGTTAAGAGAGCGCCCTCTTGTGTTTCAATGGCTCTTTTTGAATGATAACGGGTGTTTTACATAGTCGTTTGTAATTTTGTATACCTTTCGAGCATGGTGGAGTAATAACTATTATTTTATAATGTTACTGTCCCGGTTTGGGGTACTCAAGTTCAGCCTTACCAAAACTAAACTACCCCTTTAATAACATATTTTGAAATCAAATTTTACAACTATGAAAGCATTTGAAAGTGAATGATTCTAATTTCACATGTTTTATTCAATGAACTTTCAAATGGAATTAAAACCAACCAAAACCCGTGCAATTTTGTTTCGGGAAGTACCAATACTCAAGTGTACATTTAACATACATAATCATGTCAATGCATATTCGAAAGCTGAAATAGCCAGCAGTCCATGCCTCATGTAGTAATTTATTACAACATACGTGTCCAGTTCGACTTGAATTTTATAATCCGCATTACGCTCATGATAATTATTCCATGCATCTATAATCATATAATCCATTATATTTCGGCGTCCTTTAATATTATGTCCGTCCCGTCTCCCACTTTGTATATACGGGGCCTAAAACATACCAATTTGGGCTTCATAATAACGTACATCGCATGACCGGAGATTTTCGGACTCTCTTTAGTATTCATATTTATAAAAATATCGTGGAGAATGTGGGCCTTGTTTTAGAGGGGAATTATATGAAAGGAGGTCACCGATAATATATCCGACGTACGTTAGGCTTGTCTGCAGAAGGCGGGAAATAATGGACGGATGATGAATATTGGTAATGGTATAGAATGTAGTTATATACGTGACCTACATCATCATGATCATGTACATGGGATGTCTCGGTGCATGCATAATGTATTGATAATATGAATTGAATTTTGTTGAACTAACGATCTGCAATTAAGTAAGTTATGATAAGCAAGTTATTTTGCTCTTTTCTTTTGCCGTTGTTGTATTAATAAATGTGTTTTCGGCACTTATTCATATTAGTTAAGAGCCTTAATATTTGATGTTTAGTCACAAGCGAGGGGTTGGTGTACTTACATTTTTTTTTTTTAGCAATAGTATATCTTACGGGAGAGTCTAAACTTTTGACTTTTGATGGAAAAAGAAGCAAATCGTGACACAAGAACACAAGCCCTTCATTCTTACAATGATATTATGCAATGTACTTCAGCAAGGCAATTATTACACCATCGCTGCTCTCTACCCTGGAGTATATACATGTGGACCCGGTAGAAGATGATAGCCTTTATATGAAAGATCTTCTCAATGCTCAGACCATGAGCTGCTTGGAAGGAATGCTCCCCGGAAGTGGAGATGGTGCACACAATGTGTGCGGAGTCTGCGGACTTGCATTGTATCCTATGACCGAAGTAATGCTATAATGTAAATCAATTAGAGATGATAAATGTGTCGTATATATCGATTATAAATCGAACTTATTATATATAAAGGGGTAGTTCAATTTTGGTAGAAAGGGCGCTGCACAACACAATTTTTTCGTGAGGTAATGAAAAACTGAGTGTCGAATTTGAAAGAACATGCAATTTTAATGGCAGAATAAACTTTATTTGGTCAAAATCGGTTCAGAAATGGCTGAAATATCAATAAATATATCCGATCGTATTTATTTGGGCCCCAAATAAATACGATGATTTTTTGAAAAAATTAAAAAAAATGCTTACACTTTTTCAAAAATTTTCAAAAGCGGTTTTTAAATAGTTGTTGATGATCTCTCTATTGAATCATTATTTCAACAAAACATCACATGCATAATTTTGTATGAAAAATGGATGAAACCAATGCCTTATTAGAGAGCGCCCTCTTGTGTTTTAATGGCGCTTTTTGAATGATATCAGGCTTTTTACTTAGTCGTTTGTATTTTTGTATACCTTTCGAGCATGGTTGTGTTATAAATATTAGTTTATTATGTTACTGTGCAGGTTTTGGTTACTAAAGTTCAGCCTTACCAAATCTGTACTACCCTTTTAACAACAAGGAGGGATTCTAAATTGTGCGTAACCACGACATAATACAATCATGTAGTAATGTGTTTCAACAACCTTACACCCCTTGGCCATGTACACTATGGGATCCCTTACCTTTATATTGAATACCTTTGCAAAACTTCAATTGACATCCTCCTCTTGAGTAGGTCTCCCCGAGGAATCCATTAATGCTTTTAATGGATTTATGTTTCAGGCAACGAAACGTAATGGGTAAAATAATATATAGTTTCATCCCAAAACCCGACGGGATCCTAACTTTCACCTCCTTGTCAAAACGTGATTTGGATAATGGGATCCAATTCATTTAAAGGGAAAGAAATAATGAAACAGAGCAAAGAAATGGGATTCCTCCACTGAAAATACGAATTTTAGTGGCTAAAACATGTGTTTTTATCATTTAAAACTAACTATTATTATCATTTTATCATGTATAAATGGTAGACAAAAATATTGCCAAATCAATTATAAGCTTGTTTTTATTCAAGAGGGCGCTGTATAGAAAGACTCCTGGAAGTTTCAACCCTTTTTTGTTCAAATGTTGTATAATGTGACGTATAATTAAATGTATAATTAATATTCTTTATATAAAGAGAATATTACAATCTACTTAAAATCGACTCTGGTATATTTTCACAAATGTTTAGACTTAAGAAAATATAAAATTACATATCGGCGAAATCGCTAACAGAAGCCAACGCCCGCGACGTTTGTTTGCATGACTTTATTTGTCGATTTGTCAGTCGTTTCTGAACAGATTTCGATCAAACAGATGTTAAATTTTTTTGCTTTCAGAAGTATGTTCATTTTTTGCAATTTCTTCACTTACTTTTCCGCTACCTCGCCAAAAGTACCTTTTTGAACCATAACGGAACGTGCGCCAATAAAGTAGCCACCATTATTATTATTATTATTATAACCATGATGACTTAAACTTGATATTGTTATATTGGTATACCCAAATATATGCCCCAGCCAGAGAGCAGGTATAGTGATACCATGTGTGCCTCACTGTACCCCAAACTGAAACCCCCCTCAAGAGTATACCGTGTGCCATGTGAGATGAAAAGCTGTTTTATAGTGCGTCTCAAGTGATTCAACAACAGGTAGATGTTGCTGCTGTGGTTTTTTTTTGTATCACTGAGTTAGTTGTCGTTGTTGTTCCCAGAGTGATGTTGTTGTTATTGTTGTTGTAATTATTGCTATTGTTATAATTTGGTATTATCATCATTATCATCAACTTCTTCTATCATTGTCATCATCATCATCAAGGTACGAAAATACACCGCGCTGGTGGACTGCACCAAAACGGAAGAAGAAGACGAAGAACTATAAGAAGATCGTCATCATCATCATCATCATCATCATCATTATCATTATAAGCATCATCATCATCATCATCATCATCATCATCATCATCATCATCATCATCATCATCATCATTACAAGCATCATCATCATCATCATCATCATCATCATCATCATCATCATCATCATCATTACAAGCATCATCATCATCATCATTACAAGCATCATCATCATCATTATCATCATCATTATTCGTATTATTTTGTTTTTGTTTTATAGTTTGTAGTGTTGCTGTTGTTACTGTCTGACGTCTTGTAGACACAGTGTGATGCCTACTCTAAATCAATCAACGACATAGTACCTGTCATGTAATATAAATACCTTCCACAGATGTAAATACAACTTGATATAAACTGAAAATAAAGAGGAAACTTCTCAATTACGCTGAATTCATCCTCTCAACATAAAATCACCTGTCTCAATGCCTGGTCCTTGGTATCATTTTCTTACTCCGCCTGATTCCAGCTTCTTAGCTCTTATAACGTTTGTGAGGCCTAGGCAGCTCAATTTCCGTGCGGCGACACTTAATAAAACTTAAGGTATGAATTTACCTCTTTGGGCCAAACATTGCCCTCCATACAAAATGTACAACTCGCGCCCCCTCTTTTGTGGGGGAAAAGTTATGAAGAAATATTTTCAATCATTTTTTTGGTAAAAGTTGGAGAGATTGAGTTTCAAATGGATATTTGATCCTCATACTTAGAAAACATTCTTCTCATATTATATTTATACATTCTTTGTAGATCTATACGATAAATGGATGTGTGTTACACTAATTATTACATATACATCACTTTCATTGTGTGGGTTAATTATAAAGTTGAGGGATTGAACATTTTAATTTTGCTTTGAATCTATTTAATAGATGAAGAAACGTGCCTTTCACAACCCTTGTTGACAGAACCGTATACGCTGATCGGTAGTTAACCTTTAACAAATTGCTTTAATTTTAATGATGAAGTATAATGGTATAATTAGTATATATATATAATCCAACAATATCTATAAATTGTATTACAATCATAACCCAGCAGAACAAGATAACAACACAATTAATGTCTTATTACCATGTGACCATATCGAATAGGGGACAGAGTGGACATTGTTTTGTTGTCTGTGGCGATCACGTGTGCTTGATAAAGCACGTTTGTTCGTATATTTTAAAAACAAACTGCTTAGATTTTAATAGTGAAGTAAAATGGTATAATTAGTCTAGTATAAGTCAACACTTTCTATAAATCGTATTACAATCGCTACCAAGCAAAACAAAATAGCAACAAAATTAATATCTTATTACCATCTGACCATATCGAATAGAGGCCAGAGTGGACATCGTTTTGTCTGTGGCGATCACGTGTGCTTGATAAAGCATGTTTGTACGTATATTTCCGGTTACATATCACAAGTCATGTAGGGGCTGGGTGACATTTGGGTTGATGGGAGGTATGGCGAGCATTCACTGCCAGAGAATCTATGACCCTTAAAGGGATAGTTGAGTTTTGGTAGAGAGGGCGCTACACAAAATAATTTTTTTGTGAGATAATGAAAAACTGAGTGTCAAATTTGAAAGAGCATACAATTTTAATGGCAGAATAAACTTTATTTGATCAAAATCGGTTCAGAAACGGCTGAAATATCCATAAACATAACAATTTGTAATAAATGTGGGGCCCCACAAGTATTCATTAATTTTGAACCAGCCGTTAAAATTCGTTTTAAAAGTGCTTCCTCTTTTCACAAATTTTCAAAAGAGGTTTTCTACAAAACATCACATGCACAATATTTTATTTAAAATGGTAATAATCAAATGCGTTTTTTGAAAGCGCCCTCTTTAGTTTAAACAGCTCGTTTTGAATGATAACAGGCTTTTTACTTAGTCGTTTGTAATTTGTGTTATTCCGTTTGAGCATGGTGGAGTTATAACTATTAGTTTGTAATGTAATGGTGCATGTTTTGGTTACTAAAATTAAGTTTGACTAAAACTGTACTCCTCTCTACCAGAACTCAACTATTCCTTTAAAGTTACTGAGTCGCCTTTAATACTAGAAGTTAGTAATGCGCACTAAACAGCGCGGAATTCACCATGCGGAATCGTAAGTGAATGCGATTCTCACTCAGTACGTATATGGTGTCTACAGCGTGTAAGCTACAAGAGCGATGCGCGCCCGGCGTATGTCAAACATTGTGCCACCCTATGTGTTATTATTATTTATTCGGCCAAAATTCAAACAAATACAGAGTATACAAAATACAAAATACAAACAGTCAATAAAGAAAGTGAAGGAAAGGGAGAAAAGGGACAGTTACAAGTGGGCCAGGGCTCACAAAAGTAAAATTCTTTACATGCGAGCCATGCGAGCCATGCGAGACATGCGAGCCCTCACAAGTAACTGACAAGAAAACATAAGGAACATCTATATTGCCAAATACATGTACATGTAGAACAAATTACATATTTAAAATAACAATATCCGGTAATAAATAAAATTAAGACTATAGTACAAGATTTACTATAGGTTTTCCCATCCATTTTCAAACTATCGTCAATCAAATTCAATCAATGCTTACTTCAATTTCGTCCCGAGAAGTTAGCAAACTGCAATTGCTACATTCGATTTAGTCATTTACCATTCTAATTGATCAATGGTCATTCTAATTCAAAATTAGCTTATTCTAATTCGTCATTTTGCAATGGAATTCGTCCCGACTGGTTATAAGACGCACAATGTGAAGATCAAATTCGTCATTGGTCATCCGATTTCAAGACTTAGTCGTTCAAATTCGTCATGTATAGTCTGGTTGCTCTGGTTCATATGTATTTTCCTATGGAAGCTCATACAATTCATTTTAAAAAGCAATTACTTCAATAATAATTGTTTATAAAACGATAAACTGGTCACAAACAATTCATTTCGATATTGCAATTCACAAAACGATAATTGACCCAAAGTCTGATTGATTTGATCCATGCAATATATCTGTGTTGGGAGACACATTACCATATCAAATTAATGATTTATGAAATACAAACATTGTTCAATAGACGATAGACTAAAATTGTATGAATTTCCGGGACACAAAACAAATAAAGAATCTGGGTTCAAATAAACAGAGGATAATAATAAAGAGATGATGAAACAAAGTATTAAATACAGCTTGCAATATTGTTTGACGAATTTGAATGGGAAATAACGAAATTAAATGCCTAATGACGAAATTGATCATCACATTGTACACCGGCAGGAGTGATCGGACGAAATTGAATGAGCTTTGACTAAAACGATCGGGTCATTGACGAAATTGGTTGCGAAAGAACGAACTTGTGTGATGAATGACGAAATCGAACATTACATACGATCGGCGAAAGACTTTCCGGACGAAATTGAAGTTAACCATTATTGAAATTGAATGACGATTGTTTGAAAATGGATGGGAAAACCTATATAATACAGACAAATTTGAATTCCAAATAACGGACTAAAATAAAATATTACTAATAAGCATAACTAATTAAACAATGCTAGAACAAACATCTCAACCAAGATATAACTGCTTTACATTGATGGTAAAATTACTTAATAACAATTGACAATTACAATAAATAATATTGTGTGAAAGTAAAGCGCCCTCTGAAGGGTTCGTGCTTGTTCATTTAACTACATTCATTTGATCGGGTCATTATTTGAGGAAAAGATCAATCGATAACTTACAACATCAAATACAGTTTTTAATTTATATATAATATCTTAATCGATGAGTGTATGAACGTATTCATGTAGTTTAACATGGAATATTATGTAACTGCCCCATATTCATAAAAACCCATCTAGCTTAGTTCCAAGCTAAGTCTATTTCAAATGATACGGTTAAGTGAGCAACAAACAGTTATTGTTACTTCCTAGTCCCCAATAAAGGATTAGCTTTGTAAGCCTTAGGTACCCTCTCAGTTTAATACCTCTAGTTAGCAACTAAAAAGATCATATTGTGTTAGATACTTAGGCATGTCATCCAAAATAGACTTAGCATGCAACTAAGCTAGCGGGGTTTTATGAATATGGGCCGTGTTCTCCGATAAGACGGTCAATCACAAATGCTATTTAAAGTGACTTAGTAACATTGTCCAAATCCTCATAATCCAATTGGAATTCTAGCGGTTCCCTCATACCTTGTTGTATTCGTATTAACAATAAAAACATGGGACAGGTTTTGGTTTTTCAAATTTCCCTTTCGTTAAAAAGATATTTACGATTGAAGTGTTCAGATGTTAAGTTATCCACTGGACCGTCAAAACCGTGTACAACGTTTTGTGCAATGAGTTAGTGAACTTCACTTTGCATTGTTGCTCATTACTTTGCCATATAACGTCCATTAAACTTGAAATGTTCACACAACACCGAGTGGACTAGTGGACAGATAACAACAATATACATTGTATCAACCACTCATCACTTTTTACACATGTCAATAAAGTTACTAGATCCCTTTAATGTAACAAATGATCGATGGTGAGTCTCAGGGTATTTTTCTTCCAGTTAATGAACCAACATTGCGAATAGAAGATTGACATAAATTTCAACCTGCATGAAACACAACAATCCATGTACATGTACCTGAAATCAAAATATGTCCTTTATTCGACACTTTTTGCACGCCATAAGTCGGGCGCACAAGATCTATCATAATGGCGGTTTTAGTGAGAGCATGATCAATCATGTACGTGGCCTGCCTTACATACTATACTGATGATGCGCGGAGAAATAATGTCGCCTGCATGCGAGTCGTACGTGGTTTGTGTGAAAACAATTTTCGTTTGTTTTGTAAATATATTAGATTCAAGGATTTGACTTTGTCTAAAATCTACCAAACTCACCTTCAAATCTAGTATCGTTCTTTCATATGCCTTGATACAATCGATTGTAATTTATAATTAATTGTGACTCAGAAAATGTGCACATTTCAACCAATCAGATGTTCGCATTTAGTCACATGGGCCCCGTTGAAGAAAGAGATACAATCGATTGTAATTATTTTAAGTTGGATCATGTGTTCTAAATGCGCAAATCTGATTGGTTGAACAGCGAACATATTCTGACTTACAATCGACTCATATCTTTCTGCAACGGGGCCCAGGCATTTTTGTTTTTTGTGGTTGTTGTTTATGCTCACTTCGCTATTGAGAAACACTAAAACCTGTCACAGTGGATACCTTTCTATAAAGCAGCTAGGTATATCCTGCCTAAAATGACCACAAAAACGAATCCCTTGCATGGAGAACAGTTGGAACCCGTCTATAGCATGTATATAGTAATTTTCTTGCTTCCTTTAGGTGGTCACTATTATACAAGTTTGACTGTACTCATGATGTAACGTGAAAGAAAAACATAGCGGGGATTATTTCATATGACTGTATATCTATGAGTATTAGTCAGCAAATGTCATTTACTTTTTGCTCATTACTTGGCCATATAACATTAATTTATCGCAAAATGTTCATATATTATTACTCAGTAGATATATCAGACTCAGGTAATACACAACTAAAAAATTGAGAAATCTTTGTACATCTTGAATATGACAACATTACCACATAGTTACTAGGTCATTTTAACGGGTGGGGCAAGACTAAAACAAAATTCCACATGGATGATATACCATTACTTCTGATTATGGCCTAATGTATTATTTCATTAACGATATTAAAGGGATCTAATAACTTTGCTGACATGTGCAAAAAGTGATGAATGATTGATACAATGCAAATTGATGTTATCTGATATGTCCACAGGGTATTGTGTACAAATTTCAAGTCAAATGGACGTTATATGGCCCGAGTAATGAGCAAAAATGCAAAGTGATGTTCACAAACTCATTGCACTCACTTTGTACACGGTTTTTTGTGATCCGTTGGATTATTTAACATCTGAACACTTGAAATTTGAAAAACCGAAACCTGTCCCAGGATTTTATTGTTAATACGAATACAATAAGGTATGAGGGAACCGCTAGAATTCCAATTGTATTTTGAGGATTTGGACAATGTTACTAAGTCCCTTTAACGCTGTTTGAATGTCGTCGGGGGGGGGGGGGGGGGGTGAGAAGGCAATTACGTTTGTTTTGCTAAGATTAGTCCTGCATAACATCTTGTACGTCAGAGCCTTCTTTAACGTCTCAGTTTTACCAAATGTTCATGTAATAACTATTCAAAATGTTGGGGAAAATTAAAGGGATAGTTGAGTTCTGGTATAGAGAGAGTAACTATACAGTTTTAGTAAAAATTATTTTAGTAACCAAAACCTGCACCATTACATTACAAACTAATAGTTATAACTCAACCATGCTCAAAAGGAATTAAAACATTAAAAACGACTAAGTTAATGCCTGTTATCATTTTTTTTTAAAGAGCTGTTTAAACTAAAGAGGGCGCTTTAAAAAACGCATTTGTTTAAACCATTTAATGTGATGTTTCGTTGAAATAGTGATTATATAGAGAGATAATGAACAACTATCTAAAAAACCTCTTTAAAACATTTTTGAAAAGAGGAAGCATTTTAAAACGAATTTTAACGGCTGGTTCAAAATTAGTGAATACTTGTGGGGCCCCACATTTATTACAAATGGATATGTTTATGGATATTTCAGCCGTTTCTGAACCGAATTTGATCAAATAAAGTTTATTCTGCCATTAAAATGGTATGCTCTTTCAAATTTGACACTCAGTTTTTCATTATCTCACAAAAAAATTATTTTGTGTAGCGCCCTCTCTACGAAAACTCAACTATCTCTTTAATTCAAAATAGAATAGAGCAAACTGTGATCTATACAAGGCTCCCGATTATTATATCCGAAACATAAAACAGGACTTGTTTAGCGCTCTTCTCTTTCTCACCGAACCAGGTTGATCTACGTGAACTCATATTGCCTGCCAATCGTACGTCGTGTGTGTGAAAGTGATACTGAATTTTTGTTAATATCAATCAATCATAACGTTTTTTTACTTCTAGTTTATGAGTACCGTATACCTTAACCCTGTAAATTATACGGTTGCTGGAGATTTTTTTTCTTTCAAAATTCACTGGGAGTAACAAATGTTCTTGCCAAAAGTTGAACACAATAGGTTTCAGACGTTTCTTTTATAATAACAACAAATAAAAATGCTTTGTTTTCATATTTATAATATCAATATATTCACCATTTGAAATTGGTATTAATCGTGGTTCATGTTTTTCGAGTAAATCATATTCTCTAGAACGCATTTTTTGTAACCAATATTTCGGGAATGCTTTTTTTAACTTTGCATAACAAAATTAAAAAATAAGAATTCTGATAAACCATACTTTTGGCAGATACTTTTCGAATCCCTCCATTGACCCTTGTTTGTAACTTGATGGACCTTTAAAATTCCCGCATTTTCCCATGACTTAATAAGGAGTACTTTTCCATCAAATGTTATATTACTATTGTTTAGCGCTGTTATCTTTCTCACCGAACCAGGTTGATCTACGTGAACTCATATTGCCTGCTATTAAATCGCACGTCGTGTGTGTGCAAGTGATACTGAATTTTTGTTAATATCAATCAATCATACCGTTTTTTAACTTCTAGTTTATGAGTACCGTATACCTTAACCCTGTACATTAAGTATACGGTTTCTGGAGATTGTTTGAAGGTCAGAATCAAGGTTGATATATACGTTGAACTCATATTGCCTTCTCAGCCTACGTGGTTTGCGTGAAAATAATATCATATTTTTTAAATATCAGTACATCATAACGAATTGTTTAACTTCAGGTTTATGAGTAGAATCCCATAAGCCCAAGTAATTTTGTTTAAAGTTTCTGAAGTTCGTTAGGAGGTCGTTATGGAGGTTGATCTACGGTATACTGAAACCATATCGCTTGCAAATCGCGCTTGTTTTGCTTGGAAGTAATATCGTATTTTTGTTCAAATATTAATAAATCATCTCGTTTGTTCACTTCTAGTTTAAGAGTCATAATGTATACCGTAACCCAGCTAGTCGGTTTATAGGAATGCTGTTAAAAGGTCGTTATGAAAGTTGATCTTCGTCAAAATCATATCGCCTGTGAATCGTGCGTCGAATGCATGAAATTAATACTATGTTTTAAAATATCAATCAATCATAACGTTTTTGTTTTTTTATTCCTAGTTTATGAGTAGGATTATAAACCCCTTAAAGGGATAGTTGAGTTCTGGTAAGGAGAGTACAGTTTTAGTGAAACGGAATTTTAGTAACCAAAACCTGCATCATTACATTACAAACTAATAGTTATAACTAGAAAGGAACACAAAATTACAAATGACGTAGTAAAGATCATGTTATCATTCAAAAAGAGCCATTAAAACGTAAGAGGGCGCTCTCTAAACACTCATCGGTTTCAACCATTTTGAATAAAATATTGTGCATGTGATGCTTTGTTGAAATAGTGATTAGATAGAGAAATAACCAACAACTATTTAAATACCTATTTTGTAACTTTTTGAAAAGAGGAAGCATTTTTTTGAATTTTTAACGGCTGGTTCAAAATTCTCTAATAAACCCGGGGCCCCGGGTTTATTACAAATTGTTATATTTATGGATATTTCAGCCGTTTCTGAACCGATTTTGATCAAACAAAGATGACTTTATTGTTTAAATATTATGCTCTTTCAAATTTTACACTCAGTTTTTCATTACCTCACATACCAAAGTAGTCTAGCGCCCTCTCTACCAAAACTCAACTTTCCCTTTAACCCAGTAATTTTATATAGTTTCTGAAGATTGTTTGAAGGTCATTATGTACAAGGTTGATATATCCGTGAACCCATAGGCGTCAACAGGCGGGGGACGGGGGGGGGGGGGGGGACATGTGTCCCCCCCTAGCTAACATTTGAAAGTGGAGGGGATTGCCCCCTCACCTTTTCATAATTATATGTAGGATATACATTATGTATATCGCGAAACGTCGCGATCATTCAGATTCAATGTTGACCATACATTGCGAGACAAACGAATATCACTAGCGATATTATTTCCGATACATTATGTATGTTTGATTCCATAGCTTACACTTCATATTATGTGAAGTTTCTGTCTCCGGTATGCACAAAATTGCACAATTTCACGTCGAAAAATGCACAAGCTCCCTACTGTGGGAGGGGCACACCCCCTACCTCTCACACCCTCTCCCGCTCAGTCGGTTCGCTCCCTCGCAATGCCCCCCCCCCCCCCCCCCCCACACACTTTTGAGAAGCTGTTAACCCATATCGCCTGTTCAGCGTACGTAAACTGTATGAAAACAGTATCGATTCTATTCCTGTTTCCAAAAAAAACATTACAAATCAATTATAATAATTAAACACATTAAGGAATACAGACTGGAAACGCCTGGAAATCGTGCGTGGATTGTGTGAAAACAAATCCTTGTTTTGAAAGTATTAATTAATCATAACGTTTGTTTAACTTCTAATTTATTTGCAAGTTTTCATACTACCTTTACTCAGATATTTAATACTGCTTATTTATATGAACCTTTTTGAAGGTCGTTATGACAGTTAATCAACATGAAATCGTAGTTCCCGCGAATTGGCCTTGCTTTGTGTGGAAATAACAGCTAAAATATAGTGTTATATTCTATCAAATGAAACATTGTAAAATATTTAAAAAAACTTACTTAAAAATCGAGCGGTTCTGATATCCCTCGTTGTATTACAATTAGAAGCTTGGAACAGGCGGCTTTCCGAATTTTTCTTTCGTCAATATATATTTATTATTGAAGTGATTTAAAAGTCTCTGTGGGAGACTTTCAACCATTAACAAAGGTAGTGCAATGAGATAGCAAATATAACTTTGCATTTGCGCCCATTACTTGGCCATATGTGACATTCATTGACCATTGAATTTTCACACATCACTCAGTGGACGTATATGAGATCACAGGAATACATATTTTTCTTAAATTTCTTAATTTTGTGCACTTGTCAAGAAAGTTCATAGATCCCTTTAATACTGTCGATTTATTCGCTAAATGCATTTAAGGATATATATATATATATGTGTGTGTGTGTGTGTGTGTGTGTGTGTGTGTGTGTGTGAGGGGTGGAAATTAAGCAATTGGGAGGAGTTGTATGTGGCTGGTAGTAACCCAAACGATGGAAATGTAAGCATTTTAGCTGTAGATATTCAAAATATGTGAAAATGTATCAATTCGATAAACCGTTACGCTTTTGAATCGTACTCACTTTCTACATGGTGTTTTTCACATGCTCATTCACGATTGAAATTTTGTGTAAAATGTATATGTGACTATCCAAATACATATTTCATTATAATAATAATAAATATGGTGCGCGAATTATTTTTCCCAGCATGCTCCTTGTATTTGTGTATAACGTATACCATTATATTGGTCGTGCCAGAGATAAAATACCGCTATAATCTGAACATTTATCATGTTTATTAGCGATATGGTGGTAAGAGACAGTTAAACTTCAATTTTTTGTTCGACTCATCACCTTTTCAAACAAAATATACAAATGACATACAAATTATACACAAAATAATTTATTGAAAACAGAAAGATCCACTAAACAAGCAATGTCAAATTTACTAATTATATAGGACCGCGTCTTAACCGTCTTAACCGTCTTCTTTCCTTTCGAAATAATATTAAGTAATCATCATCTTACAATTTTGTTAAAATTATTCGCATAATTATCATGTTGTTTAGTTGTATATATTATATTTTGTTTTGTATCATTGTTATTAACCGATCATGATATATGAAACAACCAAACCTTGGACCCTTGAACCTGTAATTTGAAATGCATGAGACAGTCTTTCCATAAATCTGTTTTTATTTTTTATTGAATAATCGGCTCATTATTTACCATTTGTACGAAATTTCCCATGAAGTCTCATCAGCGAATTTGGCAATATACGCCGTAAATGCATTCATTTTTTTATATTTCCAGTTATTACTATATCCAACTGTATATTTGCTAAATTAATTCAGACTCGTGCGAGGGTTCGGCTCAACAAATTTATCCATATGAAATTCTGGATAAAGCTTGATTTATTCCCTGTATTCTATAAGCTATGTTGAGTGGTTGTATTCTGACAGTTTATGGGATTTACCGAGTTAAAGGGAACGTGTAACGCAATCAGACGGAATGTAGGGTGGTTAAAATTCATATACGTATACAATTACGATCTGGGGGTGATGCAGACAATGTTGTAATTGCCTATATACAGTAGATGCAGAAATCTAATAATGGTACAAGTTTTCATATTTTCTGATTCGCGATTAATCGCAACTTTACAATTGATTGAAACTCTTTATGAAACAAGTTTAAGCTCCAAATGATTTTGATCGATTTGGACAACATTGCTAATTTACTTTAAAGGGACTTAGTAACATTGTCCAAATCCTCAAATTCCAATTGGGGTTCTATAGCGGTTCCCTCATACCTTGTTGTATTTGTATTAACAATAAAAGCTTGGGATATGTTTCGGTTTGTGAAATTTCCCTTTCGTTAAAAAGATATTTACGATTGAAGTGTTCAGATGTTAAATTATCCACTGGACCGCGAAAACCGTGTACAAGGTGAATGCAATGAGTTAGTGAATATCACTTCGCATTGTTGCTCATTACTCATTACAAAGTTACTAGATCCCTTTAAAGGCAAAATGATAAACTGTTGAGATTAGGACCTGGGGGAATTCTCGAATTCAAATTTATGAAATGCTTGATGATTATTTATAGTTATATCATAAACAGTTCAAATTTGAAATATGGAATAAGTATCAACGATGTTTTTGTGTAAGGCACGGCAATATTATTATTTGGGCACGCTCTAATTTCTCGATTTTATTCCTATATTATGATTTTATTGTTTAGCAAATTACTGCGGGCCACGCCCCTCATTTGCTTTCAAAACTGCAATATTTATGCTGTATGTTTGTATGATTACATATTCCTGCTTCATTTATATTTTCAGCTTACTGATGTTATGTATCTGACCTATTTCAAGCATTGAAAAAGAAAACATATATACATGCAATGCAATAATTTCAGTTACCTTTAAAGGGATCAGTAGTAGCTTTGTTGATAATCATGTGGAAAACAATTCCAAACATCTAAATAAAATTTGGATAGAGCTCACCCCGCCCACCCATCCAAATTGTGTTTTTTTTTTGGAAAGCCATCTCCGACATGGACAGTAAACTAAAATCATGTAATGACTTTTTAAAAGTTATTATTAGGTATATGATTTGAGACGAGTAAAGTGCAGTTTTTGACACTTAATCTTTATTTTGGATGTTTGGAATTTGTTTAACTTTGCAAGGCCCCTTAATAATGGTTAATAAAGTGTATATTTATGTGATCTAATATGTCCAACGAGTGATGTGTGAAAATTCCATGGTAAATGGATGTCATAATATTACCGAGAAATAAGCGAAAAGGCTATAGACGATATTCGCTAACTCATTGCACTGACTTTAAACACGGTTAAAAACCTCCACTAGAGACTTTTAAATGTTGACATTTCAATCATACACCTTTATAACAACAAGTTGCAAGTTTAAGATACAAAAGTCTGTTCCATGCTTCTGTAGGTAATACGAATACAACGAGGTATGTGAACACCGCTAGAGTTCTAAGTAGTTTTGCGGCTTTCGACAATCCCCGTGTTCACACACAAAAATTTCATCCCTCAATCATGACTAAAGAATCAGCAGCTGACTATAGAATCAGCTGCTGATTAGCTATACGATGAAATTTGTGTGTCAGAACGCTGACTAACGAAACGACGTATAGCGAATCATGATTAACGAAACACGGGTTTGATCGTCGTTTCGTACGAGAGCGGACTATAGAATCAGCATCACTTCGTGTGTGAACAACAGCTCGCTCGTTTAATCATGATTAGCTATACGAGACTCGTATAACGGGGCGGAGCTTAACGCCCCGCAGACAGAAAAAAAGACAACACACTGCGCAGTAGCAAACTGCGCGCTTATACGATGTTTCATGCAGCTGGGGGCAGCTGGAAGCCAGCTGTTGAGGGATCTTGGTTTTGTGTGTGTGAACGTAAGGGGTAGTTTGGTTATCCGTACGACGTATCGTAGTCATGATTCTTTAGTCATGATTAAGATTTAAGGGATGAAAATTTGTGTGTGTGAACACGCTGAATGTTACCACTAGATCCCTTTAAAGTGTCCCCCTGTTGCACGCCGTCACCCAAAATAACAATCACTTTCCATCGACATGATCGATATCGCATGCATTCGACATGAAAGTCACTTTCTGTATTAAAGTCATTGTATTTCAAACCGCGTTATTATTGTTTTATTAACGCGGTGAATCCATTTTATTTGAATTCGTTATTGCCATGAATGCATTAATCACATGTATGTAGCTACTGATCAATAACAAATTTAAAAACCCGATTTTCGCCGTTTGATGGCGATTTGGTGCAGAGAAATTTGATGACGTCACAGGTAGAATAGGCCACAAACCACGGCCGCTGACGGTAGAGCGGTACCCGTTGCCTCCCCCAACGATCCCCCAGTCCAGCGAGCGCGAGTTATGCTGCCCTGCTCAATCGATAGAACGCTGTCCTTGTCAATATCATTTTTCTTGTTCGATTCGACCTGAAATCTGCAAAATCGGAGAATGGTGGAAATGTCTGAAGGAAGTGAAGATTTCAGGCATGGTTTTGAGGTGGAAATCGCGAGTTCGCCAGTATCGACAAAGTTGAATTCGAGTCGCAAAGTCGGGAAAAGGTGCATGGCGTATGGTAGATCGACAAATCTATCAGTATCACTTTCATGCCCTCTTTGACTTTGACATTATATTGTATTTTTCTCTGTCGGCATTCTAAGCCAAAAGTGAAAAATAACTATAATAATGTCAAAGAGGCCATGCAAGTGATAGATTTGTCGATCTGGCGTATGACTGCGGCAATTGTATAGCGAATTGCACCATGTCCATGCACAGTTTGCTGGGGAAGATGCTGGGGGAAAGGGCGCATTGAAACCCGCACTCCGGTGTCGGCACGCTGGCCCGCTAGCTGGCCGTGCCGCGCTCGTGAAGAGTATGGTATCGTGTCCTATTACCGGATGCTTTTTGTTTGACGGCACAAAACAAAAATTAAATGCATGAAATCAAAGTGGAAATTATACGAGCAGCTGCATAAAATCATAAAGAACACATTTGATGTAAAATATCTTCAAGAATTTACCGAATTTTCTCCAAATCAACTTTCTTGTAAACCCTTCCAAAAAAGAAGCCTCTTCCCGACGCAAAATTTCGTGTTGCAATACTGAATGTGAATGTTTTGTATGGGAATGTCATTGACATGTACCCTACGAAACACATATGTAACGTACCCAAAATCAACTAAATCTTCGAAAATTGCTCAAATAATGGTCATGATTTCAAAGTAGTTATCTTTTTTACCTGTTCTGTACGTGTAACTACTTTGAAATCATGACCATAATTTGAGCAATGGTCGAAGATTTAGTTGATTTTGGGTACGTTACATTTGTGTTTTGTATGGTACTCTTCACGAGCGCGTCACGGGCAGCTAGCGGCGTAGCGTGCCGACACCGGAGTGCGGGTACAATAGTGAACTAGCGCCAAAAATCTTCCAAATCCCGTCATCATTATTGTCGCTGTCTGATGAATCATTCCTGTCCTCTTCTTCATCTTCTTCGGAAAAATCCATTGCGAAATTCAGTTCGACAGTATTTTCCTCCATTTTCCTCGAAATAAAACTGTCCAGCTCGATCGTACGTTATCAAAAAGCAATACACAACACCGTATAATGCACGCGCATCGCTTTGCTTGATCAGCTGATCGGCCGGGCCCGTTCTACCGATGACGTCACGATTTTCAGGCCTATCGTTGAGCGAATTTCAGTCTCGGAGACTGCTCACTTTTGCCCCATTTTCGAAGACTTTTTTAGTCAAATTTCAACATTTTTATCGCGGATTAAGTTAATATCCTTAGAAAAAATAACATTTCCTTCACAAACATACCAAATTTTGCCAATTTGAAAGTCAACGAGGGTTCGGTTTAAGACCCTAAACGAGAGTTGACTATAGAATCAGCATCATTTCGTGTGTGAACAACGGCTCGCTCGTTTAATCATGATTAGCTATACGAGACTCGTATAACGGGGCGGAGCTTAACGGAAGACAGAAAAAAAGACAACACACTGCGCAGTAGCAAACTGCGCGCTTATACGATGTTTCATGCAGCTGGGGGCAGCTGGAAGCCAGCTGTTGTTGGTTTTGTGTGTGTGAACGTAAGGGGTAGTTTGGTTATCCGTACGACGTATCGTAGTCATGATTCTTTAGTCATGATTAAGGGATGAAAATTTGTGTGTGTGAACACGCTGAATGTTACCACTAGATCCCTTTAAAGTGTCCCCCTGTTGCACGCCGTCACCCACAATAACAATCACTTTCCATCGACATGATCGATATCGCATGCATTCGACATGAAAGTCACTTTCTGTAAGTCAATTGTATTTCAAACCGCGTTATTATTGTTTTATTAACGCGGCAAATCCATTTTATTTGAATTCGTTATTGCCATGAATGCATTAATCACATGTATGTAGCTACTGATAAATAACAAATTGAAAAACATCGCGTTATTTCCTTGTATACACATACCATATGAAGGAATCCAAACAGAATCAATCATTTTCTCCAAAATGATAAGAGTGGAGTTAGCGTCTTATGCATGACTCAAGTACATCATATCATTATGATCATGATGATTGAAGACAAATTGATAACTGCATGATCCTTCTTTCCAATTACATCAGCGTAGACACACGAATATCCAAACCACTTTCCCAACCTTATATAAGAAAGAATGTTGGAAAATCCCGATACAATAAGAAGATAGAAATGTTTTTTGTTGGCCCCTTCGGCCTTTCTCGAGAATGTCGCGTCTGCTATATTTAAAGAGCCCGTCAATATTTGACTTTCTCCATAATTCATTAAATGAAAGCTGAGTACAATTACAAACACGAATGGGATAAAAGAGATACAGCCAGTCAAGCTACATAAAACGACGATATTAAATCAAATTTCAAGTACACCGTCGTCAGATTGACAGTCGTGAGTTTGATTGATTGAATGAATGAATGAATGAATGAATGAATGAATGTATGTATGTAGCTATTATGTATAAATGAAAAAGAAAAAAAAGATTGAATTAAGAAAATATTGAATGAATGACTGACTGACTGAATAAATGACGGAATGGATGAATGAATAAAATATTGAATGAATGACTGACTGACTGAATAAATGACGGAATGGATGAATGAATAAAATATTGAATGAATGACTGACTGAATGAATAAATGACGGAATGGATGAATGAATAAAATATTGAATGACTGACTGACTGACTGAATAAATGACGGAATGGATGAATGAATAAAATAATTAATGAATGAATGAATGAATGAATGAATGAATGAATGAATGAATGAATGAATGAATGAATGAATGAATGAATGAATGAATGAATGAATAAAGACGAACGAACGAACGAACGAACGAACGAACGAACGAACGAACGAACGAACGAACGAACGAACGAACGAACGAACGAACGAACGAACGAACGAACGAACGAACGAACGAACGAACGAACGAACGAGCGAGCGAGCGAACGAACGAACGAACGAACGAACGAACGAACGAACGAACGAACGAACGAACGAACGAATGCACAAACGAGCGAGCGAATTAATGAACGAATGAATGTATGAATGAATAAATAAATAATTGAAAAATTGCCACTTGTTCTATAACCATTTGTTTTTCTATCATATCGTCTATTCGTAAATTCAACATTAAGAGGTTTAGAATTTAGGATTAGGGTTTAGCTCAAGTGTGAAGTCGAAGAATCTTAAATTTCAGGCGTCTTGTAGAAGATGTAGACCGGATGACCATAAACCGGGAGAGAGTTGGGAAAATCCCCGATGGTTGTCGTACTTGTGTAGGTCAGATTTTGTACATATATTCAAGTCGGCTAAGATATATTGATAATATTGCGGGTCATTCAAAATCGTGTCCAGCCGCGCTATACAGCGGCAGCAAGGCCTATACGTACATTTGAGTCATGTATATGATTCATAAAACGCTCGCCTGTCACAGTTTATTTCCAGCTACAGTAATCGTGACTTAATATGATCTGAAATGCTTGATTTGATCTATACCTTGCACTTGAACCGGGGATCAAAGTTGTCAACGGCAGCATCTGTGCGTTATTGATGGATCAGATATATTGAACCCGGGACTTGCCCTTGGAAATGGCGGTAAAACCCCGTTTTAATGTACACTACGCATATGGCACAATGACAAGGACTACAGTTCAAGAAACCCAGTAGCCTAGTTATATTTGAGAATGTCAACCAAAAGGCGCTAAATCCACTTTTCAACTTCCGAGGAAAACAGGTTTCTTTGTTCCACTTTGTACACGTGCCTATGGGAATATGAAAATTGAACTTTCTATAATTTTGATTTTGAGTGAGTTATTTGTCGTAAAATGTGGATTCCTAGATAGCTACGTAGATTATACATGTAAGATATATCGTTAACTCAATTTTTATGGAAAGTGGATTTAGCGCCTTTTGGAAGTGAGCTCTTATACAGACATCTATAATCTCCAATGTATGTTGCCTCGAAATCCATTATTGCGCTCTATATCCCAATCACGGAAAACTGCTCGATGAATCAATCACGCATCTTTAGTTTATACGCACTGTAGGCGAGGAACAGTTACGCGATGAAAATAAAGCTGTTATACACAACTCTATCGGTCATCTAACAGACACAGAGCTCAAGCGATTACCGTCCACATGTATATTATATTGGATCTTATGCGCGCACACACGGAGTCACGCTTGGCCACTAGCTTCATCAAGGCTCGGATAGGCAAATGTTTACAATTGCATTCTATATATTTCAACCAAAACAAAAAAATCACGTGTGAATGTAAATACATTTGTTTACAGAAATGCATTGACGCTGGTTATTTTAGCAATCAAATGTCCAAAACAAAGTAGCGGAGGGACGCATTAAACAAATTGCAAAAACTATTCATACGCGGAAAGCGGAAAGCGGAAAGCGTGTATAGTTACTGTATAGGCACTCATGAAATATTCGGCGGCCGAGACGGATGTCCAGACTATAAAGTGTTTGTGTAATCCTATATGCATGGTACATTCGGCTTATTTAGCTGAATGTAACGATTTGGGGGGTTCAGATTTTGCAATCTGAATATTTTCGTATCCTATTTCAACATTGCATACTTGTCGTAAATTTCCCAGTTTATTGCTATTTGACTGTTTGTTTTGTACTACCGTATGTTATATATTTGAATTTTTTGTTGGAAATGAAAATAAACCGAGCTGAACTTAACCGAACTTCATAATTTGCATACTTTTTTCCGAGATATATCTTTGATTACATTGTATTCAATTATTTTGTTGATTTGAAATCGAGATAAACTTTGCTTACTTCAAAAACAGTTCGACATAAAAAGAAGTTATTGATGTGCATTTGGGATTTCATTTTACAATAAATAATAGTTTGGTGGCAAATTATGTCCGAATTGCATTCTTTTGACATTTGCCTTAAAGGGGTAGTACAGTTTTGGTAAGGCTGGGCTTTAGTAACCAAAACCTGCACAATAACATTACAAACTAATAGTTATAACTCCACCATGCTCGAAAGGTATAGAAAATATTACAAACGACTAAAGTAAAAAGCCTGTTATCATTCAAAAAGAGCCATTAAAAAAAAAATTGTATGCTATTTCAAAATTGTTCACTCAGTTTTTTCATTATCTCACAAATAAATTATTTTGTGCAGCGCCCTCTATACCAAAACGGAACTACCCCTTTAACATTGCGATTTAGAGAAAGATGTATAATGGAACCTTCGGAAACTAATATTACCGGAATGTATCAAATTTCTTGTGAAGTAGCGCTCTGTTGCCCAAAACCGATAAAATGGTATTTACAGAAGTTAAAATTTCACCGTGAAATAGTTCATTAAGTGTCCAGGAGCCCCCAAAATCAATATCACCTTTCTATATAATAGTGTGGAGTAAGTGCTCACTTCAGACAATAGTCTAAGGTTCAGATTCAAATTCAGATAAATTGTATCATTATGTTTTAAAGGGATCTAATAATTATGTTGACATTTGTATAAACTGATTCGAATGGGTTCATAAAATGTGTATTTCTGTGATATGATGAGTGATGTGTTACAACTTCATGGTAAATGAATGTCATATGACCGAGTAATGGGAGAAAATACAAACAGATATATTCGCAAAGTAATTGCCCTCACTTTGAACACTGTTGGAAGTCTCCACTATAGAGACTTACAAATCCGAACGCTTCAATCATACATATCTTTATAGTTTATTACGGAAGAGAAATTTGGTTACCCGAAACCTGGGGGAGGGGGGGGGGGGGGGGGACGGACGGGAAGCACGTCCCCCAATAATTTGAACAGACAGTGCAAACAAACACAAAGGGGAAATCTGAAGAAAAAAATGAATACAAAGAAATAAAGAAAACCTAATGCGTGTCCCCCAAATCAGTACGACCGCGTTACTTCATTGGCATTATCTGACCGTGCTGATGACCAGTGTCTGTAATTGTTATATATCACCTCTTCGGCCTTTGCTTACCATATGTATTTGATGGTCAGTCTTGACCGATTACACGTCATGGCAAATCAGACGGACAACAGCCGCCGTCGTAACTGAAACAATGCAGATATCCATTCTATTTAATGACCCATCAACATTAAGGCTTTCCGATACAATTAGATTTAGACATGCTTGAATAATAACTTTACAGTCAAACCTGTCTTAGTGGCGACCTGTCTATAGCAGCCAACCTGCCTACAGTAATCGCTTGCAGAGAAAATCAATATTGTGGAACCTGTCTATAGAGGTCACCTGTCTACAGTGGTCACATTTCTTGTTTCCGTTCGATGGTCACTATACACATGCATGTTCGCATATAATGTTGTGGTTCAAACGCTGCGAATTCCAGAACGTATTGATAGACAATTCATCTGGGTTACCCCCTCCACAACAATCGTTTTCAATTATCATAACTTACAATAATTACAAACAAGTAATACAACAACAATTGTATTTGTGGCACCTAAATTGACAATGATTGAGAGTATTATGGTAACATAATAATGAAATGGGTTTTGACTTTTCCGTGTCTCCCTAATCATGGGGATATTTAAGATTATATTTTAAAGCGTCTATAGACGCTTTCCGACCATAGTCAAGAGTATCCGAGTTCGGATACTTAAGCCCTCTGCAGACAGAGCCGACTCGACCCGATTCGACTGGTTTTCATTCGGATCGGCTCAGTTTTCAGTGCCTCGCGACACACATTTTGCCAGTCGAGAGACAGTCGGATGTCAATTGGGGCCGATTCAACACGATGAATCGGATCCGACCGACCACGCCCAACTCTAGCCTGATTGAAACCAGTCGGATCGGGTCGAGTTGGCTCTGTCTGCGCCGGGCTTAACTCGTCCATAGTATCCGATTTCAGATACTTCACGCGAACGATCGGGATAAAATCAGACATAGATTTTCTTTGTTTTCACTAGGTAAACGTTATTCTTTTTCCATGAAAAATTTACTTATCATTCTCAAGAATCTTATAATGAAATTTGTATTTGATTGAAGTCTCAAATAATACTTTTGGTATGTATATGTATATGTATGTATAATATGTTTGTTTGTCTCATTTTTGTGTGTGTGTGGGGGGGGGGGGGCTTCCTGTCCCAATGGGGTCCCGTTATCCATGCCTAATTGAAGTTGTTCGGAGATCACACGGTTCGCAAGCAAAGTGCTCATTCATGCTGAGTGGAATAACATCTGGAAAAAAATCGTGCATAACTATTATTATTAAAAAAAAGGTTTTTAAAAGGTGTTTAAAACTTGGTGTTTAGAAATCGAAACTAAATCAGATATGCTACTGCTCGTCTTGCCTGTAAAACTACTCATTAATGAGTGATGAAGGTCAAGGGGACCCCATGGAAGACCAGCCATGTCTAGCATGCAATACGGCGCTCAATGGGCCATCCCTTAAAACTTCATTTCTATTTATTTGCTGTGGATCACAAAACTTGTTCCAATTTTTGTAATGTTTTGAAGAAAAAAAAATGATTGGGGAAAAAAATCAATACAAAATACAGATACGCCAACCTCGCATTTGGTATAACTCATGACAAATGTCATATATACAATGATAAACATCTTGCATGTGGAATTTAAAAGTGTATTGGAATTATTTTAATGCAGATTGTATTAAATTCGGAAATTAAATTGAAGAAAATTAACAATAATTTTGAGTGGGTCGAGCGATAAATGTATCTTTGGCCGCTTATTTTAAAGTAATAATTTAATTTAACCATTTCTTAATCCCTCGTAAATATTACTCAAGCATAGAAATAATGCATCATATCTATACTTCGCACAAAAAGTTCCGCAATCGAGGTTTGCGCATTAATAACTTTATAAATTTGGTATCATTGGAAAGCGCGAATTCTCCCCTTTACATTGATATAACATTTGCTATGAGTATTTCATCATGGAGTGTGCATTACATCCAAATGTAGGGCAAAGTCAAAAATGAAATGTTGCAAAATGCACTGATTTTGTCAACAGTATGCCTTCCTTTTGTTCGAAGATTTACCTCACCCCCATTCACATGATTCAAGCCAAGGACGACAAAATAAGTGCATTTTGCAACATTTCACTTTTGACTTTGCCATACATGTGGATGCAATGCACATTCCATGATAAGATATCCATAGCAAATTTCATACCAATGTAAAGGGGAGAATTCACGCTTTCCAATGATACCAAATTTATGAATGGTTATAGCATAATAAAAAAGTTATTAATGCGCAAACCTCGATTGCGGAACTTTTTGTGCGAGGTATATATTAAAGATGTTTCGGATTCCTCTTCATCTTGGTTCATTATAATACGCGCAGTAGAGTATATATTTATAGTAGCTGCGCTATATAAATGTTCATATCATTATTATTATTATTATTATTATATTATACGCATATGGAATTATACGGTATATGAACATGCATTATGGTCGCGATCATGAATTACGCAAAGTGGTGTAAGCACGGGAAACATTCGGTGATACCTGTAAATACATGTCTCTCTCTGAATATTCTATATTTTTTCATATATCAAAAGCGAAAGTGAATTTCAATTTTTGTCTTCATGTTTTCATATAAAAATTACCAACACATTTTGTTGGTCCATTACACGTATAATAAAGTATAATAACATGTCTATGCTCTCGTTCGTCACTACGGTCGCGAAAGTGAAATAGGCAAATCGGTACTGACACGTAAAACATTTGGTTAATTTTTCCATAATAATGAAGAGCTTAGTTCCAAAAGGCGCTAAATCCACTTTCAAATACAATTGAGTTAACAATATCAGTATAATAAGCTACGTAGCTATCTAGAAATCCAAATTATAGGACAAATTACACAATCAAACGTTCCATTTTCGCATTCTCGTAGGCAGCATGTTTACATAATTATCTTGGCAAAGAAACCTGATTTTCTCAAAAGTTGAAAAGTGGATTTAGCGCCTTTTGGAATTTAGCTCTTCAGTCGCATATAAGTATACGCTTTGTCTTTGTGCATTACACGCGTATCGAATGATGAACTATGGCCGTGTGGTACGTCGCGAACATGAATTAGGCAAATTGGTTCCGAGGACGGACATTGACGGGCCTGGGTCCCTTGGCTAGAAAGTCTTGATAAACTCTCCATATAATTATTATGACATCGCATTAACGTCACAACGAATTCATCATATCATTTCACTCCACTTTGCACCAGTTGCTTAGTCGAACTTCTCGACTATTTATATTCGTTTATTTTATCTCCCCCAACTGGATCTGGCCGTAGAGGGCCGGCGATACCCACAAATCGCGCGACTGTACTCCCGAAAAATTAATGCTGTTCCACAGATCACTGCTGTTCCGCAGAATTTTTGTTGGCGGCGCTGTAGGGGGAATAGTCAGGGAACACGGTTTAGAACCTCAACTACCAGTTGCTTTGCTTGGTATTAAAGGATGATGATCTGCTGGGTAGACAATGGCAGTGATAAGCCCACCCCCCCCCCCCCTCCCCTTCCCCACCCGAATCTATGTGGATTTTCTTGCACTCGCCCCCACTCTAGCTGTGCATCATGTATGCAAAATATAGTTTTAACATCAATGTAACCTTATGTCATAGACGGTCGCCCAGTGGGAAAATTACCCCACCCTTTTCTCCGCGAATTGTTTAACATATACTCTGTTTTACAGTGTGTACACGCCCTGTGTCACAGTGTGATCACTGTGTATCATATTGAGTTCAAACTATGTGGACCACGTTAAATTAACACGTTTTCTAAGTGTCCACACATATAACATCGTCAACACACTGTAAACACCGTCAAGACACTGTGCGCACACATTGAGCACACCGTGAACGCATATCGAGCACACCGTGAACACACATTGAGCACACCGTGAGCACACATTGAGCACACCGTGAACACACATTGAGCACACCGTGAACACACATTGAGCACACCGTGAACACACATTGAGCACACCGTGAACACACATTGAGCACACCGTGAGCACACATTGAGCACACCGTGAGCACACATTGAGCACACCGTGAACACACATTGAGCACACCGTGAACACACATTGAGCACACCGTGAACACACATTGAGCACACCGTGAACACACATTGAGCACACCGTGAACACACATTGAGCACACCGTGAACACACATTGAGCACACCGTGAACACACATTGAGCACACCGTGAACACACATTGAGCACACCGTGAACACACATTGAGCACACCGTGAGCACACATTGAGCACACCGTGAACACACATTGAGCACACCGTAAACACACATTGAGCACACCGTGAACACACATTGAGCACACCGTGAACACACATTGAGCACACCGTGAACACACATTGAGCACACCGTGAACACACATTGAACACACCGTGAACACACATTGAGCACATCGTGAACACACATTGAGCACACCGTGAGCACACATTGAGCACACCGTGAACACACCGTGAACACACATTGAGCACACCGTGAACACACATTGAACACAGAGTGAACACACATTGAGCACACCGTGAACACACATTGAGCACAGAGTGAACACAGTGAACACACATTGAACACAGAGTGAGCACACATTAAACACAGAGTGAACACACATTGAACACAGAGTGAACACACATTGAGCACACCATGAACACACATTGAGCACAGAGTGAACACACATTGAACACAGTGAACACACATTGAACACACCGTGAACACACATTGAGCACACCTTAAACGCACATTGAACACAGAGTGAACACACATTGAACACAGAGTGAACACACATTGAGCACACCGTGAACACACATTGAGCACAGAGTGAACACACATTGAACACAGTGAACACACATTGAACACAGAGTGAACACATATTTAACACAGAGTGAACACACATTGAACACAGAGTGAACACACATTGAGCACACCGTGAACACACATTGAGCACAGAGTGAACACACATTGAACACAGTGAACACACATTGAACACACCGTGAACACACATTGAGCACATCGTGAACACACATTGAACACAGAGTGAACACACATTGAACACAGTGAACACACATTGAACACCGAGTGAACACACATTGAACACACCGTGAACACACATTGAGCACACCGTGAGCCCAATTTGAGCACACTGTGAGCAAAATGTGAGCACACCGTGAACACACTGTCAACATACTATCAACATACTTTAAACACACTGTAAGCACACTGTGAACACACTATGAACATACTTTAAACACACTGTAAGCACACTGTGAACACACTATGAACACACTGTAAACACGCTGTAAGCACACTGTGAACACACTGTGAATACCCCGTGAACGCACTATGAGCATACTTTAAACACACTGTAAATACACGGTGATACACACTACGGTAGCAAGCCTTTTCATCGTCATTTCGTTGCCTCCCTGAGCACACCGTGAACACACATTGAGCACACCGTAAACACACATTGAGCACACCGTGAACACACATTGAGCACACCGTGAACACACATTGAGCACACCGTGAACACACATTGAGCACACCGTGAACACACATTGAACACACCGTGAACACACATTGAGCACATCGTGAACACACATTGAGCACACCGTGAGCACACATTGAGCACACCGTGAACACACCGTGAACACACATTGAGCACACCGTGAACACACATTGAACACAGAGTGAACACACATTGAGCACACCGTGAACACACATTGAGCACAGAGTGAACACAGTGAACACACATTGAACACAGAGTGAGCACACATTAAACACAGAGTGAACACACATTGAACACAGAGTGAACACACATTGAGCACACCATGAACACACATTGAGCACAGAGTGAACACACATTGAACACAGTGAACACACATTGAACACACCGTGAACACACATTGAGCACACCTTAAACGCACATTGAACACAGAGTGAACACACATTGAACACAGAGTGAACACACATTGAGCACACCGTGAACACACATTGAGCACAGAGTGAACACACATTGAACACAGTGAACACACATTGAACACAGAGTGAACACATATTTAACACAGAGTGAACACACATTGAACACAGAGTGAACACACATTGAGCACACCGTGAACACACATTGAGCACAGAGTGAACACACATTGAACACAGTGAACACACATTGAACACACCGTGAACACACATTGAGCACATCGTGAACACACATTGAACACAGAGTGAACACACATTGAACACAGTGAACACACATTGAACACCGAGTGAACACACATTGAACACACCGTGAACACACATTGAGCACACCGTGAGCCCAATTTGAGCACACTGTGAGCAAAATGTGAGCACACCGTGAACACACTGTCAACATACTATCAACATACTTTAAACACACTGTAAGCACACTGTGAACACACTATGAACATACTTTAAACACACTGTAAGCACACTGTGAACACACTATGAACACACTGTAAACACGCTGTAAGCACACTGTGAACACACTGTGAATACCCCGTGAACGCACTATGAGCATACTTTAAACACACTGTAAATACACGGTGATACACACTACGGTAGCAAGCCTTTTCATCGTCATTTCGTTGCCTCCCAACGCCGCCGTCTGTTCGCATCGGAGAACAGTACTTTTCATCACATCCGCTGATCGATAGGTCGAGACGAATGAGACTTTCATTCAACATCACGATGTTCAACTGGCCTAGTTCCAATTTTACAAAGAGGTCATCGAGTTATGACACACTTACATGTGCCCTTGAATATAAGGGGGTTAACTTGTCTGGTAGATATCGATACACTATAGAGTGTGAGGGGGAGGGATATGCAGTGACAGGACTGTATTCATGAACACGCGTAGAATCGATATCATTAGGTAGAATTCATGACCTAATTATGTACAATAGCAAACGATTGCAATTATCCATCAAAATGTCTGACATTTAATATGATAAAATCAACATATTCTTTTAAATATACCGAAGTGGGTTTCAAATCGTCATTGATGATCTCTTTAGTTATTGAATATTTTGTTTAAATATATGTAAATGGTGTCTGTATAGCGCCCTATTGCGTAACCATTAACTGCTTCTATTTCAATGAAAACATCCTTCAAATGAGTCGTTAAGTTTTCGTCTACCATTCAAGCATGGTAGTATGATAACAATTTAGTTTTTAATGATAAAACACACATGTTTAAGCCACTAGAATTAAACTTTAAAATAACTTTTCTTAACCATAAATGTATTAACATATGCCCAACGCATTATTCGGCTTAAAAATTGTGCATCTCTTTTTCATATTTACTTGTATTTTTTGTTAACATCCCAAATGTCATTATCAGTGTTAAGATTTCTGGAGTTGACCGATTCTTTGATTTCCAATCAAAGAATCGGTCAACTTCATCTTACATCATTTAGCTGTCAACTTTGCGTACACAGCAAACCTGTGTTATGGACCACTGACATATTTTGCAAACGTACGCATCCTTGCTGAGATTTACTTGTATTTTTTGTTAACATCCCAAATGTCATTATCAGTGTTAAAATTACCCTAAACTTACTTAAACCTAGACTACATGAGATGTGAACGTTTTGAATAATTAGCACTAAGCTGCCAGGATGTTTCTTGCCCAAAGCGATGGCATTTAAAAAAAACTTTCCTAAGTTACCCAATTTAGGGACTTTTGAAACGATGATCATAAAGACACAAACACCAACAAAACTTTCCTAAGTTACCCAATTTAGGGACTTTTGAAACGATGTTCATAAAGACACAAACACCAACAAACTTTTCCTAAGTTACCCAATTTAGGGACTTTTGAAACGATGTTCATAAAGACACACACAACAACAAAATCAGCCGTTGTAAGAAATCAAAGGGGCCCTGTAAGCCAGCTGTCATGCTTTGTATATTGACCATTTAACAAAAGCGACACGAAGAAGACGATACCAGGGCGTTTACATTTTGTTGTTGTTGTTGTTGTTGTTGTTGTTGTTGTTGTTGTAGGGCTTGCTTTTCTCCCCTCATATAATGTATATAGTTTTTATAACATGTTTAGGTATCAGCATTTTATTATACAAATAGTGCATGGTTTGGAGTTGAATATACCAGAATAGACAACGATACATTTTTAATTTCTCGAGAGCGATTATATTGCATCGAGGCCGCAGGCCGAGTGCAATATAATCGCACGAGAGAAATTAAAAATGTAGAGGTGTCTATTGTGGAATATTTAACGACAAGAAGCATGTACTATTTGTTATATAATATGATTATTTTGAGGAACTGATATGGTTATCATGTTGATAAACCCAAATTGACCTTGCTCAAATTGTGAGTGTTCTCTCCAGCCATTGTCGGCCCTGCGTACTGTGTTAAGTGCCAGCGCGTATTAGAAATAATTGCGCGCTCTGCGCATTTTCCCCATTCAAGAACAAGCGCACAAGAGCACATTACGCACTCCAAGGCAATCCCCTGCGCAGCTCGTTTGGCCCTCTATGGTCAGTTTGTACATACTGAAAAGTTATAATACATATGTATTATAACTTTACCATTGATTATACCGGATTAAGCATCGGTAATCAACCAATGGGAATGCTCAATTTACCTTCATTATGACGTCATCATATTATATAAGTATATACCCAGCTAGCCACCTGACGTCGGGCCGATGTCGGAAGTTGGTTGGCGGATGTCGGCATATCGCCGTTGGCTCGAGGTTAAAATGTCCGCCAGCCCAACATCGTCACTACGTCATTTTTGTGATATATTGGCATAACGTCATTTTCCGACAATGGCCCAACATCATGTCATGAGATGATGTTGGGCCATTGTCGGAAAATGACGTTATGCCAATATATCACACAAATGACGTCGTGACGATGTTGGGCTGGCGGACATTTTAACCTCGAGCCAACGGCGATATGCCGACATCCGCCAACCAACTTCCGACATCGGCCCGACGTCAGGTGGCTAGCTGGGTATATGCCTCCCTGCCATGATACCTTTAATACGCATGGTTACACAATATATATTTTCTTCCTCCTATGTCCTGCTTATGATATATCTTGTCAATTTTATTTTGCATAATTATTCATCATCTGAATATGTTCTGTATTATTTTGTTGATGCTTTTTATCTGCATATGGAAAATAAACTGAACTGAACTGGACAACATGTTCATATCTTAAGAAGACAGTCATACTTGTTAAGTGGAGATTCAAATTGGCAACACACCCTGACAGAACTGTCGACAACTCTCCATAATATGCTTGAACCAAATTTGTCTTGTTTCCATTTTCATTATCTTAGATATAGTCACACGTTCCACTTCCCCGAACTCCTGATATATATATTATTATGTAGACATTTATAAAAAAATTTAAAAAAAACGTATTTTGAACTCGAAAGAAGGAGAAAAGTAGTACAGTACTCGAGAAAGGCAAACATAAATAGAAATATGTCTATAAATTGGGAGGATGATGATCTGCTGGTTAGACAATGGCAGTGATAAGCCCACCCCCCCCCCCCCCCCCCCCCCCCCTCCCCGTTCCCCACCCGAATCTATGTGGATTTTCTTGCACTTGCCCCCACTCTAGCTGTGCCTCATGTATATGGAAAGTATAGTTATAACATCAATTTAACCTCATGTCATAGACGGTCGCCCAGTGGGAAATTTCACCCCACCCTTTTCTCCGCGAATTGTTTGACATATACTGTGTACTCTGTGTACACGCCCTGTGTCACAGTGTGATCACCGTGTATTGATCAAACTATGTGGACCACGTTAAATTAGCACGTTTTCTAAGTGTCCACACATGCCAACACACTGTAAACACCGTCAAGACACTATAAGCGCACACATCGAACACACGTTGAGCACACCGTGAGCAAAATGTGAGCACACCGTGAACACACTGTGGAAATACTGTAAACACACTGTAAACATGATGTAAGCACACTGTGAATACCCCGTGAACGCACTATATGAACACACTTTAAACACACTGTAAGCACACTGTGAACACACTGTAAGCACACTGTGAACACAGTGTAAATACACTGTAAACACACTATAAACATGCTGTAAGCACACTATGAACACACTGTGAATACCCCGTGAACGCACTATATGAACATACTTTAAACACACTGTAAATACACTGTGATACACACTACGGTGACAAGCCTTTTCATCGTCGTCTCGTTGCCTCCCAACGCCGCCGTCTGTTTGCAGCGGAGAATAGTACTCTTCATCACATCCGCTGATCGATATGTCGAGACGAATGAGACTTTCATTCAACATCACGATGTTAAACTGCCCCAGTTCCAATTTTACAAAGAGTTCATCGAGTTATGACACACAAATATGACGGGGTTAATTTGTTTTGAGGATATCGATACACTGTAGAGAGGGCGCGGGAGGGACATTCAGTGGATAGGGGCAGGTATTCATGAACACGCTTGGAATTGATACTTATTTGATGTCGACTATAGAATATAATTCATAATTATGAGGCTACCGGTTGAAATAGGATTGTATTAGCTTAAATGATAATGTTCATGTATATCGTTTACATCCAAATTTCACACACGGGTTGAAATAACTAAATGTGATTAATACAACAACAAAAAGCATCTGTGTGTAAGTCCCTACAATTGAGCTTTAGAAGCGACGACAGATTCATACAAATATTGCAACCTTATCTTGCCTTATTTCTTTTGAAACGATGTTCAATCACATAGATACACAACATAAAACAAATCGGCCCGTGTAAAACCTTGACCATGGCTTGAAATTAGCCTCCAGGTCGTGTATTGACCCTATACAGGGTGGCCCCCAAAAATCCTAAATATAAAAAAAAACTACTGGATCAAAATTACTGTTCTTGGTATAATTTTTCTTTGTAAAAGATGCCCTCTCCCGTGTTTCTTTATTATGGCAAGTACCCCGTTCCGTTTCTTTGGGCCACCCTGTATAGAGAAACAGGGATATAAAGACAAATTTGAAGGGCGTAACACCATGTTCGTATTTAAGGTAGAAAGCCATAGTTTACTGGGGGGAATTCAAATTCGTAAAGCACTCAGACAAATTTGCGGATAACTTCTCATATATTTGTTTACACATTCTTTTCCCAATTGTCATCAGATTCACAATTTCCATCTCCCCGAACCTACGATGCTATGTAAACATGTATTCTAAGTTTCTAACATAACCCTCGGTAAACTAGGAAACATATTAGTATTTGGGAATAGAAACAAACATTCCTGACAGTTTGTCTGCAAGAAGAAAAAAAAATCGAAGTTGCCCTCAATCACGTCAAAGAATGATGAATCTTGCATATAAATAGATATCTATCAAAATTCCAAAGATCCATAGTTTTCTTATTTCCTTACCCCCTGGCTAAAACTTTCGGACATTATATTTCTCTATTCAGAAATACTAATACAATATATACTAATACACTTTCACACTACTTTTAATTCCAATACACTAAAATGTTGAATTGAGAAGTTTACTATAATACAAAATATAAAAAACTCAGTTGCAATCCCTGAAAAGGGCTTTAAATCAGGTACAAGAGCAGCTACAACGTGAAATAATAATAGAGGGGCGTCACAACATGTCCATATCTACCGTAGAAAGCCAAGGGGGTGTTTTACAAAGATTATAAGTTGAACTTGACTCTAATAAAGTTGGATTTAAATTCATGGGAAGCCATTATTTGCCATGTAATATTACATTACATTACTTTTAAAATACAACTTTAAATTTAGTTTAAAAGCATATATATTTTCTATTTATCAAGAAGATGTAATATTCTTCATGTGAAATTCATTAAAAAGCCTCAAATATGTGCAGTTTTGCTTTTGAATATGTTCTATTCCAGGGCTACAAATGGCTTTCCATAATTGTAGGGTGCCACTTACAAGAGTCAAGTTCAACTTAGGATCTTTGTGAAACACTCCCCTGGTCACATACCTGTATCGGAAGTTTTTCGAGTTGACAATTTCACACGCCGTGAACGTTGTTATAATATTTTGCGATATTTTGATTGAGGGTATACTCATACACCGTTATATCTTGCGGGTTTTGCTGTTCGTGTTTGGATATGCGAACTCGTTTATACGTGTATTGTTTGGTTGCGTTCCATGCTAGTTTAACCCATTGGCTCTAAGAGTCCCCAACTTCTATAGACTTATACTACATGGCACAACGGGCTCCCATAGGCTATGGAGTAATACTCCTACTTGTAGGACTGTATTTTGGTGAAAGATGATTTTAGATAGATAAGCCTCTCGTGCGAAAAGACACGGAACAGCCATTGATATCTTATGTACAATTTCGCCAATATGATGGAAAGGGTTAACCATTATTTGAATTAATTACGGTAATGAATACCGTACCATACGTGTCAAATGCCCACAGTGTGAGCGGATGTAGCAAACGGGGGTGCGAAGCCTATCTAAGCAACGGGCCCTGCTTCTCACCCCGTACAATAGCATGTTTATGACCCTGCGGAAATAAATGACAGGTAGCCTATAGGCGTTTGTCATGTACTCCATTGCATCATCCTATGCCATTGGTGTCCACTTCTATTTCCTTTTAACCGCGTGGCTAGTATTGACACTTGTGTTAATCGACGTTAATGGACGGATTGTGCGGTTTGATATCAAGAGGTTATCAACCGGAAAGAGCGTAGTGTGTCACAGTGTGGACACACTGGCCGGTATTCTACTAAATTTATCAACTTTATAGGCTAGACTAGCAAGACAGAAATTACCAGTAACCAGTTAAAACCAGTTCAGACAAGTGGAATTTAACAGTCACACTGATAGTTGCCATGCACCACTTCTGATTGTATCTTGTCATTAGACATCCAAACAATTGGATGTTTGACATTCCACTGACATACAGTCATGTCTCCAGTATTATACTGTCCTTTTAGTCGGAGGACATATTAGTGGTAACTTGTTAAACAATTTCATTGGAATGTTAGTCTGAAGAGAAACAAAATGGTTTATCTCTGGTGGCGAATGACTCAAATCAATGTGCTAGTCAAATTCCACAGGTGTGGAATGTTTTTTTTTTACTGGTTTGTGGTATTTTATGTCTATTCAGTCCTGCCTGAGTTGATACATTTAGTTGAATACCACCCACTGTGTTTAACTGTGATGACCGCATTGTTAAAGTAACTGTGTGAACCGTGCAGACCATGTTAAGTAGTTTCGCATGTTCATAGTTCCAACACCCATCACATTGTGAACAGACTTAAGAATCTGATACACAATGTGAACACACTATTTATTACACTGTGATTCTGTGAACATCCACACGAAGATACCTAAACAACAAACACGCACCATCAGTACCAGACATAAACGCACAAAGTTACACACCCCCATGCACAAACATTTACATACAAAATAATATCATTTTACGCGCTCACGGACATAGCCACTACCTACAGCCGATCACAGGCACGCATACCTATATGTTCACAAACTCCCAAGATATCAGCACAAAAGGGAAAGTTAATTACATACTTACTATACTTATTTATTCTTAATGATCATACATAATTCATAAACTTAAAATATAAAGCAAAATGAACGTGAACAGATCTAGAGTCTATTTTAACACGACTGCGCCGTTGAGTCAGAGTGCGCTTTTCAAAGAGTTCCCATAAGGGCGCCATAATGTAAAATTGCTTAAGAGTTGCGTGTGTGTCGCGCTCGCGCATCATTCCGCCTCGTGTTTAAGACATGGCGCCGCCCTGGGCGCATTTTTGACTTTTGACGACTCAGTACCTTTAAGTTATACATTTTAAAAGGTTAGCCTTTATATTCAAACCGTTAATTTTGTTGGTGATTAAAGTGATCTAATAACTTTGTGAACATGTGCAAAAACTCACACTTTTGATAAAATGTGTATTTTTGCGATCTGATATACGGTCCACCGAGTGGCCGAATTTGTGGAATTTCCATGGTAAATGAATGTCACGTAACCAAGTAATAAACGAAAATGCACAGTGATATTCGTCAACTAAATGCACTGACTTTGTACACAGTTATATTAATTCAGTAGAGAAATATACATTGGATCACATCAACCGTACATATCTTTTTAACGGAAAAGATAATTGGACCCCGAAAGTTGTTCCATGCTGTACTGGTAATACGAATATAATGAGGTGATATGAGAACCACTAGAGTTCCAGGTACGTTTTGAGGATTTGAACAATGTTACTTGATCCCTTGAAAGGTGGCGAGTCACTTTTTTTTTCAGGCCCTAAATACAAAGTTGTACACACGGTATAAGACAATCATATGACGATAAGGCAGAGCTCAATAGAATAGAGAAGATTACTACAACTGTACAAGAAGGTCACTTTGTGTGCTATTGTGTCTGTTAAAATGAATATACACTATTAAAGGGATAGTTGAGTTCTTGTAAGGAGGGTACAGTTTTGGTGAAACTGAATTTTAGTAACCCAAACCTGCATCATTACATTACAAACTAATAGTTATAACTAGAAAGGAACACAAAATTACAAATGACGTAGTAAAGATCATGTTATCATTCAAAAAGAGCCGTTAAAACGTAAGAGGGCGCTCTCTAAACACTCATCGGTTTCAACCATTTTGAATGAAATATTGTGCATGTGATGTTTTGTTGAAATAGTGATTAGATAGATAAATAACCAACAACTATTTAAATACCTTTTTTGTAAATTTTTGAAAAGAGGAAGCATTTTTTTGAATTTTTAACGGCTGGTTCAAAATTCTCTAATAAACCTGGGGCCCCAGCTTTATTTAAAAAAATTATATTTATGGATATTTCAGCCGTCTCTGAACCGATTTTGATCAAACAAAGATTATTTAATTATTTAAATATTATGCTCTTTCAAATTTTACACTCAGTTTTTCATTACCTCACAAAAAAAAAAGTAGTCTATCGCCCTCTCTACCAAAACTCAACTATCCCTTTAATTTTACACAATATACGCAGTGTTTTATGTAACGGAATTTGGCAACATTGTCGGAGGCAGCATTGCAAAGCTGTTCACTTCGAAGGTGAAATAGCAGCAGTTTTACCTGTATGTACAATACATTTATGTCTAATGACATGATACAAAAACCGTTTTGGTGGGAATTTATCAAGATATATAACAAACAAATTGAATCGTTCATATGACTGCACCGTTGCATGTAATGCCCGGCGCAGACAGAGCCGCGTACTCGACCCGAACCGACTGGTTTTCAGCCTGATTAACTCAGTATGCGCTGCCTCAGGACTCCGGTTTTTCCGGTCAAGTGCTAGTCGGAGATCATTCGAGGCCGATTCAACATGTTGGATCTGCTCCGACTGAGCGAAACTGACTCTAGCCTGCAGAGGCGTCGATCTGTTCGGAAAACACAATGTATTGGAGGGGCGAGCATTGTTTGTGAACAATTGCCCGCCCCTCCAATGCATTGTGTTTTCCGAACAGATCGACGCCCCTGCTAGCCTGACTGAAAACCAGTCGGATCGGGTCGAGTCGGCTCTGTCTGCGCCGGGCTTTACTTACGTGATCTTTATATTTCCGTTGTTTACATTATTTTGTGTTCATATCTTTAAATAGCCAACTTAACCGTTCGAAATTCAATTTTACAGACTACTGGCCAGCCAGCAGGTCTGACTGCGCACCCATCCAGTGGGCTTCTGAAAATAATCCTTCTTCTTTTGAAGGTAGCTGTCAAAAAAGATAAGGTCGGCCTATAAACCGCATATTAATCTACACAATGCATTCATTACACCTCCCGGTATGATTATGTGGGGCTAATTGAGCGTGAATCTGCGTGCCCCGGGTTGGTCATAGTCAGTATGGCTGCACCCCTATGCCCCAATACGATAGGCCCCATACATTAACCCTTTTTATATCTGAACACACAAAATCTGCATATATATATACGTTACGGTTTTCTTAATCACAACTGCCCATCAACCATTTACATTTATGCATAAAGTAACCTAGTCGAGTTTATCGCCTTTTAAAATTCGTTTTATCTGTAGAGGGCTAAACCGCACCAACAACGCGCGATGTATACTAATCTGTAGCAAATAAATAACACGCCCTCTCTCGGGATTAGTGCAGCAGTCGTGAATTATCAACACGGAACACAGTTGAGAACCACAACTAAAAGTACCCCTCCCAGAATGGTTATGTCGGGCTAATTGAGCGTCACGGAGAATGTGCGTGCCCCAGGTTGGCCAGTCAGCATGGCTGCACCCCCAAAGATGGCGGGCCCCAGGCGGCACGCCTTCTCCTGTTTGTTGAAGCTGAATGTTGTACACACGCCGTTCTCATAACACAAGGTGGCGCACTTGACGAGCGACTTGGCCACGTGATTCGTGGAGACGACGTTGTTGTTGAGAGCGAAGCCGTCCGCTACCATGGTGAAATGCTGACCCTTGGTGACTGTGGTAGAAATTAGTAAAATGTGGAAACAAAAACGGATATTTAGAAAAAATTTAAACGGTTAGCAAATAAAAATGTTGTTAATAGTAAATATATTACTCATTGCGGATATAGTATCGGAAAGTCCAATTTACATGATTTACTATTGTACATCTACACGTGAATACATACTGACATGTTATACACACATGTATACATTACAATTGCACATTACAAATACCAACGTATAATCATACATTTCACACTGAGGAAAATCCCTCCTCAAATGTGAATTAATTTTATTTTTCATTTATTTATCTATTCATACACTATTACACATTATATTATACAAACATATAAACTTTTTTTTCTTCATATTCTTTGTTTTCCATACAAAACTGAATACACATGCCCAGCATACAGGTGTGTATAATGTGCATGCATATAAATTATAAATTATCAGAATGTCAAGTGATATAATCTAATGTAAACAATCGGTTTTATGCTCTTCTGTGGCTCCAAACGCACAATCTCGCATGAGCGAGTACGTTCCTAATTGGTCAATAACGGGCAGCTGGCTCGGCTCGCCCGGTAGTTGGAATCAACCGGTGAGGACCGGCTGGTCGGGGAGTGTCAAGCGAGACAAACGAATATCACTAGCGATATTATTTCCGATAAAAATGTTGTTGATGATAGTTTTATTTGAATGGACAACGAAACAAGATAATGTTATCTGCTCGTAATGCATAATGATGTCTCCTGTTTCTTGGTTCTTGCGTTAATTAGATGTTGCTTTGTTGGGCAAATCGTTGACATGCTTTCAGGTTGCCAGAAACAGTATTACTATTAGTCTGTTTTGAAGATAAGTTTGCGTAAACATGCAGTTTTGGATTTTTTAGTTTTCTGTCTTTTATCTGACAAGCAAAAAAATCAGGGATTTAGCCCGAATATGGGGTAATTTTGTCCGAAATCAGATGGTTTAGTCCAAGTACTAAGTGTGCGATAATTTATTGCCCAAATATTATCGTCTTCAAAAGTCCATGGGCTGCATGCACCACCAGTCTCCCCCTTATCCGTATTGATCCCTCATGATTTGGCTCCAAAATGGATAGTGAAGTGATATCGCTAACAGACAACATGAACAACTGCCTACGGCAGAAAATAGCAAACTAGCAAAATTGTACAAACCATGTTGAGCCGGTTTGCCGAGTGCTTCAAAGCGCATGCTCATGTGACCGTTCCACGTGACTGGTTTGATCCGGATGAATCTGGTTCGGACTGGTTCCTGGAAAAGGTTCGTCACTACGCTATTGTCGTCGCCAGTGTTGCCATTGAAAATCTATTATTAAAAGTGATGATAATTAATAATTAATAATTAATAATTGATAATTAATAATTAATAATTATGTTCTCGGTGCTATGCACCTCGTTGAATAGGCCTCTGGCGAGGCTGCACTGTTCGTGCAATATCCTAAGCTATCGCATGCAACATCATTGACTGTTCTCTTACTTTAGTCATATTTTTAACATTATAACGAATTTCTTTCTGAAATTGATTATACTGCAAACAGAGATCTATACAAACAGAAATATCACTAATGAGGAAAACAAGGGAACCGTAAAAGCACTTCAAGTTAATTAAAGGGATGTAGTAACTTTGTTGACATGTGCATTTTGCATGGTATATTAGCTAACTCATTGCAATGACTTTGTACACAGTTATAACTTTCCAGTGGATAATAAATAATCCGAACACTTCAATCGTAAATATATTTTTAACGGAAAGGAAATTCGAAAAAAAAAAAAAAAATACGGTGTACAAAAAGCCAGTGCAATGAGTTAGCGAATATCACTTTGCATTTTCGCTCTTAACTCGGCCATATAAGGTATCTATTTAACGTGAACAGATCAGATCACAACAATACACATTTGTGTACTAACCCTAACTATTCATCACTTTTTGCACATGTCAACAAAGTTACTAGATCCATTTAATATACCCATATTTATTTAATAATTTATGAACGGCAAGAACGTTGAAATGGTGTTACCTCTGTCGCTGATGACGATGACGTCACAGGTGTCCATGTCATGCCTTTATGGCTGGAGAACACTTTGAACGACGTCACCCATTGGCTGAAACCATCCTCGCCTTGCGTTAACAAGCCAATCACATCGGAGTATTGTAAGAGGTCGACCTGAATATGCTGATTTGCGTTGTTGGCCCCTGCGCTCCAACCTCCATAGCCAGCTGAGAAAAAAATGGGAAATATGTTTTTTGAATTTTGTATTATAGGTTTGAATTGGAAATTTGAAAACTGGTTTCATTCTTTAATTGATTTTTATAGCTAGGAGATAACAGATATATTTGAGTATTGGTCATGGTCCACTTTAGCGACTGAAACTATGATCTTATCATCAAAACCTGATAATAAATGACTAAGCATGCTCCAATGAAGATATAAATCCGAAATAATACGTTTAGAGTACATTTTGATGCCAAAAACGTTCTAATCTGCTAGTTCACAAGTGTGACCATAGTCTGGCGCGAGCAGCTACGCCGCTACCTAACCGGTGACTCATGAGTGGAGAGTACCTGGCGATGCTGCAGTTCGTACCCCCCCCCCCCCCCCCCCCCGGGTTCGTTCCCCGGGTTCCTACCCCCTTTTTTTTGCATCACTTTAAAAGCAATACAAATTGATTCGTATCACTCACTGCACTTGTTTGTTATTCGATGGTCTGCTGTAGAATTTTGTTCAAAATTTTAGCCATTTTGACGACTTTAATCGATGGTTTTGGATACGTCGCAGCACGGTAAAAATGTGCCGTACCGGTTACACGCGTAGCGCGATTGGATGTATGGTGGCTCTAAATCCGAAACTTAGTCAATCGATCAAGTGGGTGGCCATATGATCGTTTTTAGTTAGTTTCAGATTTAGAGGCACCATAATCCACTCGAGCTACGGATGTAACCGGTACGTCGCGCGCCACTATCGACTGGCTAAACGATAAATAAAAACAATATTTTGAAATCAAATTTTACTGACAACTATGAGAGGGAATGATTCTCATTTCACATGTTTTATTCAATGAACTTTCAAATGGAATCAAAACCAACTTAAACTCTTACAATTCATTGTGAAGGGGCATTTCGGGAAGTATCAATACTCAAGTGTACCTTTAACAATCAAAACCACTAGAATTACATATGAACTTGGACGATTTAAAACAACTTATTAGATCCCTTTGTTAAAGGGAACCTGAAGTCCAGAAGTAATCACTGGCCTACGAAATAGACAATTTTTACTGATAAGTCATTGGCCATGAACAGTTAACACACGACAGTACTTAATTTGGAATGACAAAATACCCAAGCGTGTGATCCGTAGACTAATAAAAGTTAAATCTATCCACATTATGAGAATATCTTCCGAGTTTTACCTCCGTTTGTAGGAGTGTGAAGTCTGGAGCGATGCGTGCAGTGGCTACCTGACCAGCAGCTAGTCGCTGTAATCTGAGCATCCGTGATGCGGCCATCTTGCATTCCCAGAGTAGGGTATGCTGTTAGAGAAATAATTGTATGAGCGTTCGTAACCGTGGTAACGTGGATACAGTCATGACAGTGGGGGAGGTGGTGGGAGGTAAGTGCCTCCAATAATGTGACACCATCATTATTATTGCAAATAAAAGGGTCAAAGCAATACATAAACAATGATAAAGTGTGTACCAGTGTACTCCTTCAAATTAGAGAACCGATGCTGTGCAGTTATCCCATTTTTAATATATATAATTTCCCACATTTAGGAAATGTCTTTACATGGCTCCCCAATAATTTGAGGAAAAACAATACAGAACATATTTAGGGGAAAATCTATTTTAAAAAGAAAAGAAACAAATGAGGTGTCCCCACGAATCATTCGCGTGCACCCCATTCAGTCCGACCACGCTACGGTACTGATTGCTAGCGTTGTTTTCGTTGTTGTTTTATTACGAGCATACTCGGTATAAGTAATTGTTATATAATAATTACCCAAGTAGCTTGGAGGAGTTGTTATTGGTGGAGTTGTTGTTGTTGGCGCAGTTGTCGTTGTTGGTAGCGTTGTTGTTGGTGGTACAGTTGTAGTCGTTGGTAGCGTTGTTGTTGGTGGTACAGTTGTAGTCGTTGGTAGCGTTGTTGTTGGTGGTTCAGTTGTAGTTGTTGGTAGCGTTGTTGTTGGTGGTGCAGTTGTAGTTGTTGGTAGCGTTGTTGTTGGTGGTGCAGTTGTAGTCGTTGGTAGCGTTGTTGTTGGTGGTGCAGTTGTAGTTGTTGGTAGCGTTGTTGGTGGTGCAGTTGTAGTTGGTAGCGTTGTTGTTGGTGGTGCAGTTGTAGTCGTTGGTAGCGTTGTTGTTGGTGGTGCAGTTGTAGTCGTTGGTAGCGCTGTTGTTGGTGGTGCAGTTGTAGTTGGTTCCGTTGTCGCTGCTCGTTTTAATCAGACATAACACTTTGCATTATAAATAAACACGTTTATGCGCAGACATTACTGTTTGGGGTCAAGAGAAAATTATTAACAATTACAATTAGTACCGTCTCTCAAGCCCCGGCATTAAGGGAGGGCGTACTGGGCGCTGCAATGCTCCCCCGAGGAATCACGCCACCCTCACCGCCCAGCCCCATTGTGTTAAATGTTACACAGGCATAGCACCATTTCGGCTCGGGATCGAACCTAGACTGCGTCCCGTGGATGGTAATGATAAAGGGCGTTCCTTGAGACATAAGTAATCGTTATTGACTGAACGCGCCTGCCTACGGCAGAACATGTAAAAATAGCAAAATTGTACGAACCAGGTTGAGCCGGTTTGCCGAGTAATTCTAAGCGCATGCTCACATGACCGTTCCACGTGACTGGGTTGATCCGGATGAATCTGGTTCGGACTGGTTCTTGGAAAAGGTTCGTCACTACGCTATTGTCGTCGCCAGTGTTGCCATTGAAAGTCTATCATTAAAAGTTATGATAATGATGATTAACAATTATGTTAATGATTATGGCAATAATGTGATGATTATTTAGATGAATGAAATATCGATTATTATATAACGCCAAAGAATATTCCCGAAAAGTAAAAATTATGTTCTCGGTGCTATATGCACCTCGTTGAATAGGGCTCTGGCGAGGCTTCACGATTCATGCAATATCCTTAGCTATCGCATGCAAAAAATGATTTTTTTTTTTCCCCTTACTTAAGTCATATTTCTAACAATATAACGATATTTTTTGTGTATTTGAGTTTATTATGTAAACAGACAAAAATATCACTACTGAGCAAAACACGGGAACCGTGATAACACTTCAGGCTAATTAAAGGGATGTAGTAACTTTGTTATGCATTTTAATGGAATATTCGCTAACTCATTGCAATGACTTTGTACACAGTTATAACTTTCCAGTGGATAATTACAAATCTGAACACTTCAATCGTAAATATATCTTTAACGGAAAGGAAATTCGAAAACAAAAACCAAATACGATGTACAAAAAGTCAGTGCAATGAGTTAGCGAATATCACTTTGCATTATTTCGCTCTTAACGCTGCCATATAGCATCTATTTAACGTGAATTTTCACACATCACTTAGTGGACAGATCAGATCACAACAATACACATTTTTGTACTAACCCTAACTATTCATCACTTTTTGCACAGTCATGTCAACAAAGTTACTAGATCCATTTAATATACCCATATTTATTTAATAATTTACCAATTACTATAATTTATGAACTGATGAATGGTAAGAAAGTTGAAATGGTGTTACCTCTGTCGCTGATGACGATGACGTCACAGGTGTCCATGTCATGCCGTTTGAGCTGGAGAACACTTTGAACGACGTCACCCATTGGCTGAAACCATCCTCGCCTTGCGTTAACAAGCCAATCACATCGGAGTATTGTAAGAGGTCGACCTGAATATGCTGATTTGCGTTGTTGGCCCCTGCGCTCCAACCTCCATAGCCAGCTGAGAACAAAATGGGAAATATGTTTTGTTTTCTTCAACTTGTGCGAGTATACTCCTAGGAGGTTCTGCACAGTATCGGAAGAAGAAGAAGAAGAAATTATAGGTTCGAATTGGAAATTTGAAAATTGGTTTCATTCTTTAATTGATTGTCATTACGTTTCACCCAAGTTAGAAAATATCCGCTTCTCAGGCCTGCGGAGAGGTTGAGAGATTCGTGCCTCTGGTAGAATTTTATCACCGTTTACACCGTTCTTATCGGTTTACTGCGTGTAACCGGAGGAGATTATCTCTATAATACCACTAGGTCTCGGGGGGCAGTTAACAGGGCATGGAATGTTGACGAAAGCTATTAAAATGGTTGAGTTGATTTCCACCGTGGTGGAGATCACGGCTAACTTAGTGAAACGTAATGTTATAGCTAGGAGAGTATTGGTAATGGACCACTTTAGCGACGGAAACTATGATCTTATCATCAAAACCTGATACTAATTAACTAAGCATGCTCCAATGAAGATATAAATCAGAAATGATACGCTTTGAGTAAATTTTGATGCAAAAAACGTGTTCGCCCCCAAATCTGCTAGTTCACAAGACGTGTGGCCATAGTCTGGCGCGAGCAGCTACGCCGCTAGCCGCTACCCGGCGACTCACGAGTAGAGAGTACCTGGCGCTACTGCAGTTCGTACCCCGGGTTCGTACTCCATTGTTGTTGTTTTTTGCATCACTTTAAACTCAATACAAGTGATTCGTATTACTTACTGCACTTGTTTGTTATCCCTCGATGGTCTGCTGTATTTTTTTGTCAAAATTTGAGCCATTTTGACGACTTTAATCGATGGTTTTAGATGCGTCGCAGCGCGGCAAAATGTGCCGTACCGGTTACACGCGAAGCGCGAGTGGATGTATGTGGCTCTAAATCTGAAACCTAATCAATCGATCAAGTGGGTGGCTATATGATCGTTTTTTATTTAGTTTCAGATTTAGAGGCACCATAATCCACTCGAGCTACGGATGTAACCGGTACGTCGCGCGCCGATATCGACTGGCTAAACGATAAATAAAAACAATATTTTGGAATCAGATTTTACCGACAACTATGAGAGCACTCGAAAGGGAATGATTCTCATTTTACATGTTTTATTCAATGAACTTTTAAATGGAATCAAAACCAACTAAAACTCATTTCGGGAAGTACCACTACTCAAGTTTACTTTAACAATCCAAACCACTAGAATTACATATGAACTTGGACGATTTAAAACAAGTTATTAGATCCCTTTGTTAAAGGGAACCTGAAGTCCAGAAGTATTCGCTGGCGAAATACACAATTTTTAGAGATAAGTCATTGGCCATGAAAAGTTAACCCACGACAGTACTTAATTTGGAATGACAAAATACCCTAGCGTGTGACCCATAGACTATAATAAAAGTTAAATCAATCCACATTATGAGAATATCTTCCGAGTTTTACCTCCGTTTGTAGGAGTGTGAAGTCTGGAGCGATGCGTGCAGTGGCTACCTGACCAGCAGCTAGTCGCTGTAATCTGAGCATCCGTGATGCGGCCATCTTGCATTCCCAGAGTCGGGTATGCTGTTAGAGAAATAATTGTATGAGCGTTCGTAACCGTGGTAACGTGAATACAGTCATGACAGTGGGGGAGGGTGGGGGGGGGGGGGGGGGGGGGTGGTGGGAGGTAAGTGCCTCCAATAATGTGACACCATCATTATTATTGCAAATAAAAGGGTCAACGTTCAAGCAATACATAAACAATGATAAAGTGTGTACCAGTGTACTCCTTTCAAATTAGAGAACCGATGCTGTGCAGTTATCCCATTTTTAATATATATAATTTCCCACATTTAGGAAATGTCTTTACATGGCTCCCCAATAATTTGAGGAAAAACAATACAGAACATATTTAGGGGAAAATCTATTTTAAAAAGAAAAGAAACAAATGAGGTGTCCCCACGAATCATTCGCGTGCACCCCATTCAGTCCGACCACGCTACGGTACTGATTGCTAGCGTTGTTTTCGTTGTTGTTTTATTACGAGCATACTCAGTACTTGTTATATAATAATTACCCAAGTAGCTTGGAGGAGTTGTTATTGGTGGAGTTGTTGTTGTTGGCGCAGTTGTCGTTGTTGGTAGCGTTGTTGTTGGTGGTACAGTTGTAGTCGTTGGTAGCGTTGTTGTTGGTGGTTCAGTTGTAGTTGTTGGTAGCGTTGTTGTTGGTGGTGCAGTTGTAGTTGGTAGCGTTGTTGTTGGTGGTGCAGTTGTAGTCGTTGGTAGCGTTGTTGTTGGTGGTGCAGTTGTAGTTGTTGGTAGCGTTGTTGTTGGTGGTGCAGTTGTAGTTGGTTCCGTTGTCGCTGCTCGTTTTAATCAGACATAACACTTTACATTATAAATAAACACGTTTATGCGCAGACATTACTTTTTGGGGTCAAGAGAAAATTATTAACAATTACAATTAGTACCGTCTCTCAAGCCCCGGCATTAAGGGAGGGCGTACTGGGCGCTGCAATGCTCCCCCGAGGAATCACGCCACCCTCACCGCCCAGCCCCATTGTGTTAAATGTTACACAGGCATAGCACCATTTCGGCTCGGGATCGAACCTAGACTGCGTCCCGTGGATGGTAATGATAAAGGGCGTTCCTTGAGACATAAGTAATCGTAATTTCGATTGAACGCGCCTGTAAACAAAAATAAATAACAAACCAACCATGCATGACAGCGTTTAAATGTTTCTTTGCCCGACCCAGACTACGGTATCCCTAGTTATGGAACCACGTCCTATTCCTGTCTCCTACCATGCGTACACGACTGTGTTGCCCCCTGCAGGATATTATATTCCACTGTCCATGAAAGGGATCTAGAATTAGTAACATATCCAAATCCTCAAAATCCAATTGGAATTCTAGCGCTTACCTCATACTTTGTTATATTCGTATAGCAATAGAAGCATGGGACGGGTTTGGGGTTTTAAAATTTCGATTTCGATTAAAAAGATATTTACGATTGAAGTGTTCATATGTTAAACTGTCGTCTTCAAAAGTCCATGGGCTGTAGGCACCCCAGTCTCCTCCTAATCTGTATTGGACACCTCATGATTTGGCTCAAAATTGATAATCGCTACCAGACAACATGAACAACTGCCTACAAACGGCAGAAAATAGCAAACTAGCAAAATTGTACGAACCAGGTTGAGCCGGTTTGCCGAGTACTTCAAAGCGCATGCTCATATGAGTGTTCCACGTGACTGGGTTGATCCGGATGAATCTGGTTCGGACTGGTTCCTGGAAAAGGTTCGTCACTACGCTATTGTCGTCGCCAGTGTTGCCATTGAAAATCTATTATTAAAAGTGATGATAATTAATAATTAATAATTGATAATTAATAATCATGTTCTCGGTGCTATGCACCTCGTTGAATAGGCCTCTGGCGAGGCTGCACTGTTCGTGCAATATCCTAAGCTATCGCATGCAACATCATTGACTGTTCTCTTACTTTAGTCATATTTTTAACATTATAACGAATTTCTTTCTGAAATTGATTTTATTTGCACACATAGATCTATACAAACAGAAATATCACTTATGAGGAAAACAAGGGAACCGTAAAAGCACTTCAAGTTAATTAAAGGGATGTAGTAACTTTGTTGACATGTGCATATTGCATGGTATATTAGCTAACTCATTGCAATGACTTTGTACACAGTTATAACTTTCCAGTGGATAATTAATAATCCGAACACTTCAATCGTAAATATATTTTTAACGGAAAGGAAATTCGAAAAAACAAAACAAAATACGGTGTACAAAAAGCCAGTGCAATGAATTAGCGAAGATCACTTTGCATTTTCGCTCTTAACTCGGCCACATAAGGTATCTATTTAACGTGAACAGATCAGATCATAACAATACAAATTTGTGTACTAACCCTAACTATTCATCACTTTTTGCACATGTCAACAAAGTTACTAGATCCATTTAATATACCCATATTTATTTAATAATTTACCAATTACTATAATTTATGAACTTATGAACGGCAAGAAAGTTGAAATGGTGTTACCTCTGTCGCTGATGACGATGACGTCACAGGTGTCCATGTCATGCCTTTATGGCTGGAGAACACTTTGAACGACGTCACCCATTGGCTGAAACCATCCTCGCCTTGCGTTAACAAGCCAATCACATCGGAGTATTGTAAGAGGTCGACCTGAATATGCTGATTTGCGTTGGTGGCCCCTGCGCTCCAACCTCCATAGCCAGCTGAGAAAAAAATGGGAAATATCTTTTTTTAATTTTTCATTATAGGTTCGAATTGGAAATTTGAAAACTGGTTTAATTCTTTAATTGATTTTTATAGCTAGGAGATAACAGATACATTTGAGTATTGGTCATGGTCCACTTTAGCGACTGAAACTATGATCTTATCATCAAAACCTGATAATAAATGACTAAGCATGCTCCAATGAAGATATAAATCCGAAATAATACGTTTAGAGTAAATTTTGATGCCAAAAACGTGTTCGACTGCTAATCTGCTAGTTCACAAGTGTGACCATAGTCTGGCGCGAGCAGCTACGCCGCTACCTAACCGGTGACTCACGAGTGGAGAGTACCTGGCGATACTGCAGTTCGTTCCCCCCCCCCCCCCCCCCGGGTTCGTTCCCCGGGTTCCTACCCCCTTTTTTGCATCACTTTAAACGCAATACAAATTGATTCGTATCACTCACTGCACTTGTTTGTTATTGGATGGTCTGCTGTAGAATTTTGTTCAAAATTTTAGCCATTTTGACGACTTTAATCGATGGTTTTGGATACGTCGCAGCACGGTAAAAATGTGCCGTACCGGTTACACGCGTAGCGCGATTGGATGTATGGTGGCTCTAAATCCGAAACTTAGTCAATCGATCAAGTGGGTGGCCATATGATCGTTTTTAGTTAGTTTCAGATTTAGAGGCACCATAATCAACTCGAGCTACGGATGTAACCGGTACTTCGCGCGCCACTATCGACTGGCTAAACGATAAATAAAAACAATATTTTGAAATCAAATTTTACTGACAACTATGAGAGCATTCGAAAGGGAATGATTCCCATTTCACATGTTTCATTCAATGAACTTTCAAATGGAATCAAAACCAACTAAAACTCTTACAATTCATTGTCAAGGGGCATTTCGGGAAGTATCAATACTCAAGTGTACCTTTAACAATCAAAACCACTAGAATTACATATGAACTTGGACGATTTAAAACAACTTATTAGATCCCTTTGTTAAAGGGAACCTGAAGTCAAGAAGTAATCACTGGCCTACGAAATAGACAATTTTTAGTGATAAGTCATTGGCCATGAACAGTTAACACACGACAGTACTTAATTTGGAATGACAAAATACCCAAGCGTGTGATCCGTAGACTATAATAAAAGTTAAATCTATCCACATTATGAGAATATCTTCCGAGTTTTACCTCCGTTTGTAGGAGTGTGAAGTCTGGAGCGATGCGTGCAGTGGCTACCTGACCAGCAGCTAGTCGCTGTAATCTGAGCATCCGTGATGCGGCCATCTTGCATTCCAAGAGTCGGGTATGCTGTTAGTGAAATAATTGTATGAGCGTTCGTAACCGTGGTAACGTGGATACAGTCATGACAGTGGGGGAGGGGGGGGGGGGGGGGGGTGGTGGGAGGTAAGCGCCCCCAATAATGTGACACTATCATTATTATTGCAAATAAAAGGGTCAACGTTCAAGCAATACATAACGTGTGTACCAGTGTACTCCTTTCAAATTAGAGAACCGATGATGTGCAGTTATCCCATTTTTAATATATATAATTTCCCACATTTAGGAAATATCTTTACATGCAAATTGATAGTTATCAGTGATGTAGCTTCGGGGGAAGGGGGGGGGGGGGGGGGCTCCCCAATAATTTGAGGAAAAACAATACAGAACATATTTATGGGAAAATCTATTTTTAAAAAAGAAAAGAAACAAATGAGGTGTGCCCCACGAATCATTCGCGTGCACCCCATTCAGTCCGACCACGCTACGGTACTGATAGCTAGCGTTGTTTTCGTTGTTGTTTTATTACGAGCATACTCGGTATAAGCATCTTGTTATATAATAATTACCCAAGTAGCTTGGAGGAGTTGTTATTGGTGGAGTTGTTGTTGGTGGCGCAGTTGTCGTTGTTGGTAGCGTTGTTGTTGTTGGTAGCGTTGTTGGTGGTGGTGCAGTTGTAGTTGTTGGTAGCGTTGTTGTTGGTGGTGCAGTTGTAGTTGTTGGTGGTGCAGTTGTAGTCGTTGGTAGCGTTGTTGTTGGTGGTGCAGTTGTAGTCGTTGGTAGCGTTGTTGTTGGTGGTGCAGTTGTAGTTGGTTCCGTTGTCGCTGCTCGTTTTAATCAGACATAACACTTTACATTAGAAATAAACACGTTTATGCGCAGACATTACTGTTTGGGGTCAAGAGAAAATGATTAACAATTACAATTAGTACCGTCTCTCAAGCCCCGGCATTAAGGGAGGGCGTACTGGGCGCTGCAATGCTCCCCCGAGGAATCACGCCACCCTCACCGCCCAGCCCCATTGTGTTAAATGTTACACAGGCATAGCACCATTTCGGCTCGGGATCGAACCTAGACTGCGTCCCGTGGATGGTAATGATAAAGGGCGTTCCTTGAGACATAAGTAATCGTAATTTCGATTGAACGCGCCTGTAAACAAAAATAAATAACAAACCAACCATGCATGACAGCGTTTAAATGTTTCTTTGCCCGACCCAGACTATCCCTAGTTATGGAACCACGTCCTATTCCTGTCTCCTACCATGCGTACACGACTGTGTTAACCCCTGCAGGATATTATATTCCACTGTCCATGAAAGGGATCTAGAATTAGTAACATATCCAAATCCTCAAAATCCAATTGGAATTCTAGCGCTTACCTCATACTTTGTTATATTCGTATAGCAATAGAAGCATGGGACGGGTTTTGGGTTTTAAAATTTCGATTTCGTTAAAAAGATATTTACGATTGAAGTGTTCATATGTTAAACTATCCACAGGATCGTCATAACCGTGTACAACGTTAGTGCAAAGAGTTAGTGAATATCGCTTTGCATTTTCGCTCATTACTCGGCCATATAACATCAATTTAACATGAAATGTTGAACATAAGGGCGGAGCATAATCATGACACGTACCAGTGCACATGTAAATTCAAAAGTCCATATTGAAATCATTGCAAACTATTGTTTTAACTATAGGATACCGAGTAGGAGAAACGATCTGTGAAAGATTGAACAAAAACGGTTGACAAATAACAACGATATGACCATTAATTTTGTCCAAAATGGACGGAAAAGCAAATTTTGCTTTTCTTTCAAATTGTCTGTCTGCCCTCTCTTATTTAAGACTATTGTGACTTCTCTGGGGACCTGTGTGTACATATTGGCTATTCTTTTTTAAAACCTTTTTTCTTCAAATTTGTCAAAATGCAGAAACTGTAATCAGCAAACAATGCAATATAGATATAAATAAACAGTTACCATGTTTTGCTTCTTATTTTCTCTTGTATGATATGAGAACAATATTATTCTTTCATATTGTGTACATGAGTTGTACTCTCTAAATGCGAAAGAGTGGAATCTCCGCTCTAGCTGTCGAGTGACATGTGTTTCAATTCTGAAACGAGTGGAAATCCACGCCGCAAGAGTTGAATGCGCGTTCGCGATAGTTAGTACATCAGTTTTATTTGTCCTTGTTGTAAATGAAAATGCAACAACAATACAACCTGAGATTTGAAACATGAAGCTTACTAGGCGCGGCAGTTGTAACCAATGAGCCGAGCAGTTCAAAACGCATGCTGGGCCATGAGTTCCACGTGACTGGGTTGATCCGGATGAATCTGGTTCGGACTGGGTTCGGGAAAAGGTTCGTTACAATGCTATTGTCATCGTTAGTGTTGCCATTGAAAGTCTATAATATGAAGTAATAACAAGGAAGATAGAAAATATGATATCAGGAATTATATGTTAAGGATCACATAAGAATTGTAACAATAATGATACAAGCAATACACATAGTACTGGAATGTATATACATGTGCGGACTATGTGCGGACTGTCCTCGGATTATTGCATACACACAATAAATATACTATAAATATCAGGACATACACATCTGTGTATATAAATGTGAGGACATGTCCTCACTACCATGGATTATGCGTTTTATGTATACATGGTAGAGATTAATGTCCTCACTTTGCGAGGTATTTCACTATCATGTATGTATGTATGTGTATGTGTGGGTCGAGGTGGGGGGGGGGGGGGTTACCTGTGTACTAGTTGTCGATGACGTCGCGTAGTTCCACGTAGTACCGTCCTGGCTATATCGCACTTTAAATGACGTCACATATTCACTATAGTTGTTCAGGTCATCGTCGCCTTGCGTTTGTACACCAATCACATTACATTCGTTCAAGAGGTCAGCTTGAAGGTACTCATTGGCGTTTGCGGTAGCCGAGGACCAAGCTCCATTACTACCTGCATGAGCATGGAGAGAAATACTACAATTTGAAATGGTCCCATAATTACCAACTAATAAGTATGGATCCGAAATAAAAACAATCCAAACCTAAACAAATATAATAATAACCCACCGCACACTACACAATATGACTCCGACCCGACTAACAACTACATATCTGAACTAAAGCTAGTCGTGTGTATTCGAATCATGTAGTATAGTTCAGATCTTTAGTCGTTCGTCTGATTTGAGTCAAATTGTGCCATGTACCGCGGGCTTTATGTGACAATAAATGGGATCAACACTTAGAGTAATTACATTTCAGGCATACTTTTAAAAAAGAAGAATTTTTAACATAAATATTTCAAATTCAAAATATAGGGAAACCGCCATCATAAGAGAGTTTGAGTAGGTCAGTGAATAGAGCAACCCGGAAGTCTCGGGTACGGTACGTGACCGGTGAGGCTAAATTGTCTTTGCTCATTTTCATGAACTCATATATATAATCAATTCAAACAAAGACGAACTGACCACAATACATGAAAACGAGCTAATAATATTGGGCTACACGCAAAAGTTCACGAACACGAGTTATCTGGATTGCTAGCTGATGTAATTTGATGTTGCGCGTATTTGGGGAGTTCATAAAGTTATATATTGAGAATAGTTTGTGGGAAGCTTATCACCAACCGAGGTTACATGTGGTTCGTCTTTATGCCCTAACCATTACCACTGAAAGACGAAGACCCGAAGCAATGTACCACGACATGTTGATGAACTGTATAAGTATAAAAGAGAGAGTTTTACCTGCGCCTGTCGCAGTGTTGAGTCTTGATCTGTCTGCGCAGTAGCCGGACGCGTAGCAGCTACTCGCTGTAATTTGAGCGTCCGCAATGCGACCATCTTCAATTCCGAGAGTCGGATATGCTGGTTTAATATTAAAGGGGTAGTTTAGTTTTGGTAAAGCTGAACTTTAGTAGCCAAAACCTGCACAGTAACATTATAAACTAATAGTTATAACTCAACCATGCTCGAAAGATATACAATATTACAAACGACTAAGTAAAAAGCCTGTTATCATTCAAAAAGAGCCATTAAAACACAAGAGGGCGCTTTTTAAAAAGGCATTGGTTTCAACAATTTTTCATACAAAATTATGCATGTGATGTTTTATTGATATAATGATTAAATATCTAGATCATCAACAACTATTTAAAAAACGCTTTTGAAATTTTTTGAAAAAGTGCAAGCATTTTTTTATTTTTTTCTAAAAATCATCTAATTATTTGGGCCCCAAATAATTATAAGATCAGATATATTTAATAATATTTCAGCCATTTCTGGGTCGATTTTGACCAAATAAAGTTTATTCTGCCATTAAAATTGCATGTTCTCTCAAATTCGACACTCCGTTTTTCATTACCTCACAACAAAATTGTGATGTGCAGCGCCCTCTCTACCAAAACTAAACTACCCCTTTAACAGAAACAAGAGACATTTAAAATACACGGGAAAGATACATTTAAATCAAAGAGAACATGATTATTCGGGGGATGATGAGTTACAGAAATGATAAGAGTGTGTTATGAATTAGAAATCCAAGCGTATACCCGTTACCATGGATACAAGATAGTTTGTAACTAGTCGACCCATCAAAGCTTTCCTTAACATAGCAGTGACGTTTTTCCGAAAGAGATATTTGAGACATATCATTGTAAGATTCTTGTTAATGATTTGTGAAAAAGAAATGGGATAATCTTAACCGGCCCCACACTCTTGCAATGGTTAGGTGAACACGGTTGTCATAACAATCTACCCGCTAGTTGTTAGGTTAGGTGTCACAAAATGTATCCCCTGTTATTTTGGCGAGACCACCCACTGTTTTCTACCCGGACGTCATCCGGATGACATTGGGGATAGGTAGTGAGAATAGAAACAATTTATGTAAGATTTTGTACCCGATAATTTGCGTGAAATATCCGAATTCGGGTACTACGAGTGATTGAGTATCCGAATTCGGATATTCTTTACAACGATCGAAAAGTGTTCCGACGCGCTTTTCAATTCAATCTTATATATCCCTATAACCCATAACTAGGGAGGTAATTACAAAATTAAGACCAAAATTATTTTCATTCTTATGTTACCATATATATGCAAACAACAAGGTACAATAGAAATGTAAAAGCTCCAAGTGATTAAATGTTTGAATTTGATGAATGTAATGGATTACTACAGTGGTAGAACGTTGTGGATCTGTAATTATCATTTCACATGTTTGTACAGGTAACCCACCAACTGAATATAATATTGTACACTTTATCACCACCCCTTATTTTTAAACTTAGATGTACTTGCATTTATAACATTAAATGTATTAATGCATCTTGATACTATTTACAGTGGTATCGTTCTTTCGGAATGTCGTCTTGTTTATCGCTTTTTATTTGTTTATTTATTTATCATTTTTATTTATGTCAACTATAGTATGTAACTTTTAATATTAGATCTAATATCATCATACACATTATACATATCGACGTATTTGTGTAGTGCCGCATGTAACGTTTTATGCGATTTCATTATACTAATTATTGCTAGTCAATAGTACATTTTAGACCCGCATAATTAGCTAGTGCCCCTTTTCAACTCCCCGTGGAGCATAACAGAAGAAAACTCACGTTGGCAGCTGACACACATTAACTCTCCCAACACAGCGAGCAAGCCAAGCGTGAATTTCTGTGGATGGTGAAAAAAAGTACATTTAACAAACAAATCAGAATGAAGAAACACGTATCAAGGTTAAGTCAACATTGGCCTATATAAATTATAATGCTTATCACTTTAATTTTAGTCTTCATTTAACTTTAACCCTGATAAGGCCGGGGGCATAATGCCCCCTCCGCGATTTTATGATTGCTCGAGAACGCGTGAAGATGATGTCCCGCCTATTGTGACTTTTGTGACCAATCTTTGCGCATCTTTTAAAACCAAATTTTTAAAAATCGGACTTGCCGTAACAAAACCACGTAACCTTTTGTCTAAATGTAAAGATTTTTTTCCCAAAAAATCAATTTCGTGATTTGTGTACAAGACATAAATTATGGAAATATGTTTTTCCTAAAAAAAAAAAACATTATTCATCTGTAAGGTGTTTGTTTTGGGGTCAAAATAGTGGAATTATAATTGGAAAAAATAAAACCATAAAAACAATAAAATTCATAAGAACAGAAATAGCCTACATAAGAAATTATTTTAAAAATATAAATTAATACGAATAACCTGGCTCTTCCAATTTGTTTTGTTTTCTTATTATTCCAAATGGTCCGAAGGAATATGTAGTGCAAAGTGCTGTTTAATTAAAAAAAATACATGGCTTACGGCAAAAATTGGAATTCAATGACTTTATGCAAATAAATTACCATAAATACGCAAATGAGTGAATTTTTCAAAAAAATGAAATTACCATAGTATTCTTTTCACTTGAATTGACATGAATGCAAATTTTTCTGGCGATCAGACATGTCACGGCCGAGATCTTAATGGAGCCATAATGCCCCACCCCCGCCCCTGATCGTAGAAAGACCTCTAATACCCCGGCCTTTTTTAGGAGTAAAAATCTGCTGTATCTTTCCGTTTGATTCCGTTTTCCGTTTGTTCATCAGCTTCCAACGTTTGTGAAATAGAGATCGAACAATTTTATGGGGAAAATACAGACGATACAAATTGTGTTTACCTCATTAAAAAGGTGTAAATGGGAGAAATCGTATAAAAAGTTGTATTAATGCAAAACGGCCATACCAAAGTGTAAAATATATATATAAATATACAAATAATGATATTTAACCCCACCCCCCCCAAAAAAAAAAAAAAATAAAAAAATAATAATAATAATACAATTAATAAATTAATTGATTAATACAAAATTATGCCTAATGATAATTTCAAAGGGTAAATCATTCACATTATGGCAATTAAATTCAATTAAGTTTTTAATTTGTTTTTGGTTAATGTTAATAAAGAAAAATAAGAAATTAAAGAACTATGTACCAAAACAATACTGAATAAGTTTGTAAAAGTTAGTGACTGTTATTACCAGCCAACTAGAGTTAGAACAAAACTGCATGCCATTTAAAAGCCAAAATAGATTCATCAAGAGATATTCTATGAAGCATATTCAATAAAATTGTACCTTATTCACATTTAGAATAAACAGAGCATTGAATCAAATGATTGCAGGGCCCAACATAGTTCAGAAATAATCAAATATGCGTCAAGTGATGAATGCGAATTTTTAAAAGAAATATAATCACCAATACGAACCCAACAGTTAACAAATTAGTATCATTGTATGAGGTTCAATAACAAAACCTAAATAGAGAGTGAATTGAAACATACACAACTTCGAACAAATTAGTAATACATGTATAAACCGTCTTAAATCTTAGTTAAAAATACTGTGACGCATACAAAGTCTTTTTTATATTCTACAAATTTAACAGAGTGAGTACCATTAAACTGTTTTTAAATTTGCTTTTTAATATATCAAGACAATAAACAACCTTTAAAGATAGCCTCCTTTAGATAAAATAACACTTACTTTTAAACGGATTTTATTGTCAGTATCTACTGCCTCAACTATTTGTAGACATTGGTACATTTTATCAACGAAACATATAGTTGAGGCAGTAGTTACTAACAATAAAAGTCGTTTAAAAAACATTTTTGTTTTATCCGAAGGAGGCTAATTTAAAGGTTGGCAGAAACAATCAACTGTGTATTGTCTTGATATATCATAAAGAAAATCTAAAAAAAACATCCAGACATTCCAAATAAACATTGAACCAAAACAGTATACAAGTCATTTCACGAAGAAAGCAGTAAAAAGGTCACACTTGCTAGAACGTCTTTTGAGAGAAAAACTAGAAAAGGTGCACATAAAACCAGAGTTATAATATCTAAACAGTATATTATATTGATGACAGCATTATAGTTATAATACATGATAGCATACCTCTGTAGGTTGTCTCATTGTTCTCCGGGTGATGATCACAGCTATTATAATTAAGGGTCCGTTGGCGACTGCAGTCGCGAGCAGTTATATCTTGCACAGTTCAAAGAACCAAGATGAAAATCGCGATAAATTCCTGCTGCTAATATCACGGGTTGGTTAAGGCTCTTTATTGTTCAGTCAATTAAGAATTGAACTGACGTCACACAATATAAGGCTCCCTCATTAGTTCCTATATTAGGTTTAAATAATTATACACCACTTTCCCGCAAGCAATTAGTTTATATTTAAAAAAATGCCAGTACTGATGTGGATGCTATATTATATAGCCGGAACGTACTTTCTTCTAATACATGTAGTAGTAGTACTAAAAAGGAGAGTTAACACGCTTTCTTTTATACCCCTCTTTCGCATTAAGCAAAATGATAATTTCGTTCTCGAAAAGGGTGACCTTCTTTGTTCCGAATTAAACATTACATCACTATGCATATGATGTAACCCTGGAAGTCTAGGCATTATAAGAGAACAATCCAATAATAAATGATATATAATTATTTTCCCCTTCACTGACAAAAGGTTAAAGATAATATCGCGTCCCGGTAGACATGGTCTAGATGGATATCGGCTTAATCCAATTAAATAAAATTTTTAAAAATTCAAATATTGTCAAAAGGCTTTAAGCACCGGATCCCCTCTGTCTGGTCTATATATTTCAGTTACCGTAATTAAATTGATTATGGTTATTTGCTTTCCTATTGGCCATTGGGAATTTCGAAGGACGGAACGTGCTGAGTCAATATTGATTTGTATACAGGGTGGCCCAAAAAAAACGGAACGGGGCACTTCCCAAAATATAATACCACGATGTTTATGTTCATCGGATAGGGTGTCCTTTCCAATGAAAAACGATACCAAGAACACTAATTTTGGTCAGGTCGTTTTTGTTTAAGGACGCAGTGAGTGAGACCATGTCAGGTGCCGATTTATGTCGATTTCGACCTAGTCAATGCCAGTTTAACCGCACTCCTTGCCCGTAATACCATTCAGCGACCAGGCCCATTCTCTCGGCACACGGCTGAGTGCACACTAACAATAGTGCGCGATGCTCAACGATATGAACGGAGGTTCGTGCTATTCATCAAGCGCTGGCTCAATACAAATTGACAAAAAAGAGAACCTGACATGGTGTCACTCACAGGGCCCTAAAACAAAAACTACACGACCAAATTGACTGTTCTTGGTATCGTTGTTCATTTGAAAAGACACTCTATCCGATGGACATAATACATGTGTTACTTTATTTCGGGAAGTGCCCCGTTCCGTTTTTTTTGCGCCACCCTGTATAATACCAACTATTGGACAATCATTGACTGTAATGAATTAGGGTCAATAAACGTTATACAAAGTGAGTAGAAAGTGGCTCGTATGGTCAATTACCCGGGAACTTATAGAGATATTCCCCTTTTCCGCTTCCTCACTTGGTATTTTTCCTTGTCCATAGCAACAGGAAGCTAACACTTCGATTTCTTCCTCTCAGATTAAAGCCAATCAATTGCTATTAATATCATTATCATGTATATACATAAAGGTTGCAGCCCCCAGCCCTCCCGCCCCCTACGCCTCCATCGATGGAATGAATTTAAATATCATGGTGAGCGCAGGCAGTGTGGAAATTGATTGATTTTGATACATTATTCAATTGAATGCTCACAAAACATAAGTAATAATTAACCATGGATGCTATTTTTACACACTCAGATAACGTTGTTTTTTATAGCCATTATAAGTTCTGGTCTCGAATGCGTTATCCGGGCCGGTGACACGAATTGGCTCCTACGGTTTATTCCCATGTTATTGTTTAAACCTAAAAAGGCCGGGCTATTTGAGGTCTTTCTACGGCCGGGGGGGGGGGGGGCATTTTGGCCCCCCCCCCCCCCCCCCCCTTAAGATCTCGGCCGCGAAGCGGCCGATCGCCGTGAAAATGTTCACGCATGTTAAGTGAAGTGTATAGAACACAATGGTAATTTTTTTTTTTTATTCATTAATTTGCATATTTACGGTAACTTATGCAAATAAGGTAATACAATTAATATTTGTACCCGTACATCATAATTCTTCATAATTAAACATTGGTTTTCATTACATATATTCTTTAGACCATTTGGAATAATAATACAACAACAAATTTGGAAGGTTCTTCCTTATGTTTTCTAGTGTTTTTATAATGTCTTATGTATTTCTTTGGGGTTTTTTACTGATGTATTTTATTGTTTTTGTTGTTTAGTTTATTTCTAACTATAATTCAACTATTTTGAACACCAAAACAAACACCTAAAATGTAAACAAGACCAAACAACCAATGATCTATCTCTTTTTACGATTACTGATATTTCCATCTGTTTTGTACACAAATAACGAAATTGAGCGATTTTCCGGCGGACATGCATAGACAAAAGGTCACGTGTTTTTTGTAACGGTAGGTCTGATTTTCAAAGATTTTGTTTTAAAATATGCGCAAGACCCAAAAGAAAAAAGTCACCAAGCAGCGGGGCGTCATCTTTACGCGTTTCGGAGCAATAACAAAAAATCGCGGAGGGGTGGGGGGGGGGGCATATAATGGCCCCCGGCCTTATTAGGGTTAAGTGAAAGTTGGGGTTAGGGTTATAGGCCTCTGGGCGCAGGTACAGCCCTAGTTGTACTTAAAGGGATCTAGTAACTTTGTTGACATGTGCAAACATTGATGAATGGTTGATGCAATGTATATTATTGTTATCTCATATGTCCATAGGGTACTGTGTGAAAATTTCAAGTCAAATGGACATTGCATGGCCAAGTAATGAGCGAAAATGCAAAGTGGTAGTCACTAACTCACTGCACTCACTTTGTACACGGTAAGAAAAACTCCGGGGGAGTTTTTCTTATCTGAATACTTCGATCGTACATATCTTTGTAACGAAAGGGAAATTTGAAAAACCGAAACCTGTCTCATGATTTTATTGGTAATACGAATACAACAAGGTATGAGGGAACCGCTAGAATTAAAATTTTATTTTGAGGATTTGGACAATGTTACTAAGTCCCTTTAATGTACATACCTATATATACAGGGTGGCCCAGAAATAACGGAACGGGGTGCTTGCTATAATGAAGACACACGATGCCCGTCATAGCAAATAGTAACGTTCAATGCGTGCGCCATTGTTAGTACCCCTTCTTCTCTATACACGGCTGAACGCACACTCACAATGGCGCACGGTTGATCGTTACTCGATGCAGTATGGCGGGCATCATGAGTCTTTAGTATGGCAAGTACCCCGTTCCGTTATTTGTGGGCCACCCTGTATATATCTGCTCGGATAAGGCCACCGGACTTAACCTATTGCTTACGAGACTGGTGATGTATGTGCAAAGTCTATGGAAATCTCAGATTCTCGAAGAGATAGGGTTAATGTATGTTTCAAAATTCTAAATACATAAGTGTAAAGGAAATATGAAAAGACTTGTCCTGCATTCTACAACGAATAATAACGAGTATACGTATTGATATTAATTTCTTTGTTATGCTATTATGTTCAACCTCGTATTTATGCCAATATTATGTTGTCTTCGTGAGGATGAAACATGGCGATACCATCATTCTGTCAAATCTAAATGCCAAATCAAAATGGACGTACAATAATGTTATTTTGCAACCAAACATCATCGAGGGATTGCAGCTCGAAGGAGATAACAAAATGCGACTGAAGTGAAATTCAAGAAGGGATCCTTTTTTCTCCAAACTAGTATTTATTATGTTTATACGTTTATTGTTTGGTCGCGTTTCTTGTTAATTTAACACATTGGATGTACGATTTCCCGAACATCAGTAGACTTACTACATTGCACACCAGCTTCCCCTGGGCGAAGGTTAAAGGGGTAGTCCTGACGAAAAACAAAGCATACAGTATATTGGGAACAATTCAAATTAATATGTATTGATATTTTCAGGATTTGACTAACTGTGGTTGATTTCTAAGAGATTTTTTTAATGTCATAAAATACTTAAATTTACCGCATAAAATCATGTGACACTTACGTAATTGCCTCACTTTGCTCCATTTCCTGAGTAGGCTTGAATTCGGTGCCACTGCACTGTGATCACTGCACGTGGCATACATACATTGCTGGTCATGCATATCCAGCGAATTCAATAAGCACGTTTACAAAACTTTGTGTTTATTCAAATTCTGATGAATGCCAAACGTGTTACAATATCGGGCAGGCAAGTGTTTTCAAAAGGTTCAACAATACAATAATGCTCACAAAGGCACGATTAGTGGCGTAAGGTGGACTGCACCCTTTTAAAGGAGCGTATGCCATGTATTTAAAAAGATTGTTTATTGTATTCCTTTAGCGTGTCATTGTTAATGGGGCACTGGGCTACGCCACTTGGCGTGTTCTCATTCTCTGTAACTGCATGGCTAGATTATTATGACATGAGGAGGTACAAGCAGATGTACCAAACTATCAGTGATGAAGCATTACACTGCATAAGCCAAAACTATACATGATCGAGCATTGTATTAGTGGTCCAATCAAAATAATACATTCGTTGCAGTGAAAAGGCATACATATGCGCATAGTGAGGCACTGACGTCACGAAGTGGTGCATTGTGGGAGAGAACAAGCTCGCTCGAAAATTTGCGTCATTAGACTTTCAAAACCAATTATAAGAACCCACAGTTATACTTTTTTCATACAAAATTGTGTTAAAGGGGCCCTGCAACCCAAATGCATGTTGACCTCTGTTCATCTGTATTAGTGTACACATGCATCAATATTTGTAAACGGTTTAACCCAAATATGTTTTGTATATTTTTAAACATTTAATCATTTATTTGTCTTCATATTGCTAAGCCCCACCTCCTAAAAAACCCTCCAGAGCAAATTCTATTGTTGGCCTGCAGTGACATTTGTCAATCACTGGATGGTCAGCTACCATGCTATTGTGATTAGCCTAATCACAATAGCATCACACGGTTGAATAGAATACCAACTCACACAACTTCAATTACAATAGCTGTTGCTATGTCAGAAGAAAAGCACTGTCTAATCTATTGCATGGAGGTATGCAGGGCATGCTTTTGTGTGGATGTTCTTTTTGTACTTTCATCTTTTGTTAATCTCATGGTAGCTGACCAGTGATTGACAACATGAAGACAAATAAATGATAAAATGTTTAAAAATATACAAAACATATTTGGGTCAAACCGTTTACAAATATTGAATGTGTACACTAATACAGATGAACAGAGGTCAACATGCATTTGGGTTGCAGGGACCCTTTAAGTGACCTAGAATATCTGTCTTGCAATCATTAGAAGCTTGAAGTCGTCTGGACGTCTCCTTTAATACTATTTTCATGGGGCTGTACTCTGGTGAAAAGAAGATTTTAGATATAATAAACCTCTTGTGTCTGAGGAAACGAAACAGCCATTGATATCTTACGTACAATTTCGACAATATGAAAAAAGGGTTAACCATTATATGAATTAATTACGGTAATGAATACCGTACCATACGTGTCAATGCCCACAGTGTGTGTGGATGTAGCAAACGGGGGTGCGAAACCTATCTAAACAGCGGGCCGTGCTTCTCACCCCGTACAATAGCATGTTTATGCCCCTGCGGAAATAAAAGACACGTAGATTAATAAGCGTTTGTCATACCACATATGGAAATTACATCATCCCAATCCCATGCCATTAGTATCCACTTATATTTCCTTTTAGCCGTATGACTAGTGTGGACACTTGTGCCTGGTCCATGCTGTCGATGTTGATGGACGGTTTGTATGGTCTGATATGAGGTTATATAAGATGACCGGTATATTATACCGGACTGAGCGCGGTGTGTTACAGTGTGAACCGCATTTTTAAAGACATTGTCATCATTGTGTAAACAATGTTATCCACGGTAAGTTCTTGCATTTTCATAGTGTGAACACCCATCATACACCGTGTGATACACAGTTTTAATTAGCACACTGTTAACAAAGAAGATATCACAGTGTGTTTATAATGTGTTAATAATGTGTTCACATTGTGCTCGCATTGTGTTCACAGTGTGTTCACTGCGTTTCCATATTGTTTCCACAGTATGATTAGTGTTGACACTACAATAATGCGCGAATTTACCATGGTCCATAAAGTGCGTTATTTTCTGTATTATTATCCTGAGTTTGCACTCTCCCTGCACATACTGATACGCAAACGCATGCTCGTAGTCCTAAACAGTCATGCAATCGAGTACCCACATGCTACGCAGATGTATTCGCACACATACGCATACGCACAAATGTATGTACACACACACACACACACACACACACAAACACACACATACACACACACAATAACACATGCCAACACAAAATGCAAACATTTACAATGTACGGACACATGGAAATCATGGACAGTCTTAGTCACGCATTATATACGCACGCACAGAAACACACTCTTATCATGTACACATACTCGCATAATATCGAGAAACAAGTAAATGTTTTTTACATACTTACTCTAGTCTATTTATTAATTCTTAATGATCATACATAACTCATAAACTTAAAATATAACGCAAAATGTCAGGATGCGCTTTTTTAAGAGCTCCCAGGGGGCGCCATATTATCCGCACACCGCGCGCTCTGTAGCGCACATTAAATGCTTAAGAGTAATTGCGTGAGTGTCGCGCTCGCGCATCATTCCGCCTCGTGTTTAAGACATGGCGCCGCCCTGGGCGCATTTCCGACTTTTGACGACTTAGTAGCTTTAAGTTAGACATTTGGACCAAAATATAAATGCCCAGCTTAATCCCAAAAGGCGCTTAATTAATTTTCATTAAAACTGAGTTATCAATAAAAACTGAATTGTTTCAAGGCACAGATTAAGTGAATAATCTGAATATATTATGAGTCATTCCGAAATAAAAAATAGAATTAGGGGAATTCCCTTTCATATTTCTATAAAGACATGTGTATGAAGTCGAACAAACGATCACGTAATTCTTTGAACATAATTAAATGAAGTTAACGCCTTTTCGAAGTAAGCCCTTCAAAGTTTGATCTTTGTGTTACTTTTTATCCATGTGCCTTCCGGAAAATATGGGTATGAAACGAAACGTATTTTATGTATACATATTGTGTGTATAGAGGCGATTATTGTAACTGTTAGATACAAATAAACCTGATAATTTTACTGATACTGAGAAGTATGTATACAGGAACTTATAATGATAATATATTCGATTTATATCGCCTAACACAAAGTAATCTCTAGCCGCTTAACAAAGTATATGACATAAATTACATGTTAACTTCTTTACACTTAATTTAATGATTTAATTATAAGATTAACATACAAGCTAGGTCATTATTAAAGGCAGTATACAATAGCATTACACAAATTAATTGAAAGCAAAAGAGAATAAATTATACATTACAAAATCCATTCAAAGTGTCAACTAGAGATTACATTAACTATGAACACAATTAAAGCACAAACTATTGGACTCAAACTCTTCATAATGCTTTTTTAAATCCTGACCACATTAAGCATTTAAGTGAAATGGCATGAAATGCATTATTTTATTAGATTTAATCACCAATTGATAATTTCCAACGGTATTTTCATTTCGTGAATTTGTTTATAGTACAGCTCACATCAAAATAACTTGGTTTATCGAGCATAGCCTCATTCAAATCGTTAAATTTGTATGTTTGTGTGTTAAAAGTAATATATTAACTATGTTAACATATGCAAACATTTACACTTTTGATAAACTGTTTTTTTGTGATCTGATATTTCCACTGACTGATTTGTGAAATTTCCATGGTAAATGAATGTCACAAAGTGACAAAGATATTCGCCAACTAATTGCACTGACTTTGTACACAGTACTGTTGTAATCATCCAGTAGAGAATTATACATTGGAGCACATCAACCGCACATATCTTTATAACGGAAGAGAAATTTGTAAACCGAAAGATGTTCCAAGCTTCTACTGGTAATACGAATATAATGAAGTATATGCAAACTTCTAGAGTTTCAAGTAAGGTTTGAGGATTTTAGCAATATTACTAGGTGTTAAGTAAATTTGTTCGGACCCGAAATTAAAAAAAATTAAAAAGTTGCTCACACGGTAACAATGATATACTGAGATAAAGCATTAGAGCTCGATCGATAGAGAAGATTACAAGAAGATCGCTTTAGTGTATTATTAAATATCTGTTAAAAACAATGTACACTATTTATACAATAATTATACACAATTTGGCAACATTGTTGTTTGGGCAACATTGTCGGGGGCAAAGTCGGAAAGCTGTTCACTTCGAAGGTGAATTAACAGCAGTTTTGCCTGTATGTACAGTACATTTATGCCTATAATGGCATGATGAAACAACCGTTTTGGCGGGAATTTATCAAGATATGAAGACAAAAATCAAAGCCCATCAACTCTTATAGTTATGCAAGTATCCCTCCCATCGAGTATGGTTATGCCGGGCTAAATCAGCGTCACGGTGAAAGTGCGTGCGCCAGGTTGGCCAGTCAGCGTGGCTGCGCCCCCAAAGACGGCGGGCCCCAGGCGGCACGCCTTCTCATGTTTGTTGAAGCTGAATGTTGTACACACGCCGTTCTCATAACACAAGGTGGCGCACTTGACGAGCGAATTGGCCACGTGATTCGTGGAGACGACGGTGTTGTTCAGAGCGAAGCCGTCCGCTACCATGGTGTAATGCTGACCTTTGGTGACTGTGGCAGAAACAAAGTGAATTGTTAAAAAAAAATTGGATATTTAGATAAATGTTAACGGTTAGTTAATAAATGTTGTTGATGATAATTTGTTTAATGGACAACGAAACAAAATAATGTTACCAGTTCGTTGTAAATATTTGGTCTCCTGTTTCTTGTTTCTTACGTTAATTAGATGATGCTATATGTTGAGCAAACCATTGACATGCGGTCAGGTTGCTAAAAACAGCCTAGGTTTGTTTGAAGGATATTAATGCAGTTTGCAAATACAGTTTCACTTTTCTGTTGTTGTTTTTTTATCTGACAAGCAAAACAAAATGTTATTAGCTATGAGATAAGTATGAGATAATTTATTGTCCAAATGTTTTCGTCTTCAAAAGTCCATAGTCTCCCACTCGTATCATCGGACACCTCATGACTTGGCGTAAATATTGATACTGAAGTGATATTGCTTACAGAAAACAGCTTATGACAGAAATGTCAAAACGGTAAGGTTGTACGAACCAGGTTGAGCCGGTTTGCCGAGTACTTCAAAGCGCATGCTCATGTGACCGTTCCACGTGACTGGGCTGATCCGGATGAATCTGGTTCGGACTGGTTCCTGGAAAAGGTTCGTCACTACGCTATTGTCGTCGCCAGTGTTGCCATTGAAAGTCTGTCATTAAAAGTAATGATAATGATGATTACAATTATTATAATGATTATGGCAGTAATGTGATGATAATAATAATAATCGTTAAAATGGTGAACGAAATATCGAGTATTGTATAATACCTTAACATATTTTCGAAATGAGTTTTCGGTGCTACGTATCTCATTGGACAGGCCACTGGCGAGGCTGCGTGAATTGTGCAATGTTCTTGGCTACCGCATGCAAAATCATCGATTATTACTTTACTCTAGTCAAATGTTTAACTTTAATACGATTTTTGTCTGTATCGGAATTTAACTGTTAACAGACGTAAACATACGGAAATATCACTTCAGGCTAATTATGGACTGTCAAGCGTGGGGATGTACAGGACGGTCTAAACCTGTCCTAACGGGCGTAAATATTAGCTAGTTTGGACCAACATGATGTGTTTCGCACCATATATGCAAGGCGTTTGCAAGATGGCACAGCGCGTCTGATTTATGAATCCGAACCACTTTTAATCGGATATGTTGCGGTTAAAGGGATAGTACAGTTTTGGTCTAACTGAATGTAAGTATCAAAAACCTCCAATATATTAATACAAACTATTAGTTATAATTCCACCATGCCCAACGGTGTTTTCATTTCATTTATCTCTAAAATCACATGCTCTTACAAATAATACACTTAGTTGTCCATTACCTCACAAATGAATAATTTGTTTGAAGCGCCCTCTAAACCGAATTCGTACTATCCCTTTAATATTTACCCATTACTATTATTTTTGAACTGATGTATGGAACGAAATGAGAATGGGTTTTACCTCTGTCACAGTTAGATTTGACGTCACAGGTGTCCATGTCATTCCGTTTGGGCTGGAGAACACTTTGAACGACGTCACCCATTGGCCGAACCCATCCATTCCTTGTGTTAATACACCAATCACATCGGAGTATTGTAAGAGGTCGACCTGAATATGCTGATTTGCGTTGTCAGGCCCTACGGCCCAACCTCCATGACCAGCTGATAACAAATAAGGGGATAGAATGTTTGATTTTCTTTAAATTAGAGGTTCGAATTTCAAATTTCAAATCTGTTTTCATTTTTCAAATGATTGTTGTAGGAGATTAACAATCAGAACTACTAGGCATATAACTTTGACGATTTAAACAAAGTTATTACATCCCTTTAATAAAGGGAACCTGAAGTCCATACGTTTTCGCTGACCTACGAAATATGAAACCCATGTACTTAATTTAGAATTACATAATACCGTAGCGTTTAGGAATGATTAGAATATTAAGAACACATCGCAATCACCCTGATGAAATCCTGAATGGAATCAGTCAAGGGATATCCACATTGGGAATCTTAATGGGGTCCAGGGGGCGGAGGCCCCGGAAGCTTTTGGATTTTCGATAACCATAACTAATAATGTTATTCATAATTATGTAAATAGGTAAAATAGTTAGCTATATTAGAAAATAAGTTAGACTAAGTGAGCGCAATTTTAGTGGGCATAGCGATAAATCCTGAACAAGTCTGTACAGGTGACTGGGTCAAATGGTCTTAATGGGGGCCCAGTTACTCTCAAGATGTGGTTGAAAGAAAACTATTGTAATAAACTATTGTATCAACTTTCACATAATATATGAGAGGCTGCAAAGTCCTTTCATTTTAATGTATTTATTTATTTTATTTTTTAACCCTTAATATTGGGAGAGGTGGGATAATAATACAGTCCACCCCCACCTCAAATTTTTTTTTTTTTGGGGGGGGGGAATATTTCTCCCCCTCCCCCACCGTGATCGACGCCCATGCTAGCGTGTGATCCATATACTATAATGAAAGTTATCTATCCAAATCATAAGAATATCTTCCGAGTTTTACCTCCGTTTGTAGGAGTGTGAAGTCTGGAGCGATGTGTGCAGTGGCTACCCGACCAGCAGCTAGTCGCTGTGATCTGAGCATCCGTGATGCGGCCATCTTGCATTCCCAGAGTCGGGTATGCTGTTGAAGAAATCATTTGCATGAGCGTTCGTAACCATGGTAACGTGGGGGTACAGTCATGACAGTGTTGGTGTGGGGGGGGGGTGGGGGGGGGGGGGGGGTTAGCGCCAAAATAATGTGACATCACTAATATTATCGCAAATAAAAGGGTAAACGTTCAATCAATACATGTGTGTACCGGTGCCATTATTCCCTTATATATATATAATTTCTCACATTTAGTAAAATTCTGCACATGCATAATCATTGTAATCAGTGGTGTAGCTACATGGGGGGGGGGGGGGGGGGGGGGGGAGGAGGAGGGGGGGCACTTACCTCCCCATTAATTTGAGGAAAAACCAATACAAAACATAGGGAGAAAATCTATTTAAAAAAGAAAAGAACCAAATAAGGTGTGCCCCCCCCCCCCCCCCCCCCCCAGAATCATTCGCGCGCCACAAATCAGTCCGACCACGCTACGGCACTAATTGCTAGCGTTGTTTTCGTTGTTGTTTGATAACGATCATACTCAGTATCAGCATAATGTTATATAATAATTACCCAAGTAGCTTGGAGGAGTTGTTATTGGTGGAGTTGTTGTTGGTGGCGCAGTTGTTGTTGTTGGTAGCGTTGTTGTTGGTGGTGCAGTTGTAGTTGGTGCCGTTGTCGCTGTTCGTTTGAAACAGAAACATAACATTATACATTTCAAGGTCATAAATTAATACGGAGAAAAACAACATGATCAACAATACAAATTAGTAACGTTTCCCAAGCATTTGCATTATATAAGGGAGAGTGTATAGGGGGCGCTGCAATGCGTAGGAGGCGGGGGCTAGGGCTGCAGCCCCCCTGGATTTTTGAAAACGTCCATATTCGGGCAAAACACACCTGAAATTTGGGCAAATCATGTCATATTTGGGCAAAATCATGTCATATTCGGGCAGGATCATGTCATATTCGGGCAAATCCATGTCATATTCGGGCAAAAATGTATCATATTCGGACAAAATCATGTTACACTCGGGCAGCGTCATGTTATTTTTGTATGTACATATTGATTTGGCTATAATTTTTTTCAAAACTATTTTTCCATTTGATCAAAATGCAGAAACTGTAATCAGCAAACAATGCAACGTAAATATTAATATACAGTTACCATTATTGCTTCTTATTTTCTTTTGTATGATATGATAACAATATCATTCTTTCATATTGTACATGAGTTGTATGTTTTCCTGAAAAAAACAACAACAATACAACCTGAGATTTGAAACATGAAGCTTACTAGGTGCGGCAGTTGTAACCAGTGAGCCGAGTAGTTCCAAACGCATGCTGGGGTGATCGTTCCACGTGAGTGGGTTGATCCGGATGAATCTGGTTCGGACTGGGTTCAGGAACAGGTTCGTCACTATGCTATTGTCGTTGCCGGCAGTGTTGCCATTGAAAGTCTATGTTTATAAGTAATGATACAAGCAAATCAAACTACAATAATTATTATAAAGGAGTCGATGTTGTTGATGACAACAATAACTGTTATAATACTACTATTAATAATGGTGGTAAAAATAATAATGATATTCACAATTAGTAACGTTTCGCGTGAGTGGGTTGATCCGGATGTATCTGGTTCAGATTGGATCATGACAAAGGTTCGCCACTATGCTATTGTCGTCGTTAGTGTTGCCATTGAAAGTCTATAAGTAAGAAGTCGTAGATGAATTTCACACAAACATAAATGAAAATCAACGGAGAATCAAGCAGATGCGAAAAGGCCTCGCGGGTGCCGCTGCTCGTGTGATGGGCGTTCTCGGCAATCGTTCCTGCTATTCAGACGCGAAGCCACGTCAACATAACAAACTGACATACAATTGTATTGGCAATCATGTATACGAGCAATAAGTATGAAGCAGACGTAACCGTATGTAGTAATTAGCGTGCTTTCGGTTCGCGACGGTAAGCCAAGGACGGAGGATTCATTCAACCGACACATCCTTTCACACAGCTCCTATCCTCAAGTTGCACCTGTGTCTTGAACGAAAACAATAGACCGCTTCGGTAATGTATGCAAACAATATGCGCATGACGTCAGAGTCAGACTCCCCGTCGGCAATCTTAAAGGGGACCACCAGGCACAGAACAACACATTTTTATATGTTTTGGTACCGTTTTGTGATATCAAATAGATACCCAACATTTTGCAAAGGGTTGTGTAATTCATAAGCAAAGCAATTAATTTCCACCACTTACGGAACCACTGCTATTTCCTGGTTCCATACGGGCCAACCATTTGCGAGTGCGCCAATGCTATTCACGCGTACGTTTGTAGACAATAGATTCCCGGGCGATTCGTTCGCTCTGCACACACATCGCAATTCACGGCACGCATCGGAGTCTCGCAATTCAGACTGCATGAACGCATGCTTTAGAATGGTGATGCGTTTCCAATTATATATTTTGTTTCTGGAAACATATTTTTGTGAACTTGTTGATGGAATGGAGATGTTACCTTTCTTTAATAAGAATATTATTTTTGGGTGGTGGTACCCTTTAACAAAAGTAACCATGTCCGGCAAGCTAGCTTGCCGGACTTAGTTACTATTGTTGAGCTTCACGACGAAGAGTCTGACGTCATGCGCATATTATTTGCATGCATTACCGAAGCGGTCTATTGACCTTTCGCTGTCGTAGTTTAAACATAGTTTAAGTCTGACATTCGAACGAACATTTTAAAGGATGGTACTCAGCCTTCCCTGAGCAAAACGGAAAATGGATGCACTAGTACTTGCACCCCCGTCCCGATCAGATTGTCAAGTACAGAGAGGCTTGTTGAGCATGTTGAGTGAACACCCCGTCGCGTTACATACCGTCGTGAACCGAAAGCTCCCGATTATTTGAAAGACAACCGGTGTTTGTGCAAGTATGTGTGTGTGTGTATTTGTGTGTGTGTGTGTGTGTGTGTGTGTGTGTGTGTGTGTGCGTGTGCATGTGTGTTATGGGTGGTTACCTGTGTACCAGTTGTAAACGACGTCGCATAGTCCCACGTAGTACCGTCCTGGCCGTAGAGCACTTTAAATGACGTCACCCATTCATTCCATTCGTTCAGGTCATCGACGCCTTGGATTAACAAACCAATCACATCACAATCGCTCAGGAGGTCAACTTGGAGGTACTCATTAGTGCTAGCGGGCTCCTGTGGGCTCCAAGCTCCATTACCAACTGCATAAAGCATGGAAATAAAATAATACTACAATTTCAACCTGTTCTATAATCACAAACTAAGTATGGATCCAAAATAAATATTACAATAAATTAAGCCAACCACACACCTCACAATCCGACCCCGATCCGACAAACAGATCATTGAGAAGGGGTTTTGAGGAAGTAGCACCATACAATATAATGTCCAAGGGTAATTGTGGCTGGTCTTTTTGGTCTGGCTATCCGAATGTTTCGGGTTCGATTCCCGGCAAAGCCTTTACCCTTTTTTTGGTGAAAGTTGTATTTCCGACCTATAGGAATTATGTCCCATAATAACTATTCCATATAGCCCCTCATGTATTACGGCCAAATTACACTATTATAATATTTACCTACCTGCGAGTATGCGGGTAAGCGCGAGTCGTTTCGATTGGGGTCCAGTTGCCCTCCGCACACAGAGCCAACTAGACCCGATCCGACTGGTTTTCAGTCGGTTCAGCTCAATATACGTTGCCTCAGGACTCCTGTTTTGCCGGTCAAGAGCTAGTTGGAGATAATTCCAGGCAAATTCAACATGTTGAATCCGCTACGTCTGAACGAAACCGACTCTAGCCTGACTGAAAGCCAGTCGGATTGGGTCGAGTCGGCTCTGTACGTGTGCGGAGGGCTTTACATGGGACGTAGCCTTCGGAAGCTATTGGATTTTAACTAGCGCTGGATTTTTAAACTAGCAATGATTAGTAAAAGCCCCCTCTTTAATTTGAACCTTTTAATGCTCAAATAGTCAATTTCAAATTATTTGTTTGTCCAAATCTTTACATAAATAGGTAATACGTGTGGTTTGCGGTTGCACCATGTGAGAGGGGTGTATTGGTGAGTCCTGAAAAGGACTATGGTAGTCATAGAAAGGACTGTTGGTGTAGTCCTGAAAAGGAATGTTGGTATTCTTTCTAGGAGAGTCCTAAAAAGAAGGTAAGTTATCATATCATATTATTTCACATGGTAGATGATCAAAGCATTTTTTTTTTGTAGGGGGCATTTCTCAACACTGTCATATACCTGAGTCTGTCGGATTGTTGAGTCTTCCTCTGTCGGCGCAGTGGTTGAGTGGGTCGTCATAGCAGGTACTCTCTGTAAGTTGAGCGGCCGTAATGCGACCGTCTTCCATACCCAGAGTTGGGTATGTGGGCGCTGGTTTGATATAATCATACAAATGAGATATTTCAAGTAAACAGATAAATACAAGGGACAGATACAGTCAATTAGAGAATTTCTCGATGTAGTAATTATAGTAGTTCAGGACCTTAGCCAGGCTTTTTTAAGTGGGAGAGCGTAATTTAACAAAGTGACACGAGACCGACCGTGACCAAGCATGCCAAGGCCGAGACCACTGATTTAGTTGTGTAAGCGGGAAGGGGAGGGGTGATCGTGCCAAGACCTATAATGGCCGTGACCAATACCAATGTAAGCGATGACCGAGACCAACCTGGGAGTTTGTAATGATTTTTGAAATCCTCGCAGTCCCTTAATAACCATGATAACATTTTATTTTTTACTAGCAACTACCAAAGCTTTCTCGGAGTTCATACCAGTATATGCCCGGTTCGAGAGTTCGTTATTTAAAAGTTATGAATCTTTATAGCAAATGTTGTTTCTAATGAACTTGAATATTGCCAGGCATAGCAGCAACTTATGCGTACGATGAAGAAAAAAAATACAAATAAACACCGTTAGCTGGTAGCAGAGGTGTCTGCATTCATTAGAAAGATACACTTTATTTTGGGGCCTTATATGAGAACTGACGAGAACATCAATATTATCGGTTATAGTCGTATTGAAGAGCTTAGTTCTAAAAGGCGCTAAATGCACTTTCCATACAGATTGAGTAAGCGATATCTGTACATTAATAAGCTACGTAACTATCTAGAATCCAAATTTTAGGACAAATTACACATCCAAATTCAAAAATATGAGACGATCCATATTTATATTCCCATAGGCATGTGTACAAAGTTTGACAAAGCAACCTGCTTAACTCCAAAGTTGAAAAATTGGATTTAGCGCCTCTTGGAATTAAGCTCTTCATTTCGTGTTCAGAGTTCAGACCCGTACAAATAGCATGTGCGACTTCTCAACTCACCGGGGAGCATAACAGAATAAACGTACCTGTTTGGCAGCTGACACAGTTCAGCTCTCCCAACACAAGGAGCAAGCCTACCGTGAATATCTGTGGATCATGCAAACACGAGAAATACATTCAACACAAAATTTATCAGAAAATGAAGAAACACAAATGAAAGTTAAGTCTAAAGGGATCTAGTAACTTTGTTGACATGTGCAAAAAGTGATGAATGGTTGATACAATGTGTATTTTTGTTATCTGATATGTCCACTGGGTATATTGTGTGAACATTTTAAGTTAAAGGGTGACTAAATTAAAAAATTTAAAGACTTTGGTTGATTTATAATAATGAATACATCACATATCTGTTGACTATTTGATGTACATTTTTGTCATATTTTTTATATTATTTGTTATATTATTTTTTATTCTACCTGCTAAGATCCACCCCTAAAAAAACACAGAAGCTATTGACTTATGTGACATCACAATACCATTCAACCATCGATCAGCTAGATAAACATAAACAAAAGATATGTTCTCACCCACTAAGTACCTTATTGCATTAGCGTTGGATGTTTTCATTGAAACCCTTTTTTTCATGGTGAGTGGGCATTGTATAAAACATACAATGCTATTGAAAATAGGTGATCAGTGGGCATACCAATATCTTTTGTTCATCTAGCTGACTGATGGTTGAATGGTATTGTGATGTCACAGAAGTCAATAGCTTCTGGCCGTTTTTTTTTTTAGAGGTGAAGCTTAGCAGATAGAAAAAAGTAATAGAAAAAATAATATTAAAAATATGACAAAAATGTACATCAAATAGTCAACAGATATGTGATGTTTTCATTATTATAGATCAACCAAAATCTCAAACGTAAATACCTTTTCAATAAAGGGAAACAAAAACAAGAAACGAAAAGCTTCTATATGTAATACAAATACAACAATGTATGAGGGAACCGCTAAAATTCCAATTGGATTTTGAAGATTTGAAAAAAGTTACTAGATCCCTTAAATTTTAATTTAACTTCGCCCATCAGCTTTTAAAACAAAATTGTGCATATCTTAAAGGTAAAGGCCAGTTTTGGAAACGCCCCCCTCTCAAAAAAATGAAATGGAAGCTCTTATTACCAATAATGTGAAAGAATATAATTGTACTAATATAGGATTATCCAAATTTGGCCAAGAAACCGCCTACTAATTGATATATTTGCAAAATTATAACTTGATCTGCTGCAGATAGAGATCACCAACTCGAAATCGCCCATACGCTACGTACAATGGCCACGTGCGAGTACACGAGGTGTTCGCTATATACGGGCTTGTCCTCAGCTTGTCGATATCTCCCCCAGCGCTAGCGGCGTGGACAGGTCCGAACTGGCGGTGGATTTATAAATTTCACAGGCGGATATTGGATTTCTTCCGATATTTCTGTATTTAACGATGCTTAGGTTCCGATTTTACCACACAAGCCCTATTTCAATACTTATTCAACAATAATGATCAATATAGATGTATTCGGCTTCTTTCCCAAAACTGGAATTCATCTTTAATGTATATATTATTTGGTTTTCTGCAATACATTTGCAAACAAAAACATCCTTTTAAAAAAAACCCAACTTTGTTAATAGAAATAAAATCACTACATACGCTAGTAAAGAAATAAATCGATCATGCAGAACATTGCTAAACAAACGATACTAAATGTTTTGACGCTTTATAAAATGTAAATTCGGTTAAGTTATATCTAGAGAGTATATTAACGAAAATTACAATTCCAAAGTGTAAAATAATCAATGACATCAAATATATAGAAAAATTAATATAAAACAAAACTAAAAAATGTGTATGCCTAATGATGATTTCAAAATCATCCATAACATCAATGTGAATTCAATTTTAAATTCAGTTTTGGTTTATTAAACATAATTATACTGAATACAAAGTTCGAAGACAACACAATTGTCAGTTTACAATGTAAACATTACAAAAATTAAATTAAAGAACTCATAATATAAAATCTTTTATTAATAAGTTATTCAAAATTAGTCACTTTTAATCGCCTGCCAACTACTAGAGTTGAAACCAAATTGTAATTAAAACACCAAAGAAATTCATAAAGCATCGAGCATATTCCATAACACTGTACCTAATCATGCTAATTATATCAAAATAATCAACAATGTAACGAATTAAATATTGGAGGGTCTAACAAATTAGAGCAAAACACTATATATTATGCGTAAAGTGATAATTACGAATTTATTTTGAACAAAAGATAAAACTATCAATACCAACAGCGAAAATAATGAGTATTAGCTTAGAATTTTCAATATCAAAAACTGAAATAATTACGAGTGTTCTTTCCACTTAAAGAGATCTAGTAACTTTGTTGACAAATGCAAAAGGTGATGAGTGATTAATAAAATGTGTGTTGGTGTGATTTGATATGTCCACACAGTAATGTGTGAACATTTCACGTTAATTGGATGTTCTTTGGCCGATAAATTAGCAAAAAGGCAAAGTGATAATCACTAACTCATTGCACTTACTTTGTACACGGCTTAAATTATCCCGTAAACAGTTTAATATCTGAACACTTCGTAAATGTATTTTGAACGAAATTGAAATTTGGAAAACCGAAACCTTTCCCGTGCTTTTATTGTTAATATGAATATGACAATGCATTAGAGAACCACTGACAATGTTAATAAGTCCCTTTAAACAACTTCAAAGCAAATATATGCAGTTATTAATTTGAGTGAGAACAAATATGGAGTGACGCAAAGAAAGTATTTTTGTTAATTTAAATAATTCTACATAATTATAATACAATTGCTAGTGCACGGCTAGATACTCAAAATAAAAGCCTTACAAATTGTAATGTACTCAAAGGTGATATACCAATTAATATGGAGATATAACGGAGTTTAATTATTCAAGTTTGACACATATAATAAACTGTTTATTGTCTTGATATCTAGCAAAGTCAATCATAACAAATCCAGACATTCCGAATAAACATTGAACCAAAACAGTACAAGTCAATCCAGGACGAAAGCAGTTAAAACGGCACACAGGGATAGTTGAGTATTGGTACTTCCCGAAATGCCCCTTGACACTAAATTGGTTGGTTTTAATTCCATTTGAAAGTTCCTTGAATAAAACATGTACATTGGGAATCATTCCCTTTTAAAATGCTCTCATAGTTGAAAAAATTGATTTCAAGATGTTTTATTCATAAGTCTACCGGCCGGGGGACAGTTTGAATTTTTAGAAAAATACAACAAATGCTTATAGACTACTTTGAACAAAATCTAAATAGGTTTTTGAATAGTTGTTGATGATGTCTCTATAGAATCATTATTTTAACAAAACATCAAATGCACAATTTTGTATGAAAAATGGCTAAAACAAATGAGTTTTTAGAGAGTGCCCTCTTGAGTTGTAACGGTTCTTTTTTAATGATAACAGGGTTTTTACTCAGTCGTTTGTAATTGTGTATACCTTTCGAGCATGATGGAGTTATAACTATTAGTTTGTACCGTTATGGTGCAAGTTTTGGTTACTAAAGTTAAGTTTGACCAATACTCAACTATCCCTTTAACGGAGCACTATTGAGGTGCAAACTGCAAAGGTGCACGCACTAATACAAATAGTTATAATACCTTTTTTTTAAAGTATAATATTGATGCTAAATTTCGAAATATTCAGAGGGTAAAGTAGTAAATAGTTCATACCTCTGTTAGTTGTTTCATCTTTCTCCTTCTCCTGATAAGCACAGCTGTTAAAATGGTCGTTTCTCAACAATCGCAAGCAGTATACAGTTCAAGAAACAGGATGTCAAATCGTGATGAATTTTTGCTGCTAATATCACGGATTAAGGCTCTTTATTGATCAGTTAATTAAGAAGTGAATTAAGGTCACAACATCCGTCATTTGTTCATATAATTTTAGGTTTAAATAATAAGATACCACTTTGCCGCAAGTAATTAGTTTATATCAATAAATGCCAGTAGGCCTACTGATTTGGGCGTTATGATACAATCGGAGCGCACTTTCTTCTGCATGTTCTAGGAAAGCTAACACGCCTTCTTCTAAGCAAACTACTGCATGGTATCGTTTTAAATAAAATGTTGAACTTTATTGTTCCGAATTGAAAATAACCTCACCACGCACATTATGTAACCCTGGGAGTGTACGTGCTATACAAAAAACAATCCAATAATCAATGATGGATTTTTTTTGGCCTTCACCTGTTCACTGACAGAAGGGTAAGGATAAATATTTTCAAAAACATTTTAAGCACCGGAGCCCACTGTCTGGTCTATTTCAGTAACTCTTAATAAATTGATTATGGTTATTGTGTTGCTGTCCTATTGGTCAGTGTGAATTTCGAAGGACGGAACGTGCGGAGTATATATTGATTTGTATACCAAATATAGGACAATCATTGACTGTAATGAATTATGGTCAATAATCGTTATACAAAGTGATATGAATGTGACTCGTATGTATGGTCAATTACGCGCGAATATACGCACTTGTCACGTTCCTCTCTTGTTATAGTCCTTGTCCATAGCGACAGGAAGCTAACACTTCTATTAATACCAAACAATAATTACTATCAATAGCATAATTATGTTTATAAAACGGCTCCGGTAAATTCAGTAACGTTAAATCCTGTCACGTGAGCATTTATTGATTTCAACCAACATGCACGACCGTGCAAACATTTCGCAACAAAAAGTGATAACATATGGAAGTGACGTCACTACCGTGCAGAAAGAGCGTAACAAATAGTGATAACAAACGGAAGTGACGTCACAATGCTAGTTTCTACCGAGTAAAACAAAATCGCGAAAGTGATCGTAGTGATACATAATATATAAAACATAGATAAATAACAAAGAAGTACAAATATATATTTTTTAACAAAAACTAATTCAACATTGAAACAATATTTTGTGACCAGTTAACTAAATATTTCAAAATAAATATCAATAGTTAATTTCACAAAGGTGGTTTCAACTTTATATTTCACATTATCAAATAAGTGTAAACAAAGGAAATTGAACTTGTCCTGCATTCTGCAACGAATAATATACCAAGGAAATATTGATATTAATATCTATATTTATACTATATTGATCAACCTCGTATATTTTTTAGACCGATAATATTTTGTCTCCGTGCGGATGAAACATGGCGATTGGTCCATACCATCTGTCATATTTAAATGTCAAATCAAAATGGACGTACAATAATGTTTTTTGTTTGCAACCGAACGCCGAGGGACCGCATCTCGAACATGTCGATGGAGAGAACAAAATGGGCCGAAGTGAAATTCAAGGAGGGGTCCTTTTTCCCCTAAACTAGTATTTATTATCGTGGTTGTACAAAGCGGCCTCCGGAGCATAATCAAACTTTTTCGCAAAGGCGGGCAATATATAATTTCCCCGTGCTGGCCTGCCCATTAATATTAGTTGGCATGTTGGTGGGTCGCGGAATAAATCAATCTCTAAATCCTCATTATCATCTCTAAATTGCGATAATAACATGAATAATGAGAGTTGATTGGGTGGTCGCCTTCTAGCAATGTTCCATATCTCAAACTCGAGGGGAGTAGAATTTCGCAATTATTCGAATTATTGTGTACATGTACATGTATGTGTATACTAGAGTATGCGAATATTGTGGAAGAGAGAGTGTGTATAGTATGTGTATGAACGGTACGTGGCGGTAAAGGATGTGCGTGTGTGTGAGTACCGTGTGTATTAATATGAGTGAGAATGTGTGTGTGTACTTGTGTATTTGTGTATAGTTGTTCGTGAATATGTACGCATGTTTGTTTGTGTGTTATGTGTCTATTCTCGAGTGTGTATGCGCGTATCTGTCTGCGTGCGTGTGTGTGATTTGTGAGTGCGTGTATGTATGTGTGTGTGTGTGTGTGTGTGTGTGTGTGTGTGTGTGTGTGTGTGTGTGTGTGTGTGTGTGTGTGTGTGTGTGTGTGTGTGTGTGTGTGTGTGTGTGTGTGTGTGTGTGTGTGTGTGTGTGTGTGTGTGTGTGTGTGTGTGTGTGTGTGTGTGTGGGTGTGTGTGTGCGTGTGTGCGTGTGTGCGTGTGTGTGTGTGTGTGTGTTTGAACGTATGCGTGTGTGTGTTTGCCCGCGTAGGTGTGTTTTTGTATACATTTCTGTGAATGTTCTGCCAGGCATTATTGTGTGTTAACGTTCGTCTGGAGATTATGTTATTCATGTAGTCATTCAAATCACCAAATCATCAGAGACAGTTATTTCATTCAGTCTCCCACACTTGAAGGCCACGAATCAAAGCACTCAATTTGTAAAAAAAGGGGTTCAAATATTACTGTTCATGATTCATGTAACATATATAATGTTATGATTCATGTTCTCCCTTCTTTCCTATATATCGTTGTCTTTCTCTTCTTTCATTTCGTTCTTTGTTTTTTTCTTGCTAGCTACCTTGAATACTTCTCGCTCTCTTTCTCTTTGTCCTAATAATTATGTGTTCATTTTCGTTTGTCTTTCTCAATAACTTTATTATCTATGTAGTAACGCATTGCTGTTTTGTTCTCTTACTATGTTTCATTTTCTCATTTTCTTTCCTATATCGTTCTCTTTCTCTTCATTCCTTTCGTTCTTTATTTGTTTGCTTGTTAGCTTCTTTGAATATCTCTTGCTCTCATTCTATTTGTCTTTATTAAATAAACTTCCTTTTAGTTTGTCTTTTATAATAACTGTATTATCTATGTATTTACGCTTGTAGTTGCATTGCTGTTTTCTCTCTTCCTACATTATGTTTCATTTTCTCATTTTCTTCCCAATATCTTTCTCTTTCTCTTCTTTTATTTCGTTCTTTATTCTTTTCTTGCTAGCTATTATCCTTGAATGCCTCTCGATCTCATTTTGTCTGTCTTTATTTATTCATGTTTGTTTCCTTTTCCTAATGACACTTCACCGTTTCTTCTTCCATTTCTTATCCGATCAAAATGTGGCGAAACGGTCAGTATCTAGCACATTTTGATTTATTTTTTTTTCGCTTTTAATTTTGCATCTTGGCAATTATAACATTTTATTTTATTTTCCACATTTTCACACATTTTCAAAACAAACAATACACAATACAATGTGATCGAAATTTCAGTGGACATATCATGTTTTTATAAATAAAAACTCATATAATAAAAAAAGGATTTATGCTACCTCGATAGGATTTTATTTGTTTACTTTTTTGTTAACACGCCGATCTGCTACAAGTTTAACAACATGTGTTATGTAAGTCCCATTTTGTGATGGTGCATGTCGGATAAAAAAGGCGTCGCTGACTATAACCTTGCACATAATTGTACAACGGTCGCACACCTAACATGAGGCAGGCAGGGCACGTGCTGTGGGCGAAAACTGTGTGTGCTAATTGCGGATGAGCGCCACTTATAGCGACTTTAACTTGTTTTATTTTGAGCAAAATTATGGTTAGATTACCTAAAATCTGGTCATAATATGTTTGGACAGACCCACTACTTCAGAACCATCCCCGGGCGACTTTAAATTTTAAGTAAGGTGTACATTATAAGATGTACAAGTATCCTATATAACCGTCCGTGCGTTCACACACAGATCCTGACGCCGAGTGTCGAGTACCCTCGTGAGCGCTGATTTGTTTTAACAAGATCTTATAGCTCAATTAATGTGAAAAGTGCAGTATTATTAACGTTAATAAATATTGCGTCGTCGAATTTGGAAATACGCGCATAAGTATTATCACTAGTATCAGGCGGAATCGTGCATGAGCGCGCCACTCACGCAAGTTCCGTTCTAAGTACGTGTCTCTGCGAGCTCGATGAAAAGCGCCATCTGAGC
>JBAMJV010002356.1:50000-188842 GCA_037951105.1 Echinarachnius parma | reverse complement strand
ATTTGGGGACAATAATGGGGTTCCAGGGGGCGGAGCCCCCGGAAGCTTTTATATTTCAGACAATTGCAACTCCTATCATGTGTGTTAAAATTGTATAACATAGTGAATCTACTCGTATCTTCAAAGGGCAAATAACGAGGTAAAGGTTGAGCCTTGCATGAGATGGATCCACGTGATCCTGTATACTGTAGAACCATCGATATAGTCTAGGGCATTGAGCTCCCATCAAACTATATAAGCAAGGGCGTCAACAACTTCTCAAAAGTGGAGGGGAGATAATGCGAGGAAGCGAGGCGACCGAGCGGGGAATGGTATGGGAGGGGTGTGTCTCCCTCCCACTGTAGGGAGCTTTTTTTTATTTTGGGGCGTGAAATTGAACGATTTGGTGCACACCTGAGACAGAAATTTCACGTAATATGAACCAAACATACATAATGACAAAGAGAGGGGGACAACCTCTTCCACTTTCAAATGTGGGGGGAAATGATATTCGAAATTGATTTGCGTTCAGCGCATATGGAGCGAATTGACTGAAAAATATATTATTTCAGATTATTTTATTTTCTGTGACAGTGTGCTCTAGACGAGGGTTAAATAAACTTCGCATGAGAAATTACACTGCCCAACACATTTCGAAAGGTGAGTTCCCGCAACCAAAATTAAACTTGCAATATGAGAAACTGTATGCGCGCGAAGCGCGCGGCAAAAAAAGAAGAAATATACAGTCCTTTTCAACTAAAAAAAACCCGCTATTTTGATAAATGTGTCTTTGCCCTCTTTGGCATTATATCACTCGATGTTTTATTCCTCATTTTCGGAATTATTGGGGGGGGGGGGGGGGGGAGGAGGGGGCGAAACGATATGTTCGCCCCTCTGCCCCCCCCCCCCCCCCCCCAGGATCGACGCCCCTGTGTTTTAACCCTACATAGAAAGTTTGAGCAGATTTGTATAATCTAATAAAGAGTATTATTTGTTACACTTTTAGTTGAAATAGTGTATGCTGCCCTCTAAGGTTATTTCACAACAGAACAATATGTTGATATCCAAGACGAATTAAACAATGTGAACAATATGCACAAAGTAGACTGGTGGAGAGTAGTTTTTGCACTGGTGCGTCAGGACCGGATTCTAGTAAAGTACCACCTAGAGAGGGCGGCAAAGAAAATAGAGCAAAATCATACATCATGAATAGAAAATCAGAACTTCCTGTACTTTCTACAGCTGGGCTTTTAAGAGTGCCGTCTTTTCATTTAATTGTAAGTCATACTTGGGGAACTCCCCCTTCTATTCACAAGTAAAATTCACATGAGATTTATATTTATATTTATTAATTTACTGGAAATTCATTTCGTGTGCAAACAATCATATAAACATGAAATTACATATAATACAAAAAACATGCATCATTACTATAATACATTAGTAGATATTCAACATAAATTCAATAATGCCGATAATTTCATATTGTTATTAAGTGAATTATATTGAAAAGTTTTGGTCTGTGATGATGATGATGATGGGGTCGAGACGGACGGCAGAGGAGGGTATGAGGAGTAGGAGGAGGAGAGGGGATGATGATGGTAATGATACTGATTGATGATGATGATGATGATGATGATGATGATGATGATGATGATGATGATGATGATGATAGTGATGATGATGTTGATGATGTTGTTGATGATGATGTTGTTGATGATGATGATTTATTTATTTATTTATTACATTGAGAGGAAAGAATATTTTAATCATAATGAAACGAGCATTTAGCAAAAGGAACATGATTGTTTATATTCATAATTTCTCGTTTTTTATGTTTATAAAAAATAAATAAATCTAAACTATTATACAATTATTGCCATTATCTTTGATATTGTCTAATCTGTAATATAGTAAAAATATATTCTCTTTCATATCACGCGCTTCTTCCATTTCAAATCTTCCATTTATATAATCATGATATTTACATCTTAAAATATATAATGTTCTCTGTTTGTGTTATTTTACTATGAAAATTCATGTTAACTACTGGATTTGAATGCACATTATGACAACAAACTATAACAAATACAATTTATCTATACAGTTATAACCTAATATATATATATTTATAAATTAATATAAAGCATGCACATAATGTCATTGGTCGTTAATTATCAATTATATCTTTCAATCAACTTCGAGTTTTATATTTACATTGTCTAGGACAAGTATCAATTTTTGAACATAGATAAAACGTATAAACATAAACGATAAGCTCACAATTAATCTGGATGCATTGTTGTTTGTTTGTAACAATTTAAAATAAAACTACTACAGCTGCATTTTCAATACAGTTTTACTTACTCCCTTCATTTGTATTAGTTGATTTTAAAAAGTATAAGTTACGATACCATTTTATTTCAACAGGTGCTATTATATTTTTGGGGGAATAATGTACTTTACATTATACTTTTCTTACATTGAATTAGACAAACTCTTGTCTCGTGTGCATTGCGACTTGAATATGATATTGCACTTAATGCAAGTGAGTTAATATAATAATTATCATTATAATAATTACATAATACGTGTAAATTGTACATGTATACATAATAACACTTTCTCTACTCTTAAACCACTCTTAAAATGTACATACTTTTAGTAACTAAAATACAGTTAAACCAGAAATTAAATAGTTTTATTTTTATATTTTGCTTTTTTGAAAATAGAACGTTTACCAGGTTCACATTGCCTCAAAGAGTAATATAATAGAAAATTCACGCTCCGAATTAAACAATTTGTTTATTAGAAATACACCAACAGTTTTTTTTGTGTGTGTGTGTGTGCGCGCGCGTGTGTGTGCGTGTGTGTATTTGTGTGCGTTCGTGTGTGTGCATGTGTCTGTTTGTCTGTGTGTGTGTGTTTGTGTGTTTTGGTGTCGGTTTGTTAGTGTGTGTATGTGTGTGTGCGTGTGTGATTGTACGTGTATGTGTGTGTGTGTCTGCGTGTGCGTGTGTGTGTGTGTTTGTTTTTACCTTTTAATCTTGCACTTACCACCACAACTATCGAAGTAAGCTTAGACAAAGAGTGATGCGAGAGGACGCTATAATGATAGATGAATAGATAAATAGATAATTGGTTTTATTCAATATTTAAAATACATAAAAACGCGTCAATAGTCACATGACTAAACTTGAGGCGCTAACAAAAAATATACGTACATAATTAGAGACATAATCATTTACAATCTATTCAGGTCAAACTATATCAAAGAAATTTAACAACCTATCAAACAGAACATGATATGTATAATAGTAATTAATAATACTACATGCAGGGGTACACTAATACAATCACATGCACATCCGATCACACACACACAGACACAAACAAAAACAAAAAAATATATTAATACAAAATTCACTGCCAATGGCATGCACAAGTACACTTATCTCGAAGCAATCATCCGATCAGCTAAACAAACTCAGACAAATCCCACTCATCGATCATGCAACCACACACACACACAACAGAACACACGCACACACACACACACACACACACACACACACACACACCCACACACACACACACACACACACACACACACACACACACACACACACACACACACACACTTTTTTTTTTTTAAATGATTTTTTATTTCTCCAAATTATTAACATAACATTTACAATTGAATACAATTTTTGAAAATACAAGTTTACATCTCAAGTGTACAAATCAAGTGTAATTCACAAAAATTAAACACAATGGAGATTTAACAAAAAATAAAAAGAAGTAAGACACGCTACTTCTCTCATCCCCCCTTCCCCACCCCTACACACTCACCCACCCTCCCCCCCCCCCCACCCTACCCCGGAAATCTGCTCACATCCTTTAAAAAAAAAAAAAAAAAAATAATGCTGCTTACAAAATACATATTTAAATCAATACTTTTAAAATACTTTTTAAATTTTTTTTTTACAAGCTCACGGGGAAACATCACATATGAAGAGTTCATTCTTTCAATCTTATTCTAATTTTACCGTTTCCCATTTTTGTAAATGTAGTCCTAATTTTCCCCATTTTAATTGCTATTCCCTTTTCCTGGGCCTTATAATCCAATAACAGTTTCTGTATTTTATCAATATTAGGTAAAACACCCTCTTTTCTAAATACAAATAAAATATATTTTACCATAAAAATGATGGTATTGCAACATTTTATTCTATTTGAATTACCTGACAATCCAACAAATATATCCCGCCAATTTAAGTCTTTTATTTCATCTAACAAAAAACGTTGTATCAAAGCTTGCCATGTCAATTTTACATTTAAACAAAATAAAAATAAGTGCGAATATGTTTCCCTTTCCCGTTTACAGTACGAACACAAGTTGTCTTCAACAAATCCAAATCTAAATAAATTATCTTTAGTGTAAATTGCCCCATGGAGTAACTTAAATTGAAACTCTCTCTGTTTCCCAATTATTAATGTTATTCTTGGTCTAAAAAAACATTCATACATTTCTTTATCTATAAAATTAAAATCATTTTGTCCATCTCTTATCTGTAAATCATATGTCTTTTGCAATTTTCTAATAAAATAATCATATATTTTTCTTGATGGTACATCCTTAAAACTTAATTTTTATCCAAAAGATATAAATTAATATTATAATTTATTAAGTCTACCTCACAAAATTGTATCAAACCTAAATCAATTTTCCAATCCCTCGGAATCGCATGATATATATCAATTATTGTAAGTAAGTTGTCACCTCTCATACCAAGGTTCAAAAAGTATGCAACGGGTTTAACATGTCCATTATCCATAACATGGTTCAACATAACAATCCCTCGTTCAAATAATTCTTTATCAAATACCATCTTATTTTTTTTATACATATATTCCTATTATTAAAAATAATTGGATTCATACAACCATTAAAATGCCTTAAATTATCAATCTCTTTCCAAGCTTTCAACATTTCCAAATAATAAGGTGGAATCTTGAACCTAAACCTCATCTTTTGCATTTCATAATCACATAAAAAAATTAGCCTTCCTCCTACTGAACTTAAGCAATAATCAAAAAATAACTTCCATCCCAAAACACACACACACACACACACACACACACACACACACACACACACACACACACACACACACACACACTCTCTCTTGTATCCCCTTCCTCATAACTGGTCATGTTCCAATTTCTGAGACGAAAATTTACTGTACCAAAAACATATTGTTCGTTTTTATATAGACCTTCGTGCAATTATTCATTTTGAAATGTGTTTTCACGGGAAATTTGGTTCGAAGTCATGAATGTTTTTTTTTTTTTAAGTAATCATTATGGACATCTCAATATACATAAGACTGATTTTTTCAATTTTTTTTTTTTAATTTTCGGATTTTAAGAAAATGCCAACGTTCATATCGGGGCTGTTATGGAAATCGAAAAGGCCCATACGTATAATTTTGTGTACTGTGTTGTTTAAGTGTTGACAAACGGGCAAAGATGTGATTTTTTATTCTAAAACATTTTATGTAGCCTGCTTCAAGTTTGAACATTAAAATGAATGGTTATATTTTCTTCAATTTCATATATTTTAGGATTAAGGTTATTTTTTTTGTCAGGTCTTTCAAACGTAACGAAACACAAGGAGAATTCACGCACGCACGTGGAAATTCTGCATACAGCTCTGCACTTTAAATGCGTGCGTCTCAGGTCGTGCCGTAAACGTACGCGTAAAGCCTCACTTTTTGGTACAATCTTCCTAAGACCCGATGACGTCATACTGCTCCATGGGCTAACTACGAACTCTTTTATTTGCAAATTACTAACAAATAATAGACCCGTTCACAGCCATTGAATTATACAATCATGAGTAGGCTATACAGCCTTTACTCTGTGCAGTCATGTTCAGAGTGGCAGATGGTTGTCATTGGATATATTTTGTTCCCTATCATGAGATCAATTCATCAATCTTCGCATCAAGGAATTTCCAATCGATGTAAACAAGAATAATAGGTAAAAAACCTTATCCAGTCCTTTCGAATCGATGAATACACAACTTTCCCACTTGACCTTTGTATTGCACATGCGCAACACGTAACTGTGAACTGGTATATTGATCATACCTTGATCTGAGAAGGACCAATTAATAAGTGTTTATTTATAATTATCATGCATGGGAGATAACTAATTAATTTCAGATACTCTTCGGTAAGCATAATCATGACAACTTTCATGAATCCAATATAGCCACCACTGGCATCTTGAAGGTTGGCATGTCATAGACCACGTAATGTACATTTACTTTTGAACTTACAGATCTCGTACCCATTGAAAACTGAAAATATCTGAAAACAAGTATCGGGGGATCCAATAAAAACAGGCCCAAAGACTTTTATAACATTTGAAAAACTTCTTATTTTGTTTTCATATATTTCACAAATATATCCCACTAAATTAATATTACAGGTATGTTTCTTGAAGTCTAGGTTACAATGGCTTCCTGATTTTAACTCAATGTCGTTTGCAAAAATTGGTTGTTATTGTATTAAATATGGATGCGAATCTGAACCAAGGCTTAGGGTCTATGACACATTTAGTGCCAAATTTTAAAAACTAAATATACAGTCTAACAAAAGTTATTAAATTGTTTGATATACCGTTGAAATCAGGTTTGCCTCCGATTTAGCACCAGAACGACTATTCGTACCATATTCCTTAATTCAAGACTGAATAAGAACCAATAATCCATTACATCTGAATCTTACATTGTGATACTTAATTGAGCTATATTTAAGCTATATTAATGTTTTAGTTATCTAACTTTTACTGACCGGGCCCATTTGTCTGGTCGGACAGTAGGCCTATTCCTGTTTCTATTTCTAAGATATCAAAGTCAATGAGGATCATATTGCTCTAAAGCAACCTCCATTATTTAAATGTACATTTGAAGTATGGAGTTATGATTGTATGCAAATTACCTGATTATTTTGATAATACTTATAAATACAATTTGTCAAGGGCGACTCGTTCTAATCATCCTGTATCTATGTACACATCAAAGTGGAATAATCACAAGACAAATAAGTGTTATCAGAGACATTTATTAGCTTTAATGTGACATTTGGTAGTCGGACTATGCCCTGCATATAAGAAAACTATATATTACATGAACATGTTGGCGTGTATGCAAACCTAAATAAAATCAATTTTATTGATTGACATGGTAAGACCTTTGCGTTATAGCATAGCATAGCATAACTATTCAAACTTCTTAACTAATAAACACGTAATATTGTTAATGACTATGTTTTTAATTCATGATACCTTTATCCTCCTTGTATCTTTCAAGTGGAAGAGGGGAATGATGGAACTCACTCAGATTACCTCCCCCCCCCCCCCCCCCCCCCCATCGACTCACATACACACAAATACATAGTTAAATCAATACCTTTTTAAATACTTTTTTCACAAGCTCATGGGAGAAACATCGCGTATGAAGAGTTCATTCAATCTTATTCTAATTTTACCGTTTCCCATTTTTGTAAATGTAGTCCTAATTTACCCATTATTTTTAGTTGCTATTCCCCTTTCCTGGGCCTTATAATCTAATAACAGTTTCTATATGTTATCAATATTTGGTAGAACACCCACTTTTCTAAATACAAATAAAATATATGTTACCATAAAAATTGTAGTATTACAGCATTTTATTCAATTTGAATTACCTGGCAATCCAACAAATATATCCCGCCAATTTAAGTCCTTTATTTCATCTAAATATAAACGTTGCATCAAAGCTTGCCATATCAATTTTACGTTTAAACGAAATAAAAATATATGCGAATATGTTTCCCATTCCCGTTATAGTACTAACACAAGTTCTCTTCAACAAATCCAAATCTAAATAAATAATCTTTAGTGTAAATTGCCCCATGGAGTGACTTAAATTAAAACTCTCTCTGTTACCCAATCGTTAATGTTATTTTTCGTCTAAAAAACATTCAAACATTTCTTTATCTATAAAATTAAAATCATTTTGTCCATCTCTTATGTGTGAATCATATGACTTTTGCAATTCTCTAATAAAATTATCATATATTTTTCTTGATTGTACATCCTTAAAACTAAATTTTTTATCCAAAGGATATAAATTAATATTATAATTTATTAAGTCTACCTCACAAGATTGTATCAAACCTTAATCAATTTTCCAATCCCTCGGAATCGCATGATATATATCAATTATTGTAAGTCAATTCTCACTTCTCATAGCAATGTTAACAAAGTATGCGACGGGTTTAACATGTACATTATCCATTATATGGTTAAACATAACAATCCTTCGTTCGAATAATTTTTTATCAAATACCATCTCATTTTTTTCACATACATATATTCCTATTATTAAAAATAATTGGATTCATACAACCATTAAAATACCTTAAATAATCAATCTATTTCCAAGATTTTTACATTTCCAAATAATAAGGTGGAATCTTCAACCTAAACTTCATCTTTTGCATTTCATAATCACATAAGAAAATTAGCCTTCCTCCCACTGAACTTAAGCAATGATAAAAAATTAACTTCCATCCCAAATTTCTTTCTCCATATAATAATCGTTTCACCCACATTAACCACTGCGTTCTAACAAATATTTCAAAATTAATCATTTTCACTCCACCATAATTATAATTTTGATACATAATTTTTCTTTTTATACGATCTTTCCCTCCCCATATAAAATCAAACGATATTTTCTACACTTCTATATAAACCCATAGGGGAACTACAAGGAGAGAAGTGACATAATTCAACTTTGTTAATGCATACGTTTTCAATAAATGTATTTAACCTATGATAGTCAAATCCGGTTGTTTCCACCAACCTAGAAGCTTTTTAATTTTACTTAAAGGGATAGTTGAGTTCGGGTAAGGAGAGTACAGTTTTGGTGAAACTGAATTTTAGCAACCAAAACCTGCATCATTACATTACAAACGAATTGTTATAACTAGAAAGGAACACAAAATTACAAATGACGTAGTAAAGATCATGTTATCATTCAAAAAGAGCCGTTAAAACGTAAGAGGGCGCTCTCTAAACACTCATCGGTTTCAACCATTTTGAATACAATATTGTGGATGTGATGTTTTGTTGAAATAGTGATTAGATAGAGAAATAAGCAACAACTATTTAAATACCTATTTTTGTAACTTTTTGAAAAGAGGAAGCATTTTTTTGAATTTTTAACGGCTGGTTCAAAATTCTCTAATAAACCTGGGGCCCCAGCTGTATTACAAATTGGTATATTTATGGATATTTCAGCCGTCTCTGAACCGATTTTGATCAAACAAAGATGATTTTATTATCTAAATATTATGCTCTTTCAAATTTTACACTCAGCTTTTCATTACCTCCCAAAAATATAAGTAGTCTAGCGCCCTCTCTACCAAAACTTAATTATCCCTTTAATATTTCTTTATAGTTTAGATCGTCTAAAATGTTTACTTCGTTAACAAATTTTCCAAATAAAGGCCGATCTGGTTTCCCAATTTCCTCACCCATTAAATAAAATGTGTCTTTTCCTTATTAACCATTGCCATTATCTTTGATATTGTCTAATCTATAATAAAGCAAAACATATATTTTCTTTCATATCACTAGTGATATATCACGCGCTTCTTTCATTTCAAATCTTCCATTTATATTATCATGATATTTACATCTTAAAATAATATAATGTTCGCTTTTTCTGTTATTTTACTATGAAAATTCATGTTGACTACTGGATTTGAATTCTTCCAAAAGCTCAAAACAATTGTTTACTAAGTATCTAAGGCAAATGTTTTACTTAAAAAATAGTAATTATTCTGAGTTCTTTATAATTAGTAACAACTTATCTTTGAACAATGCACTAGTAGCATCAGCAAATATCATACATTGCACTGCATTATAGGAAAATTAAAGATCATTAACATGAATTGAAAAAAGGATAAATAATGATGATGAACAACGGAACATATCAGACTTTTAGTTTTACAATTAAAAACGGTTCATATATATTTTAGATTAAAAATAAAAGCCTCTAATTCCATGACATATAATACATTTTCTTATCAACAGTTTTCGTAAATCTAATAAAATCGAGTCATAATGTTTAACATTAACCCAGTATCAACGAATAATATTCAAACAATCCAAATTATGACAAAACAACTATAACAAATACCATTTATCTATACAGTAATAACCTATTATAGATATATTTATAAATTAATATAAAGCTTGCACATCAAATATATCGTTCAATTGACTTCGAGTTTTATATTTACACTGTCTAGGACAAGTATCAGTTTTTAAACATAGATAAAAACGTATTACATAAACGATAGGCTCACAATTAATCTGGATGCATTGTTGTTTTTTGTACCAATTTAAAATAAAACTACTCCAGGTGCATTTTCAATACAGTGGTACTTACTCCCTTCATTTGTATTAGTTGATTTTAAAAAGTATAAGTTACGATACCATTTTATTTGAACAGGTTTTGTAAAGTGCTATTATATTTTGTGTGGAATAATGTATTTTACATTATACTTTTCTTACATTGAATTAGACAAATTCTTGTCTCGTGTGCATTGCGACTTGAATATGATATAGCACTTTATATAATGATTATCATTATGATAATTAAATTATAGGTGTAATGTATACATGTATACATAATAACCCTTTCTCTAATCTTAAACCACCAAAATGTACATACTTTTAGTAAGTAAAATACAGTTAAACCAGAAATTAAATAGTTTTATTTGTATAGTTGCTATTTTGAAAATACAACGTTTATCAGGTTCACATTTCCTCCTCAATGAGTAATATAATAGAAACTTTACGCTCCAAATTAAACAATTTGTGTATTAGAAATACAGCAACAGTCGTTTTTTTTTGTTTGTGTGTGTATGTGTGTGTGTGTGTGTGTGTTACCTTTTTACCCTTGCATGTACCACCGCAACTATGGAAGTAAGCTTAGATAAAGAGTGATGCGAGAGGGCACTATGTAAGAATGGCGCAAGTCCTGGACTTGGGTCATGTTTACATTCATACTAGATTTCAGTCACTCATTTTATGCATTTCTAGGGGGAATTAAGGTTTATCCTTTATACACAAGATGGGCCCATGTACAAGCAGAAATGTCTCATGTTTAACTCAATTTAGCAAAAAATTGGACTTGGGTCGTTTTTATATTCACGTCTTCAATATTTTAAATAGTTATTTTACTTTACTTTAATTAGCATTTGCTTATCTACAACACGTATTACACAATTTCCCCATTTATCAACAGCTTTATCAATAGTATGACTAGTTTCTACCTATATCCTATTCAGTGATCTAATATAGTGATCTAATAAATGAATCAAGATCGACACCTCGTGATTTCCGTAAAGATATCAATCTTGCATGAGTGCATGTATCATTTAAATTCTGAACCTTCCAAGAAAAAAAGTTAACGAGTGATCGCTAAAACCAATATCAATTACACCCAAATAATTTACATTTTCTGGGTGATTGCACAACATGTGATCAAGAAGAGAGCTTGAATTTGACGTAACACGTGTACATTCTATTTTTATCAATTTGATGCATGTCATGTTTATCATTCAATTGACAATATTTCTTACACTCATAACTTAGAGGCTCATGTAACGTACTATCTTATGGAAAATGTGCTAGCAAATATTTTTTTTGAATTTTCACAAATTATTTGTCAGGAAATTGCGTGTGTTTTCTTGAATCTAAATAACACGTGAAATAGCTAACGCCTTATGATACATTGTTTACAATGTTTCTTGTACTCCCGTACTTAGTACTTCCCGCAATAGTCTACACAATATCAAACATCACGTTAAAACCAAACAGCCAACCAACCCCATGGATGTCCTCGAACTTTATAACCAATAGCTACACAGTGTTCATTAGTTCATAATTAACATAGTAAGGATGTTTATACAATTTGCAAATTACTGACATATAATATACCAGTTCACAGCCATTTAATTCTACAATCATTGGTAGGCTATACAGCCTTTACTCTGTGCAGTCATGTTCAGAGTGGCAGTGGTTGTCATGGGATATATTTTGTTCCCTATAATGAGAACAATTCATCAATCTTCGTATCAAAGAATTTCCAATCGATGTAAACATAAATAACAGGTAAAAAAAAACCTTATCCAGTCCATTCAAGTCGATGAATACACAACTTTCTCACTTGACCTTGCACATGCGCAACACGTAACTGTGAACTGGTATACTGATCATACCTTGATCTGAGAAGGACCAATTAATAAGTGTTTATTTATATTATCATGCATGGGAGATAATTAATTAATTTCAGATACTCTTCGGTAAGCATAATCATGACAACTTTCTTAAATCCAATATAGCCACCACTGGCATCTTGAAGGTTGGCATGTCATAGACCACGTAATGTACATTTACTTTGGAACTTACAAATGTTGTACCCATTGAAAACTGAAATATCTGAAAACAAATATCGGGGGACTTAATAAAAAATAGGCCCAAACACTTTAATAAAATTTGAAAAACTCCCTATTTTGTTTTCATATATTTCACAGATATATTAAGGTTTCAGTTACAATGGCTTCCTGATTTGAACTCAATGTCGATTGCAAAAATGGGTAGTTATTGTGCTAAATTTCGATGCGAATCTGAACCAAGGCTTAGGGTCTATGACACTTTTAGTGCCAAATTATAAAAATTAAATATGCAGTCTAACAAAAGTTATTAAATTGTTTGATATACCATTGAAATCAGTTTTGCCTCCGATTTAGCACCAGAACGACTATTTATACCATATTCCTTTATTCAAGACTAACTAAGAACAAAGATTCCATTTAATCGGAATCTTACATTGTGTTAATTAATTGAGCTATATTGAGCGAAATCAATTTTTTAGTTTTTCTAACATTTACTGACCGGACCCCTTTTTCTGGTCGGACAGTAGGCCTATTCATGTTTCCATTTATAAGATATCAAAGTCAATAAAAAGCAACCTTCGGATGTATGATTGTATGCAGATTACCTCATTATCTTGATAATGCTTATACATACAATTTGTCAAGTGCGATTCGTTCAAATTATCCTGTATCTATGTACATATCAAAGTGGAATAGTCACAAACAAAACAGCCTATTATCATTCAAAATGAGCCATCAAAACACCAAAGGGCAATTTGAAATAAAACATTGGTTTCAACCATTTTTGCACACTGTTGCTCATAAAGTTGTATACGTTTTTTATATCCAACTTCATTATTTGACCTCCTTTTTGCGCCTTACGAATCATTTTAGACTATTTGATTATATACAGCCTTGGAAACAATTATTAGACCAAACACTTTTTGCTCATTTTCGAGAAGTTTTACACTTAGTTGATAAAATATCAAACGGGGTATAGTCAATTGGATAAGGCCTGGAATGTCTACAACATAGTTGATGTCTTAATTCTGAAGAAAACAAGAATTTCATGAATATTTGCATGGATTTTACCCTTAAAAGGTATGGGTTTTATACACACGTTTTTATCGCATAGTGGAACATTTTCAGATTATTTTCTGAAAGTAGGGCTTATATATCATAGAAAGGTCTTTCCGTTCCATGTAGGGCTTGTAACTACAGGTGAAGATGGCCTTTATCCTGGTATACTGCTAAAGCACTGGCAGTCAGCATCCAAAAAATATTTGTTTCTCCAACAGAGTTGTATGCCACTTGGCAACTCTCACCAAGAATCAAAATGCTAAGACAAGTTACACTAGGTACTGGGGAGACCTGTCTATCAAACAGTTACAACTTACAGGAAAACAATCAAACAATTTTGCACGTTGAATCAAAAAATGTATATAAAGCCCATACATTTGATAAGTTGAAATATTTCATATTAATGTACGATAAAGTGTACATGATCATATATCAAATTAAAGGGAATTTAGTCCTCTACATGCAGGGTATTACTTAAAGGTGTAATCATTCATGCATGAAATGCCAAGGTTAATTAACACTAGCAAAGTCTGTTTTCAAAAATAGCAAAACAATGGAGGACCACACCATTCGACTGAAATGATAGTAAGCGTTTCACTTAAAACAAGATGAGCGGGGCAAGTAAATTATGACATTATTCAACTTTATTGTTATGAACAAACTCTTGAAATACAAATTTGTCAATAAACCAGGGCCAGGTTATGAGAGCATTATCATACTGGTCTGTATTACAGGCAAGAAGCTTGTCTATTTCATGTGTCCCGTGCAATTTTAACCATAGTTACCTAGAGAAATGTCATGTTAAAGACTGCCCAAATGTTTGACCAAGGGTGACTTCAGGTTTTGAAGATCTTTGGACTACGGTATAATTCTTCAGAAGAATTTATACCATTTTCATGCTGAAATAAGGGCACAAACTGTGGTTTTGACTAATAAAGCTTTGCCATGGAATTCCCCATTTTGTTACTTTTGGATGAAAATAACACCTATAACGTTCACAATTTGTCTTCATTTATACTCTTTATTGAGATGAAGATAGAAAAGGTCACATTTGTAATGAAAAATTATGCCATCTCATGAATATAGCGTTTTAGATTATGCTTATCAACATTTATATGGTTGAGTGGATGTTCCATTGTTGCTATTTTTGAAAACAGACCTTGGTGTGGTTAATTGACCGTGACAAGTCATGCATGAATGATTTCATCTGGATTTCATGCGAATATTGAAGAGGGTAATTTTATCTTTAATTTGATATACAATATCATATATTTTATCGTTAATGAATACACAATATTTGGTCTCATACAAGTGTCCAGTTTCTTTTTTTGCGGAGTATACATGGAAACCATTCACAAAACCCGTACAATTTATATACAATTCACGTTTTTAATCAAATTGAAGGCAGACAATTATGTGGTTGGTATCACAAAAACCAGTGATTATAGAACTTTGGGTATGTCATTAATATATTGTTCTTTAAAATGTTATAAAATGGACAAAATAGCGTACAACTTCGAACAAATTGATCAAAAAGTGCTTGGTCTAATAATTGTTGACAAGGCTGTATGTGACCGAAGTCAGTAAAGTTAAAGACATTCCCGTGCCAATGGTGGCACATAAGGCGGCGCCTATCCCCGATTCATTAGCCCAAGGCCACAGGTGTACTAAATGTAGCGAAAACTACATAAGAGGGCCAGTCCTCTGGTAACACGTCCGATTAAAGGGGACCACCAGGCAACTAACAACACTTAATTGTATTTGTTGGTACCATTTTGTGATATCAAATAGATACCCAACATTTCGCAAAGGGTTGTGTAGTTCCTAAACAAAGCAATTAATTACCACAACTTACGGAACCACTATTATTTCCTGGCTCCGTATGGGCCAAACAATTGCAAAAGCGCCAATGCTATTCACGCGTACGTTTGGAGAAAATAGAATCCCGGACGATTCGTTTGCTCTGGACGAAGTAGTCTTCGTACATGTAGACCCATGTACGCATGCTTTATAATGGCGATGCGTTTTCCAATTACATATTTTTTTCTGAATACATATTTTTGTGAACTTGTTGATGGAATGGACTACTATCGTTGTTACCTTTCATTTATAAGAATATTATTTGTGGGTGGTGGTACCCTTTAATGTTTTCCTTTTCCATTCTATAAATGCCGAGCGCCTGGCTAAAAGGCAGAAGGTGTCCGAAGTACCAATGTACAATAAATGGTTGCATAAATCTGCATTAATTATCTTAAACGTTTGTTTTAAGCTTTGAAAGGCAGTACCCGTGATGATTGGCCCCTTTAATTCCAGGCTCTCTAAAGCGTATGTCAACCAAGTAATCGTTATAGGTAATTTCCCAGAGTTGGCTAAAAATGTTCAACCAAAGTTGGCACAGTGGCTGTCTAGGCCGTACTCCGTCCAACTTCATTGGGTACATGCTAAACGATCCTTGCGCTCTACCTGGGAGGGGTGTCAACAAGCAATGTCCACTATTCCGTTGGAACGTCACAGATTACCATGCAACCAAGATTTACAGGACGTCCCTGACTAGGTAGTACAGAAGATCACCGCGTGGACACTCGTGATATGTCACCATTGTGCCGTCACAACCTCAAGTCAGTTTGTGAATGCATAAATCTCGGAGCTTCTCGCCACGTAATCGAGGTACCCTTTTGTCTTCCATATGTTTGATCACGTTTAATATGGCTCGTACCCATTAAGATAACACATCATGAGTGTCCACGCGGCAAGTTTCTGTACTCCCTAGTCCAAGGACGTCCGGTAAATCTTGGTTACATGGTTTGGAGTGGACACTCGGTAGTTTATCCTGCTCGGTGACCATGTTAGAGTGATTCCTGATATAAAGTTTGGCGGACGGCGTTGATTCCATAGTGACTTCTACATAGACGGCGAAGCCTCTTTTTTGGCATTTCCGGTTTCTACGGCACAGGTTAAGCAATTTGCGATCATCTATCCTGGTGGTCAATCGTGGATGTCCTAGAGATAAGCTATGTCATATTTGACCCTCCTTTCAATGACGTCTGGGGATTTTACAGAACGTAATCTTCGATGTTCCAACGAAATATTGGACATTGCTTTTTGACACCCCTTCCTGATGGCGCACTAGCATCGTTCGGTGTGTAGCTACCCAGCTAGCCACCTGACGTCGTGCCAACGTTGGGCCGATGTAAAATTCGTTTTAAGAGGACGTTGGGCCGACATGCGACATGCGACGTCCCCGCGACGTGAAAATGTCCGCCAGCCCAACATCAGCTCGGCGTCTTTTTTAATGCTGGCCCAACGTCATTTTGCGATTTCGGCCCAACATCAATTATTGACAATGGCCCATTGTCAGTTCTAACGTAGGCCCAACGTTAAAATGTCCACCAGCCCAACATTGTCCCAACATCATTTTGTGATGTGGGGCAAATGTCAATTTCTGACAATGGCCCAACACCGAATCCTGACATAGGACAGATATCAAATTCTGATGTGGGCTCGACGTTAAAATGTCCGCCAGCCCAACATCATCACTACGTCATTTTGTGATATTGGCATGACGTCAATTTCCGACAATGGCCCAACATCAACTCATGACATTGGACCAACATAACATTATGATGTCGGCTCGAGGTTAAAATGTCCGCTAGCCCAACGTTGTTGTCACGACATCATTCTGTGATGTTAGCCCAACGTCAATTTCCGCCATTGGCCCAATATCAAATCCTGACGTTGGGCCAACATCAAATTCTGACGTTGGCCCGACATTAAAATGTCCGCCAGCCTGACGTTAGTCCAACGTTATTTGTATTGTTGGCCCAACATCAAATCTTGACGTTGGCCCAACATCAAATCTTGACGTTCGCCCGACGTTTGAATGTCCGCTAACCCAACATTGGCCCAACGTCATTTTATGATGCTGTACCAACATCAAAATTTGACAACGGCCCAATATCAAATGGCCAACGTAGGACCAACATCAAAAACCTAAAAAGAAATTGGAAAACATGCATAGATTCCACGTCCGATCCATGCTTTTTGTTTAACCTTCACACACATTCATTCATAAATCATAATTCTATAAATATCCTATTCCTACACCTATTGCCTACTCCTAAACCTATCATCCTATCGTCCTACAAACATAGGTCGCAATCGCTATAATATATATACACCTCTTCTTAGCATGTATGTTTTGTAATGGTTAGTATTTGCAGAGCGTTGAATCTGAAATAATCCACCTTCAAATCATATTCATAACACTATTTAAAGGTGTTTTTTATATTCTTATATATCCTTCTAAATTATATACAGCAGCAAGGACATGACAAAAGGATATTTTTTAATATAAATAATTCCAAAAATCGAAAATTTTCATTTCACTTACGATCACTTACGATCATGAATTCCCCGTTAACAATACTTCTTTTTGTTAACTTTTGAATTACTAATGTTTGTAATCGATCAAACGAAATTCAATTCATTCAAGATTCTCAAAGCAAGTTAACACAAATATTATACGTATCCAGCTAGCTAACTGACGTCGGACCGGTGTCGGCAGGTCGTCGGCAAGATCGCGGTCGGCAAACAGACGTCGCGCCAACATTACGCCAACGTCGAATTTAAGTTGGAGGTTTTGGAAATGAAATAAGTCGGAAAATGGTTGTAGTTGAATGTCGTGCCGATGTCATTAAGCTGACGAAAAAAATACGTCTTAAATAAAACGTCGCACTAAAATCGCACCAATGCCGAAACTGATACGAATTTAAGAGCTCGATAGAGGGTTGTAATATTAATGTTGGGCCGATGTCAATAAACCAACATGAATATGACATCTCAAATATGACGTTGGGCCAATGTTGTACCGATGTCGGAATATATCATTTTAAGAGGTCGGTAAATGGTTGTGGAATTGATGTCGGACGGATGTTATTAATTGGACATCAATATAACATCACAAATATGACGTCAAGCCGATATCGCGCCGATGTCAGAATTGGCAGCAATGACACGAGTCGGCAAATAGTCATGAAATCGATGTTCAGCCTATGTCAATATTCTGACATGAATATGTCATCTCCAATATGACGTCGATGTTGGAACTGGTAGCAATTAAAGAGGTCGGTAAATGGTTGTAACATTGATGTCGGACCAATGTTTGTATTGGACATCCATATGACATCTCAATTATGACGCCAAAGCGATATCCTGCCGATGTCATAAATGGCACCAATGAAACTAATCATTAAATAGTCATGCAATCGATGTTCAGCCGATGTCAATATTCCGACATGAATATGACATGTCCAATATTATGACATGGGGCTAATATCGCGCCGATGTTGAAACTGTTAGAAAGTTAAGTGGTCGGTAAAATGTTGTGAAATTGATGTCGGGTCACAGTTATTAATTAGACATAAATATGACATCCAAAATATGACTTTGGGCCTATACCGCACAGATGTCGGAACTTTACGAAATTTTAAAGGTGGGTAAAAGGTTGTGAAATAGATGTCGGGCGGATGTTATTACTCCTACATAAATATGACATCTCTACTATGACGTCAGTCCGATATTGTGATGATGTTGATGATATTGTGTATCTGGTAGCAATTTAAGAGGTCGGTACATGGTTGTGAAATTGATGTCTGGCCAATGTTATTAATTTGACCTCAATATGACAAATGATGACGCCAAAGCGATATCCTGCCGATGTCACAACTGACAGTAATTAAACAAGTCGGCAAATGGTAATTAAACTGATGTTGTGCCGATGTCATTAATCCGACATGAATAAGAGATCTCAAATATGACGTCGGGCTAATATCGCGCAGATGTTGGAACTGGTAGCAAATTAAGAGGTCAGTCAAAGATTGCAAAATTGATGTTGGGCTTATGTTATTAAATATACATAAATATGACCGCTCAAATATGACGTTGGGTCAATGTTGTACCGATGTCGGAACTGGCGACCATTTGCCGGCTTGTTTCATTGCTGCCAGTTCTGAAATCGGCAGGATATCGCTATGGCGTCATCATTGAGATGTCATATTCATGTCTAATCATTGACTTCGGCACAACATCAATTAAATGACCATTTGCCGAGTTGTTTCATTGCTGCAAGTTCTTACATCAGCCTGACATATTTATCACATTCATGTCTAATTAATAACATCGGACCGATATCAATTTTACTACCATTTACCGACCTCTTTAATTGCTATCTTTTCCGACATCGGCGCGATATTAGCCCGACGTCACATTGGAGATGGCATATTCATGTCCGAGTATTGACATCGGCGCAACATCACTTTTATGATCATTTGCCGACTTGTTTCATTGCTGTCAGTTCTGACATCGGCAGGATATCGCATTGACGTCAAAATTGAGATGTCCTATTCTTGTCTCATTACTAACATTTTCCCGACATTATTTTCTCAACCATGACTGACCACTGACTGAATAATTGATGTTGGGTCGAAATCGCAAAATGACGTGGGGCCAGCATTAAAAAAAAAACCGCCGCGCTGATGTTGGGCTGGCGGACATTTTTACGTCGCGGCGACGTCGGATTTTTAATGTAGGCCCAACGTCGTCTTAAAACGACTTTTTACATTGGCCCAATGTTGGCACAACGTCAGGTAGCTAGCTGGGTAGCGACCTCTTAAATTGACACCAGTCCCAACATCGGCGCTATATTAGGTCGACCTCTTATTGGAGATGTCATATTAATGACATTGGGCCATTGTCAAATTATGATGCTGGTCCAGCAGCCAAAAATGACGTTGGGCCAATGTTGGGTTAGCGGACATTCAAACGTCGGGCGAACGTCAAGATTTGATGTTGGGCCAACGTCAAGATTTGATGTTGGGCCAACAATAAAAAATAACGTTGGGCTAATGTCTGGCTGGCGGACATTGTAATGTCGGGCCAACGTCAGAATTTGATGTTGGCCCAACGTCAGGATTTGATATTGGGCCATTGGCGAAAATTGACGTTGGGCCAACATCACAGAATGATGTTGTGACAATGTTGGGCTAGTGGACATTTTAACCTCGCGCCCATATCATAATGTTATGTTGGTCCAATGTCATGAGTTGATGTTGGGCCATTGTCAGAAATTGACGTATCACAAAATGACGTGGTGACGATGTTGGGCTGGCGGACATTTTAACGTCGAGCCCACATCAGAATTTGATATCTGTCCTCTGTCAGGATTTGGTGTTGGGCCATTGTCGGAAATTGACATTTGCCCGACATCACAAAATGATTTGGGGACAATGTTGGGCTAGCGGACATTTTAACCTCGCGCCCACATCATAATATTATGTTGGTCCAATGTCATGAGTTAATGTTGGGCCATTGTCAGAAATTGACGTATCACAAAATGACGTGGTGACGATGTTGGGCTGGCGGACATTTTAACTTCGAGCCAACCGCGATATGCCGACATCCGGCCAACAACTTTCGACATCGGCCCGACGTCAGGTGGCTAGCTGGGCCCAGCTAGCCACCTGACGTCGTGCCAACGTTGGGCCGATGTCATTTTCGTTGTAAGGGGACGTTGGGCCAACATGCGACATGCGACGTCACCGAGACGTTAAATGCTGGCCCAACATCATTTAGCGATTTCGGCCCAACATCAATTATTGACAATGGCCCAATGTCAGTTCTAACGTAGGCCCAACATCGATTCCTGAGGTTGAGAGAACATCAAGTTTTGACGTCGGCCCGACGTTAAAATGTCCGCCAGCCCAACATTGTCCCAACATCATTTTGTGATGTCGGGCAAATGTCAATTTCCGACAATGGCCCAACACCGAATCATGACATAGGACAGATATCAAATTCTGATGTGGGCTCGATGTTAAAATGTCCGCCAGACCAATATCGTCACTACGTCATTTTGTGATATTGGCATAACGTCAATTTTCGACAAGGGCCCAACATCAACTCATGACATTGGATCAACATAACATTATGATGTCGGCTCGCGGTTAAAATGTCCACTAGCCCAACATTGTCACGACATCATTCTGTGATGTTGAGCCAACGTCAATTTCCGACAATGGCCCAACACCGAATCCAGACATAGGACAGATATCAAATTCTGATGTGGGCTCGACGTTAAAATGTCCGCCAGCCCAACATCGTCACTATGTCATTTTGTGATATTGGCATAACGTCAATTCCGACAATGGCCCAATTAACATCAACTCATGACATTGGACCAACATAACATTATGATGTCGGCTCGAGGTGAAAATGTCCGCTAGCCCAACATTGTCACGACATCATTCTGTGATGTTGGCCCAACGTCAATTTCCGCCAATAGCCCAATATCAAATCCTGAAGTTGGTCCAACATCAAATTCTGACGTTGGCCCGACATTAAAATGTCCGCCAGTCCAACATTAGCCCAACGTTATTTTTTATTGTTGGCCCAACATCAAATCTTGACGTTCGCCCGACGTTTGAATGTCCACTAACCCAACACTGGCCCACGTCATTTTCTGATGCTGGACCAAGATCACAATTTGACAATGGCCCAATGTCAAATGGCCAACGTAGGACCAACATCAAAAACGTAAAAAGAAATGTGAAGACATGCATAGATTTCACGTTTGCTCCATGTACTTTGTTTAACCTTTACACACATTCATAAATCATAATTCTATTCATATCTTATTCCTACACCTATTGCCTAATCCTAACCTATCATCCTATCGTCCTACAAACACAGGACGCAATCGGTATAATATATATACACCTCTTCTTAGCATGTATGTTTTGTAATGGTTAGTAATTTCAGAGCGTTGAATCTGAAATAATCCACCTTCAAATCATATTCATAACACTATTTACATGTGTTATTTATATTCTTATATATCTTTATAAATTATATACAGCAGCAAGGACATGACAAAAGTATATTTTTTAATATAAATGATTCCAAAAATCGAAAATTTTCATTTCACATACGATCGCTTATAATCGATCATGAATTCCCTGATAGCAATACTTTTTTTTCTTTACTGTTGAATTACTAATGTTTGTAATCGATTAAACGAAATTCAATTCATTATAGATTCTCAAAGCAAGTTAACAAAATATTATAAGTACCCAGCTAGCTAACTGACATCGGACCGGTGTCGGCAGGTCGTCGGCAAGATCGTGGTCGGCAAACAGACGTCGCGCCAACATTTCGCCAACGTCGAATTTAAGTTTGAGGTTTTGGAAATTAAATAGGTCGGAAAATGGTTGTCGTTGAATGTCGTGCCGATGTCATTAAGCTGACGGAAAAATACGTCTCAAATACAACGTCGCGCTAAAATCGCACCAATGCCGAAACTGATACCAATTTAAGAGCTCGATAGAGTGTTGTAATATTAATGTTGGGCCGATGTCAATAAACCAACATGAATATGACGTTGGGCCAATGTTGTACCGAAGTCGGACGGATGTTATTAATTGGACATCAATATGACATCACAAATATGACGTCAAGCCGATATCGCGCCGATGTCAGAATTGGCAGCAATGACACAAGTCGGCAAATAGTCATGAAATCGATGTTCAGCCGATGTCAATATTCTGACATGAATATGTCATCTCCAATATGACGTCGGGATAATTTCGCGCCGATGTTGGAACTGGTAGCAATTAAAGAGGTCGGTAAATGGTTGTAACATTGATGTCGGACCAATGTTTTTTTATTGGACATCCATATGACATCTCAATTATGACGCCAAAGCGATATCCTGCCGATGTCATAAATGGCACCAATGTAACTAATCATTAAATAGTCATTAAATGGATGTTGTGCCGATGTCAATAATTCGACATGAATATGACATCTCAAATATAAAATCGGCCTTCTATCGCCCCGATGTTGGAACTGGTAGTAATTTAAGAGGTCGGTAAAACGTTGTGAAATTTATGTTGGGCCAATGTTATTAATTAAACATAAATATGACAACTCAAATACCGCACAGATGTCGGAATTTATAACAATTTTAAATGTCGGTGAAAGGTTGTTAAATAGATGTCGAGCGGATGTCATTACTCCTACATAAATATGACATCTCTATTAAGACGTCAGTCCGATATTGTGATGATGTTGGATCTGGTAGCAATTTAAGAGGTCGGTACATGGTTGTGAAATTGATGTCGGGCCAATGTTTTTAATTGGACTTCAATATGATATCTCAATTATATCGTCACACCGATATCTTGCCGATGTCAGAATTGGCAGCAATAAAACAAGTAGGCAAATGGTCATCAAATCGATGTTGCGCCCATGTCAATACTGCGACATGAATATATGAGACCCCAGATTTGATGTCGGTCCAATATTGTGCCGATGTTAGAACTTGTTAGCAATTTAATAGTTCTGTAAATGGTGTTTGGTTTGATGTCAGCCCGATGTAATTTATTAGACATCTATACTATGACGGCAAACATATATTCCGTCCAAGACAGAACCTTCAGCAACGGAACAAGTCGGCAAATGGTAAAATTAATGTCCTGCCATTAATCCGTCATAAATATGACATCTAAAATATGGCGTCGGTTCGACAGTGTGCCGATGATAGAGCTCTAGCAAATTAAGAGGTCGTTATAATAAATGGTTGTTAATTTGATGTCGGGCCGATGTATACTCCGCAAAAAAAGAAACTGGACACTTGTATAAGTTTAAATATTTCATATTAATGTACGATAAAGTGTACATGATCATATATCAAATTAAAGGGAATTTAGTTCTCTACATGCAGGGTATAACATAAAGGTGTACTCGTTCATGCATGAAATGCCATGGTCAATTAACACTAGCAAGGTCTGTTTTCAAAAATAGCAAAACAATGGAGGACCACACCATTCGACTGAAATGATAATAAGCGTTTCACTTAAAACAAGATGAGCGGGGCAAGAAAATTATTACATTATTCAACTTTATTGTTATGAACAAACTCTAGAAATACAAATTTGTCAATAAAACAGGGCCAGGTTATGAGAGCATTATCATACTGGTCTGTATTACAGGCATGAAGCTTGTCTATTTCATGTTTCCCCTGCAATTTTAACCATAGTTACATAGAGAAATGTCATGTTAAAGACTGCCCAAATGTTTGACCAAGGGTGACTTCAGGTTTTGAAGATCTTTGGACTACGGTATAATTCTTGAGAAGAATTTATACCATTTTCATGCTGAAATAAGGGCACAAACTGTGGTGTTTGACTAATAAAGGTTTGCCATGGAATTCCCCATTTTGTTACTTTTGGATGAAAATAACAGCTATAACGTTCATAATTGGTCTTCATTTATACTCTTTATTGAGATGAAGATAGAAAATGTCACATTTGTAATGCAAAATTATGCCATCTCATGAATATAGCGTTTTAGATTATGCTTATCAACATTTATATGGTTGAGTGGATGTTCCATCTTTGCTATTTTTGAAAACAGACCTCGTCGCTGGGCAATAAAAAGGGCAAAATGTCCGATATTATCGTCAAATATCGATTTTGTTTTCATTTTATTTTCAGATAGAGTTCTTTAAAACCTATCCGATGATATGTTTAGAATTCCCATATGTGCCCCACTTTTTGAGAAAATCAAAAATAACAAAAGGACAAAATGACAAAATTGCGCGTATTTGGGCAACAAAAAGGACAAAATCGTTTTCACGAACTGCCGAGAGGTGTTATTTGGTTAAGAATCAATGTATAACGAATGAAATGTGTTATTTTACTACTTTTCCATAAGAATATAGCATTGATCACAATATCCGCACATGCGTACGGCCACAAGTTTAACCAATTTTAATTCAATTGACTACGAAATAACCCTTGCATGTTTGGCATACACGACTAAACGCGCATATGATATGGGCAATAAAAAGGACAAAAATGGATTTGCCCTTTTAGCTGCCCATTATTGGGCCAAGTCGCGCGCATTGCCTGTGCATTATCAATGCGCGTAAAAGGGCAATTCGCGTTTTGTCCTTATTCATGCCCAATATCGACGCGATATCGTGCATGTAAAAAGGGCAAATTCAGAAATGCGTAAATAACTCAGTTAAAAAGAACTGAGCGTAGGCCAAATTAAACGACTTGATCGCTTTATAGCCTACATTACTGTTTCACTTAACAATATTACTGGATTTGGCATTTGAAAAATATAATTGCCCAAAATTTCAAAATGTAGTTTCTTCCAAAAAAGTAAGGATCGTTTTTTTGCTATCGATACCGTCAATTTGTCCTTTTAATTGCCCAGCGACGACCTTGGTGTGGTTAATTGACCGTGACAAGTCATGCATGAATGATTTCATCTGGATTTCATGCGAATATTGAAGAGGGTAATTTTATCTTTAATTTGATATACAATATCATATATTTTATCGTTAATGAATACAAAATATTTGGTTTCATACAAGTGTCCAGTTTTTTTTTTTGCGGAGTATAATTAATTAGACATCTGAAATATGACGTCAAACCGTTATCCTGTCGATGTCAAAACCGTTATCAATGGAACAAGTCGGCAAATGGTAATTAAATTAATGTCGTGTCCATGTCATTAATCCGACATGAATAAGAGATCTCAAATATGACGTCGGGCTAATATCGCGCCGATGTTGGAACTGGTAGCAAATTAAGAGGTTGGTCAAAGATTGTAAAATTGATGTTGGGATTATGTTATTAAATATACATAAATATGACAGCTCACGTATGACGTTGGGTCAATGTTGTACCGATGTCGGAACTGGCGACCATTTTGCCGGCTTGTTTCATGCTGCCAGTTCTGACATCGGCATGATATCGCTATGGCGTCATCATTGAGATGTCATATTCATGTCTAATCACTGACGTCGCCACAACTTCAATTTAATGAACATTTGCCGAGTTGGGTCATTGCTGCAAGTTCTTACATCGGCTTGATATCATATTAAAGAGGTCACATTGATGTCTAATTAATAACATTGGACCGACATTTTACTACCATTTACCGACCTCGTAAATTGCCATCATTTCCGACATCGGCGCGATATTAGCACGACGTCACATTGCACATGTCATATTCATGTCGGATTATTGACATCGGCTCAACATCAACTTATTGACTATAAGCCGAGTTGATTCATTGTTGCCCATTCTGACATCGGCAGGATTTCGGTTCGACGTCAGAATTGATATTTCATATTTTTGTCTCCTTAAAGGGAAAGTTGAGTTTTGGTAGAGAGGGCGCTAGACTACTTAATTGGTTTGTGAGGTAATGAAAAACTGAGTGTAAAATTTGAAAGAGCATAATATTTAAACAATAAAATCATCTTTGTTTGATCAAAATCGGTTCAGAAACGGCTGAAATATCCATAAATATAACAATTTGTAATAAACCCGGGGCCTCGGGTTTTTTGAGAATTTTGAGAATTTTGAACCAGCCGTTAAAAATTCAAAAAAATGCTTCCTCTTTTAAAACAAGTTACAAAACAGGTATTTAAATAGTTGTTGGTTATTTCTCTATCTAATCACTATTTCAACAAAGCATCACATGCACAATATTTTATTCAAAATGGTTGAAACCGATGAGTGTTTAAAGAGCGCCCTCTTACGTTTTAGCGGCTCTTTTTGAATGATAAAAATAAAAAACAGTAAAAATAAAAATAAACCACCAACTCCTTTGGAGATTAAGAAAAGATTATTAGAAAATAGAAAGGAGGAGAAGAAATTAGCTGGAGATCGAGGTACTCTAACATATCATTTTAGAAAGTGGGACAATTTAAAATAGCTTCGTGCAGAACAAAATAGGGAAGGCGAATAGAAGTAATGAAATAAACATGGCTAATAATTGGTCGAGATTCTCACAAGATGTAGGCATGTTTTCTGTGGATGTGTGTGTGGGTGTCTGTGCACGCGTGTGTACGTGTGTATGTAAGTGCTTGTATAGGTGTTTTTGTTTTTTGTTTGTTTGTTTTTTTTTGGGGGGGGGGAATATTTTGTTCTCTCCTATTTTCCCCTTTTTTTATGTTTATGCTTTCTTCATGCATGCATGTTTCATGCTTTATTTGATGTAAATAGTAAAAGTTAATTTGTACTATTTAGATGTGAATGTAAGATCATATTATATACAATTATGTAAACATGCAAATTATTTTATATACTAATCTTGTTATTGATTGTTATTTTGTTATTGTTTGGAGAAAATAAATATCTTTGAAAAAAAAAAAAAAATGATCGTTACTACGTCATTTGTAATGTTGTGTTCCTTTCTAGTTATAACTATTAGTTTGTAATGTAATGATGCAGGTTTTGGTTACTAAAATTCAGTTTCACTAAAACTGTACTCTCCTTACCAGAACTCAACTATCCCTTTAATAACCCGACATCAATTTCACAACCATTTACCGACCTCTCTAATTGCTACCAGTTCCAACATCGGCGCGAAATTAGCCCGACGTCATTTATGAGATGTCATATTCTGTCAGGTTCTGTCTTCGACGGAATATATGTTTGCCGTCATAGTACTGATGTCTAATAAATTACATCGGGCTGACATCAAACTAAACACCATTTACAGAACTCTTAAATTGCTAACAAGTTCTAACATCGGCACAATATCGGACCGACATCATATTTGGGGTCTCATATTTATATCGGAGTAATGACATTGGCCCGACATAAATTTTACAACCTGTTTCCTACCTTCTATATTGCTACCAGTTCCGATATTCGCGCGATATTAGCCCGACGGCATATTTGACATGTCATATTCATGTTGGAGTATTGACATTGGTGCAACATTGATTCGATGACCATTTGCCGACTTGTTTTATTGCTGCTAATTCTGACATCGGAAGGATATCGGTGTGACGTCATAATTGAAATGTCATATTGAGGTTAAATTAATAACATTGGGTTAATGTCGGAGTGGCGGACATTTTAATGTCGGGCCAACGTCAGAATTTGATGTTGGCCCTTTGTTGGGTAAATGACATTGGGCCAGTGCCAACAATTAATGGTAAGCCAACATCACAAAATGACATTGGGCCAATGTTTGGCTGGCGGACATTTTAACGTCGAGCCCACATCAGAATTGTATATATCTCTCCTATGTCAGGATGCGGTGTTGGGCCATTGTCGAAAATTGAAATTGGTTTAACATCACAGAATGATGTTGTGACAATATTGGCTAGCGGACATTTTAACCTCGAGCCCACATCATAATGTTATGTTGGGCCAATGTCATGAGTTGATGTTGGGCCATTGTCAGAAATTGACGTTAGGCCAATATCACAAAATGACGTGGTTACGATGTTGGGCTGGCGGACATTTTAACGTCGGGCCAACGTCAGAACTTGATGTTCTCTCAACGTCAGGAATCGACGTTGGGCATACGTTAGAACTGACATTGGGCCATTGTCAATAATTGATGTTGGGCCGAAATCGCAAAATGACGTTGGGTCAGCATTACAAAAAAAACCGCCGCGCTGATGTTGGGCTGGCGGACATTTTTACGTCGCATGTTTAATGTAGACCCAACGTCCTCTTACAACGAATTTTACATCGGTCCAACGTTGTCACAATGTCAAGTGGCTAACAGGGTTATTCCGTTGTGCTTCCTAAGAATTAGGGGAAAGTGAGTATATAGGTATTGGTAAAAGTGCCTGATTAACAGACAAATGTCAACTTTTTGTCAAACTTTGAATCCCTCCCACACGAGTTCGTGATACGTATACACCATGCATACATAATTAGTCGTCATTTATGAGATGTCATATTCATATCGGACTATTGACATTGGCGCAACATCAGTTTTATGACCATTTGCCGACTTGTTTCATAGCTGCCAGAGGCTGACATCGGCAGGATATCGCTATGGCGTCATCATGGAGATGTCATATTTATGTCTAATCATTGACCTCGGCACAACATCAAGTTTACAACCATTTACCGACCTCCTAAATTGCTATCAGTTCCAACATCGGCGCGATATTGGTCCAACGTCATTCATGAGATGTCATATTCATGTTGGACTATTGACATCAACGCAACATCAATTTTATGACCATTTGCCGAGTTCTTTCATTGCTGAATGTTCTAACGTCGGCGGGATATCGGCCTGACATCATATTGTCAATTAATAACATTGTCCCGACATTACTTTCACAACCATTTATCGATCTCTTAAATTGATACCAGTTCCAACTTCGGCGCGATATTAGCCCGACGTCATTAATGAGATCTCATATTTATGTCGAACTATTGACATTGGCGCAACATCAATTTTATGACCATTTGCCGACTTGTTTCATAGCTGCCAGAGGCTGACATCGGCAGGGTATCGCTATGGCGTCATCATTGAGATGTCATATTCATGTCTAATCGATTTTTATTGGGCCATTGGCGGAAATTGACGTTGGGCCAACATCACAGAATGATGTCGTGACAATGTTGGGCTAGCGGATATTTTAACCTCGAGCCGACATCATAATGTTATGTTGATCCAATGACATTATGCCAATATATCACAAAAATGACGTAGTGACGATGTTGGGCTGGCGGACATTTTAACCTCGAGCCAACCGCGGTAAGCCAACATCCGGCCAACAACTTATGACATCGACACGACGTCACGTGGCAAGCTGGGTTATAACTATTAGTTTATATTGTTACTGTCCAGGTTTGGTTACTAAAGTTCAGCCTTACCAAAACTGTACTACGCCTTTAAGTAATACAAATCTATGCAACCATCTATTGTACGATGGTACTTTGGACACATTATATAATCATTATTGTATACAGGGTGGCCCAGAAATAACGGAACGGGGCACTTCCCAAAATAAAGTAACGAAATGACTGGGTCCATGGGATAGTATGTCTTTTCAAATGAAAATTGATACCAAGAACATTAATTTTGGTCTTGTAGTTTTTGTTTTAGAGCGCTGTGAGTGACACCATGTCAGGGTTCATTTTTCTTCATTTTTGACTGACCTATTGGCTAAAGAATGACCCGAACGGCTCGTCATAGAATTACGGCGCACTTATTATGTGGACACCTTTGTTAATGTGCATTCGACTGAATAGCCAAAGCTCCGCCTTGGTCGTAACAAAGTAGTGAGATATGGCAGTGGCGTAGCACAGATCATGCAGATAGCGTGTAGAAATAAATGGGTAGTAACCCCCTAGAAAAATAACCCCAACCCGAAATCTTAGCCCGTTTCCCTTTCACCACATTGAACAAAATACTGTTAAATGCACAATTAAATTCTCACACACGATCTGTAGAGCGACTCATTTAATGAAACCATGGTAATTATGCAACTCCTACATGTCACATCACCCTACTACCATGACTACGCCCCGCTCAAAGGCGGAGCTTTGGCTTTTCAGTCGAATGCACATTAACAAAGGTGCTTGCATCAAGTGCATCGTAATTCTATGACGAGCCGCTTGGGTCATTCTTTAGCCAATAGGTCAGTCAAAATTGAAGAAAAATGAACCCTGTCATGGTGTCACTCACAGCGCTCTAAAACAAAAACTACACGACCAAAATTAATGTTCTTGGTATCAATTTTCATTTGAAAAGACACACTATACGATGGACCCATTCATTTCGTTACTTTATTATGGGAAGTGCCCCGTTCCGTTATTTATGGGCAACCCTGTATAGTCTAAAATGATTAGTTAGGCGCAAAAAAGAGGAAAAGGAATTAAATTGGATCTAAACAAAAATATTCCAACTTCACAATCAACAGTGTACAAAATAATGCATGTGACTCTGTCACTAAAATGGTATGCTGTTTCAGATTTTGCACTCAGTTCTTCATTATCTCACAAACAATAATTGCGTGCAGCGTCCTTTATACCAAAACTACCTCTTTAAAATCAAATTGTGCTTTTAAAAAGGTATACACTTAATATAGCATTACCTCACAAAGAAAATATTTCGTATAAAATGATATTTCCTATAGATCATCTTAGATATTTGAGTAATTATACGTAAGTGGATCCAATTTGAGGTCCAATCAGATATATTTACATAATATTGACTGACCTTGAGGGGGATACGACATATATTGCCTGAACTAGATTCATATTGCCCGAGTCGAAGACGAGGGCAATATGGATCCTTGTGAAGGCAATTATATATATGTCGTATCCTCCGAAAGAGCAAGTCAATATCATTATTATTACCCATATCAGACATCTTGAGCAGTAACGGAAATTAGTAAAAAGTAATCTTGGTCTACTGGTAGCAATAAGTATGTAAATTTAGGTGATTGTTAAAATGGAAAAAAAAATCTATAAAATGAACATGAAATGAAATGAAATGAAATGAAATGAAATGAAATGAAATGAAATGAAATGAAATGAAATGAAATGAAATTTATTAATATCCTTTCACCCTTAACAAGGGTATTGAGGATAACAATATAAGAAATGTATCATTGAATAATGTCACATAGTTATATACAATATGTACAAAGTATAATCATATAATATTTACAAAGTATAATGAAAACATCTAATATTTACAAAGTAATGTTCTCTAATTGTAAGTTTGTTATAAATTTATATGCAGGTGATGTAGTAATCAATAAATTAATTAAAGGCACTAAATGAATTAGTTACAAATTATTTCAGTTTCAGATTTATCACTGTGAAAATCTAAAAAAAAAATTGAAATACAAGCAGTGATAATTCTTTGTCGTATGTACAATAATATACAAAAATATACACAATATTTATTTAAATCTGTCCATAATGATGCTGCAGAATTTGGATAGCTTCAACAATGTCGACGGCAAAGGGGAATTAAACAATTTATACATTTTGATAGTGTCCGGCCGTTTTTTAAAGTAGTTATCGAGGAATTTCTTCCTTGCTAGTTCAAATTCCGTACATTCAAATAGGTAATGGAATTCATCCCCAAGTTTAGAATGATTGCACAAAGTACAAAATCGTTGTGATCTATCCACGTTTGAATATCTACCGGAAACAATTGGCAGACGATGATTTCCACATCTAAATTTACAAATTATTACTCTATGCTTAAATGGTAATTTCATGAGGCATTTTTCGAAAGTACATGTTTGTTTAAAAATGCGATAATTCAATTGAATTTTAGTAAACGCGCGCAAATCCATTCATACGTCATTAGTAAACGCGCGCATGAATATGCGCACTTGTAACGCGCTGGAGTGATGATATTACCCGGATGTTACATTCCCATCTTTTCTTAACACGTAAATCCCATATAGGCTTTTGTGAAAGAGGGGAATATAAGAAATATTCCCCTCTTTTCCCTGCTGGCACTTAAAACGAGGGGAATTTTGTAAAACCACAGCTCAGATGTCTGATATGGGTAATTATAATTTCTAATTCAGCTCTCTCTGAACCGATGTTGATCAAACAGATTTTATTATGTTATTAAAATCAACTTGTGCTTTTAAAAATCGTACACTTAATGTAGCTTAACCTCACAAAGAAAATATTTTTTAAAGCGCCCTTTAAACCAAAACCAAACTACCATCACATTGTTAGTCATTGATGCTATTAACAATTAAACTAGTTAGCACGAATCAACGTCAGATACGGCTTTACGCTCTTTATATTGACCCCACATTATCATAAAATTGTACTTCCTGTTATCATGTATGTCTATTTGGTGGAATTATCATGTTTATGAATTCTGGTTATGCATTTGTTTTTATATTGCACTTTGTATCTTTGATTTTATGATATAAACTTGAATTGAATTGGTGTGTTTACATTGTGGCACAGTGTCACGCGATTCGGGAGGTAGATAACTGTCGGAGATACTGTGTACTTGAACTTTTACCCAGTTACCGGAGGTGGTAGTGTTATCTCTGACGATATCACTGAATGGTAACTGAATCTACCAAACTCCTTGTATCGCTAGTGGTCCTTTTATATCGTCATATATTTATGATTGAAGTATAAAACCAGCTCTTGTTTTTCGAACTTTTGTTTGGGATATGTATGATTTAATTCGACCAAAATTATGGGGACCATTTGAGCTGTGTATCTTTATTATTTTTAATTTTTGCAAGTGATTTGTCAGGGATTTGCATGTGTTTTCTTTAATCTAAATAATACATGAAATAGCTAACGCATTATAATACATTGTTTAATGTAATGATCTTATTGAGTAAAATAAATCAATGTTTCTTGTAAACCCCTACTCAGTATTTCCCGCAATATTCTACACAATATCAAACATCACGTTAAAACCAAACAACCAACCAACCCCATGGATGTCCTCAAACTTGTTGTATAACGAATAGCTACACAGTGTTCATTAGTTCATAATTAACATACTAAGAATGTTTACCTTATTTTCAAATTACTAACAAATTATAGATCAGTTCACAACCATTGAATTATACAATCATGGGTAAGCTATACAGCCTTTACTCTGTACAGTCATGTTCAGAGTGGCAGATGGTTGTCATGGGATATCTTTTGTTTCATATAATGAGAACAATTCATCAAACTTCGCATCAAGGAATTTCCAATCGATGTAAACAAGAATAACAGGCAAAAAACCTTATCCAGTCCTTTCAAATCGATAAATACACTACTTTCTCACTTGACCTTTGTATTGGACATGCTTCACACGTAACTGTGAACTGGTATACTGATCATACCTTGATCTGAGAAGGACCAATTAATAAGTGTTTATTTATATTATCATGCATGGGAGATAATTAATTAATTTCAGATACTCTTCGGTAAGCATAATCATGACAACTTTCCTAAATCCAATATAGCCACCACTGGCTTCTTGAAGAAGAGCATGTCATAGACCACATAGTTTTGTTTTACTTTGGAACTTATACATGTCGTACCCATTGAAAACTGAAATATCTGAAAACAAGTATCGGGGGACTTACAATAGGCCCAAAGACTTTAATAACATTTGAAAAACTCCCTATTTTGTTTTCATACATTTCACAGATATCTTGAGGTTTCAGTTACAATGGCTTCCTGATTTAAAATCACTTTCGAAAGTTATTACATTGTTTGATATACCGTTGAAATCAGGTTTGCAACCGATTCAGCACCAGAACGACTATTTGTACCATATTCCTTTATTCAAGACTGAATAAGAACCAAGAATCCATTACATCTGATTCTTACATTGTGTTAATTAATTGAGCTATATTGAGCTAAATAATTGTTTTAGTTATCTAACATTTACTGGCCGGGCCCCTTTTACTGGTCGGACAGTAGGCCTATTCATGTTTCCATTTATAAGATATCAAAGTCAATAAAAAGCAACCTTCGGATTTATGATTGTATGCAAATTACCTCATTATCTTGATAATGCTTATACATACAATTTGTTAAGTGCGATTCGTTCAAATTATCCTGTATCTATGTACATATCAAAGTGGAATAATCATAAACAAAACAGCCTATTATCATTCAAAATGAGCCATCAAAACACCAAAGGGCAATTTGAAACTAAACATTGGTTTCAACCATTTATATTCACTGTTGCTCATAAAGTTGTATAATTCTTTTTATATCCAACTTCATTATTTGCGCCTAACGAATCTTTTTAGACTATTTGATTATATACAGCCTTGGAAACAATTATTAGACCAAGCACTTTTTGCGGCGCCTATCTCTGATTCATTAGCCCTAGGCCACAAGTCTACTGACTGTAGCGAAAGCTTCATAAGGGGGCCAGTCCGCTGGTAACTCGTGTGATTAAAGGGGACCACCAGGCAAATAACAACACATAATTTTATGTTTGGTACCATTTTGTGATATCAAATAGATACCCAACATTTCGCAAAGGGTTGTGTAGTTCCTAAACAAAGCAAATAATTACCACCACTTATGGGACCACTATTATTTCCTGGTTCCGTATGGGCCAAACCCTTTCCATTTTATAGATGCCGAGCGCCTGGCTAGAAGGCAGAAGGTACAATTTTTTAAGTCTCTGGTATAACCCGGCCTGGGTTCGAACGCGGGACCTCCCGTGCATGAGGCGGACACTCTAACCGCTAAGCCACCATGCTCGGTGTGTCCGAAGTACCAATGTACAATAAATGGTTGCATAAATCTGCATTAATTATCTTAAAGGGATCTAGTAACTTTGTTGACATGTGCAATAAGTGATGATTGGTTGATACCTGTATATTGTTGTTATATATTATGTCCACAGGGTACTGTGTGAACACTTTGAAGTCAAATGGATGCTAAATAGCCGAGTAATGAACAAAAATGCAAATTGATATTCACTAACTCACAGCACTCACTTTGTACACGGTTTCGAAAATCCAACGGATATTTTATTATCTGAAAACTTCAATCGTTCATATCTTTGTAACGAAAGGGAGATTTGAAAAACCGAAACCTGTCTCATGCTTTTTTTGTTAATACGAACAAAACAAGGTATGAAAGAACTTCTAGTTTTCCAATTGGATTTTGAGGATTTGGACAATGTTACTAAGTCCCTTTAAACTTTTGTTTTAAGCCTTGAAAGGCAGTACCCGTGATAATTGGCCCCTTTAATTCCAGGCTCTCCAAAGCGTATGTCAACCAAGTCATCGTTACAGGTAATTTCTCAGAGTTGGCTGAAAATGTCCAACCAAAATTGGCACAGTGGCTGTCTAGGCCGTACTCCGTCCAACGTCATTGGGTACACGACAAACGATGCTTGCGCTCTACCATGGGGTGTCAACAAGTGTCAACAAGTGTCAACAAGCAACGTCCACTATTCCATTGGAACGTCACAGATTACGGTCTGTACAATATGCAGACGTCGTCGAGAGGAGAGTCAATTTAAGCGACGGGAATCTCTAGGACGTCCATGATTGACCACCAGGATAGATGATCGCAAATTGCTTAACCAGTGCCGTAGAAACCGGAAATGCCAAAAGGAGCCTTCGCCGTCTGTGAAGAAGGCACTATGGAATCAACGCCAAACACCAAAAATAATGACTATACAATGTTCCTTAGCTACCAATGTATAATAAATGGTTGCATGAATTTGCATTAATTAATTTAGCCTTTTGTTTTGAGCTTTGAAAGGCAGGACCTTTGATGATTGTCCTCTTTCCATCTCCAAAGCGTATGTCCAACAAGTCATCGTTATGGGTCATTTCTCAGAGTTGGCTGTAAAATTTTCAACCAAAATTGGCACATAGGCTATCTAGGCCATACTCCGTCCTTTCAAAGCTCAAAACAAAAGGCTAGATTAATGAATGCAAATTCATGCAACCATTTGTTGTACATTTGTTGTTTGGGAACATCGTATAATCATAACTTTTTTAGTCTAAAATGATTCATTAGGCGCAAAATCAGGAAAAAGAATGAAGTTCGATCTAAATACAAAATATTCAAACTAAACCCCTCCAAAAAAGTTCGGAAACTCAAGTTTGATCGATCATATCTCTCGTATTTTTTAATAAGAATACTCGAAATTGGTGTCATAATAAAGCCTCATTAAATACCTTTCAAACGGTGCATTATGTGTAGTGATTATGCAATTGGGGCGATTGCAGTAGCCCGGAGAATAGGGGGAGGCAGGAAGTGAAATCTCGCAAATGGCCCCAATGCATTCAATTTACGAGTGCATGACTGTGTTGATCAGTTTTCTAAAGGTTAAAATTCTATTGAATACTGCCACCCTTTCCATTCGACATCAAAATTGTTGAATTGGATACCATTTTAATGGAAATTATCTCTTCATTACGATGGCATATTAATCGTAAGGATTATGCTAATGGAGTGTGTGCAGCGAACCAGAATATGGAGATGGGTCGAGTGTGAAATCAGACAAAAAGATATGGAGTTGACAAAAAATCAGAGCGTTGCATTTTTTTCGAGCTTTTGGGAGGATTTCTTAGCATTTCAAATAAAATATTCATGATCAAATATGATATCAACGGAAAGCCCAACAACTCTTCTGTATGAAAATGTGAAATTTATAATAATTTTTGTAAAGGGCGGCTGTAGGGAGATGAATGGGAGGGAGCCTCAAAAGTGACCCATTTTGAAACGCTCTGATTTCAAGACACTATTCATGCGTTTTCAATTGAATTCCTCTCATTCATGGCCAACTCATTCAAGTCGCATTACATCCTCTACACAATGGTATACAGATACCGACACCAAATCAGAGCGTTTTGAAATGGGTCACTTTTGAGGCTCCCCCACATTCATCTCCCTGCAGCCGCCCTTTACAAAAATCATTATAAATGTCACATTTTCATACAGAAGAGTTGTTGGGCTTTCCGTTGATATCAATTTAAATCATGAATATTTTATTTGAAATGCTAAAAAATCCTCCCAAAAGCTCGAAAAAAATGCAACGCTCTGATTTTTTGTCAACTCCATATCTTTTTGTCTGATTTCACACTCGACCCATCTCCATATTCCGGTTCTCTGCACACACCCCATTTGCATATTCCTTACGATTAATATACCATCGTAAGGAAGAGATAATTTCCATTAAAATGGTATCAAATTCAACAATTTTGATGAATGGAAAGGGTGGCAGCATTCAATAGAATGTTAACCTTTAGAAAACTGGTCAACACAGTCATGCACTCGTAAATTAAATGCATTGGGGCCATTTTGCGAGATTTCACTTCCTGCCTCCCCCTATTCTCTGGGCTACTGCAATCGCTCCAATTGCATAATCACTACACATAATGAGGCTTCATTGTGACACCGATAAGAGAGATATGATCGATGAAACTTGAGTTTCCGAATTTTTTTGAGGGGTTTATATGACCAACAGTGTAGGCTATATCAAATTTTTAGTTATCTAAATTTTACTGACCGGGCCCCATTTTCTGGTCGGACAGTGGGCCTATTCCTGTTTCCATTTTTAAGATAACAAAGTCAATGAGGATCATATCGCTCTAAAGCAACCTCCTTTATTTAAATGTACCTTTGAAGTATGGAGTTATGATTGTATGCAAATTACCTCATTATCATGATAATACTTATAAATACAATTTGTCAAGGGCGACTCGTTCAAATCATCCTGTATCTATGTACACATCAAAGTGGAATAATCATAAGGAAAATAACTGTTATCAGAGATATTTATTAGCTTTAAGGCGAAATTTGGTAGTGGGACTATGCCCTTCATTATTATAATGATAATGTTGGCGTGTATGCAAACCTAAATAAAATAAATATTGACATGGTGAGACCCTTACGTTATTTGTTTATTACAAGTCAAGTACTAAATTTGTAGATGTCAGTTTCCCTGCAGCTGCTTTGTGACACATTCAATTCCATGTTTGTCCAAGATTATCCATCATATTAGACGCTATATCAATAGCATATAATTATTTGAACCTCCACACCGAAGAGGTAATGTTTTCGACCCGTTTGTTCGTCTGTTAGTGTGTTAGTGAGTAAGTGTGTTCTAGCGTTGGCGGAGGTATGCTCTCCATGAGTGAACTCTGTCTAGTAAGGTGATACGTATAGCGTATCACCTATTGATATTGCTCAGCGGGTGCTTCCCCAATCGCATGATATGTTACGATCATATGTGCTTTGTTTATGTAATTCATGTCATGTTACAAATCTCGATCTTGATAAGATCTTGTTCAGAACATATGAAATTATGATATCACAACATTTGATAGCGCTACCATGATCCGTCATAATTTTCCGTGGTCATTCCCGTTGTAATTATACCGCAAGTGTGGAAGCAAAATTCAAATCGGCTAGGGATGTCATTATTAAACTTGGTACCCAATTATATAGACCATGGTCTGAAGTTGTGCACCTGGGTAATATCTTAGACGTCACTACCGTGTGTCGTCATATAGATGCCACATTTTGTGAAATAATTAAATTGCCCATATCTTCCTTATGCAATAGTACTTTCAAACCAAATTCGTATATAGAAAATTCATGTCAAGGGAAACAAAATGGGTTATTGGGTCCAAGGTCATTCGTGTATAAAACGGACGCGTACGCGTGCGTCAAATTTGTAAAGGCTCCAAATGACCTACGAACCAATTTTCGATATGTTTGTCATTCCGAGCATTTCAAATATTTGCGCGCGTGCTTTGGTGCGCGCGCAGCACGTACGGAACAAAAGAAAATAAACAATTTCACGTGGAATGGCTTCCCAATAACATTTCTAATGAATTAAAACAATTTCCAGATCTTCCCGACCAGTAATATGCTGATGCGCGCGGGTTTGACATTAAAAAACGCGCGTGCTGCTCTATGTAAAATATGTGCAAACGTAGTCAAAATAGGCCCTTTTTAGCTCATCCGGCCCGAAGGGCTTGATGAGCTTATGCCATGGTGTGGCGTCCGTCGTCCGTCCGTCCGTCCTTCCGTCCGTCCACAGTTTTCAAAATGCTTCTTCTTCGTTATTTTTCAACCGATTTTGATTCTGATTGTTTCATAAGATAAGGCTAGGAGGGGGATTTAAAACTTCTACACATTTCTACACTTCTACACTTCATTTCTCAACCAATTTTGATTTGGTTTGCTTTATCTGGTAGAGCTAACTTTGGTACACTAAACTTTTACACAGAATTTTGAAATATTTCTCCATTAATTATGGTAATTTTTTATTTATTTATTTTTTTTATTTTAATTTTAATTTTAATTTTGTTTTAATATATTTTTTTGCTATCTATTTTTTTTTTATTTTTTTTTTTATTTCTATATTTTATTTTTTTTTGTTTTGTATTCATTTATTTTTATTTATTTATTTTATTTTTTTATTTTGTATTTGTTATTTGTAATTTTTTATTTTTTTTAATTTATTTTATTTTTTGTTTTACTTATTTATTTATTTGTTTGTTTTTATTTTAAATTTTTTTTTCCCATGTCCCTTCCGGGGCGTAAAATTTATATTTTTTCACTCTAATTTATATATTTTTATTTTTATGTCCCTTCCAGGGCATCAAATGTTTTATTTTTTGACCAGTTGAAAAGTGTACCACATGAAATTTGGGATATTTGATGTTGCGAGATGCCGGATGAGCGCTACGTCATTGACGTTCTGGTTTAATTGGTCATAATGTTTGAAATCCGAGGTCAAATTTGTTTAATTCACTTCAATGACAGATTATGAGTTGTAGATATGATTCCATACATATATTTTGCTAACCGGACTCCATGACGTCATCATATGACAACGTGAACTTAAAATTTGCTGTTTTGAAAGATTTCATTATTTCCGACTATGTTCTACGATGTATTGTTGCTTTTCTCCCCAATTTTGATATGTTATAGCCGAGATCCTGCGCTATAAGTGAAATGTGTTCTTCATTTTTTGCTCAGGTGATGGCATTATATCGATTTTTTAATTGAAGTCTAGAGGTCCGAATCTCCGATAACAAAGGATAGTCCGTTCCATGCAGTTTTGTTTTGTAACTCCGTATGGGTTACTGCTTTTATAATGTTGATAAGCAGGAACATGGAACATATAATTTAGATGAACGTTTTTATAAAATAAACGGAAATTGCTAAATGCTGTTTTCGTTATGCAAATTGGGGTAAAATGTCAAAACTATTACACATGGTATCTCAAGCACCGTAATAGGTATGGACATGGCATTTTACAGACGTGTATATATCATGATACGAGAACAATTGCATAACATAACATCAACTCACGAACATGTAGTTTTCAACATGTAAATGGGTCCAAGTTGTCAACCTCCTCGTGGTGGATCCTGGAAACTGTACATCAGGCGAATGACAACAACTAGAGTCAACGACAGCGTTGTGACATCACCGCATAGTAGCACCCTTGCCCGCGTTACCTGAACGCACCACGTCAGACCAACTCCACTTTGAAGCATGCAGCCTGGCGCCAACCCACAACACGCGCCCTTGTCAGGGCGGGCATCATCTGATGTCATACGGGACGGCATCACCATCATGCAGCTGAACGTGGAAGGCCTCACTAAGGCCAAGACTAACATCATCGAACACCTTCTCCAAAAGCACAAACCCAGTGCTATACTTCTACAAGAAACTCACACTAAGGACATCTCGCACCTAAAGATCTCCGGCTTTACCCTAGCTGCTCACACCGAGAGCGACATTCATGAAATCGCCACCTTCATTAGGAACTCTGCCAAATGGAACTCAATAGCCTCATGCCCTCCAGACTCAAGCCTGGAGTGGACAGCAACATCAGTCGAAGGAGTCACAGTGATCAATGTTTACAAGCCCCCCACCTTCCGGCTTCAGGCTGACTCCATCCCAACCTTCGCCACACCCTGCATCTACGCAGGCGATTTCAACTGCCGCAGCACCACCTGGGGCTACAACAGCACCAACCATCATGGCGCGGCGCTTGAAGACTGGGCCTCTGCAACCGGCGTGCAGCTCATGTACGACCCAAAAGAACCGGACAGCTTCCACTCCGGCAGGTGGAACACATCAACTAACCCAGACCTAGCCTTTGCAAACATCAACGGCGCACTACCCAGTCGTACTATCCTGGACCCTTTCCCAAGATCTCAACATAGACCTTCAATGATCACCCCCGAAAACCCCTTAGAGCCGATCAAAACAAAACCTCCCCAAGTCGAAATTCCCATAGAAACCCATAGAAACCCATAGAAAACCCATAGGAAATTCCTATGGGTTTCTATGGGTTTCTATGGGACCAACAGAAACCCAGAAAATAAAACCCATAGAAACCCATAGAAACCCATAGGACCCATAAAACTCACAGGACCCATAGAAACCCACAGGACCCATAGAAACCCACACCCATAGACACTCGTAGGACCCATAGAAACCCACAGGACCCATAGAAACCCATAGGACCCATAGAAACCCATAGGACCCATAGAACCCATAGAAACCAACAGACCCATAGAAAATTTGCATATTCATGCAAGACTCATCCATATCATTCATGCAACAAAATATGATGTTTATGTATTTGTTATTTGTTTAACACACATATTCATATTTAATGGTGCATATTTTAATGAAATAATATATAATCAATTTATTCACCACATTTTCAATTCCTAGATGGGAATTAATATTTCCAGAAAACAATATAAATATGATAGAATATTGTACTAACCATTGAAAAGTATTTTAACTGCAAATACATATACCTCAATGAATTGTTCAGCTTTAAATTAAATTATTTAACCCTCTTCAACAATAGGCAATGCCTTGCTTGCCCCATTGCATTGTCTGAAGAGGTTGATAAGGAAAATATAAGTATGAATTATCATTTAATGATTCTCTAAAGGAGAATTTAATTGATAATTCTCTATGCATTTTCTATTGGTCCCATAGAGATTTCTCTATGGGTTTTCTATTGGTCCCATAGAGATTTCTCTATGGGTTTTCTATTGGTCCCATAGAGATTTCTCTATGGGTTTTCTTTTGGTCCCATAGAGATTTCTCTATGGGTTTTCTATTGGTCCCATAGAGATTTCTCTATGGGTTTTCTTTTGGTCCCATAGAGATTTCTCTATGGGTTTTCTATTGGTCCCATGTTCCATTTTCCCTATTGAAAACCCATAGGCCTATGGGTCTATGGGTTTTCTATGGGTTTAGGTTCTATGGGAATTTCGACTTGGGTCTGAAGAGATGGAACTTTCGTAAGGCCAGGTGGGACCAGTTCTCCAACCTAGTGGAACAAGATGTAGATAACCTACCCTTACCATCCTCCTCCAACCTGGACCAAGCGTACACATCCTTCCGCAACCTCCTCACCACAGCAGCCAAGAGCTCCATCCCACGCGGCCACCGCCGCTGCTACATCCCCTCATGGGACGACGAATGTAACAACCTCTACAACGACTTCCTCGAGGCCGAACGCGGCGATGAAGCAGTCTCTAAGGCAACACTTTAAACAGTCTGTCTAGACAATAAACGTAGAGAGAGATGGGAGGAGACAGTTCAAGGAATTGACTTCACCCACTCCAGCAGACTGGCCTGGAAAACGCTCAATCGCCTCACCGGCAGAAGTCCCAAGCCAAAGCAATGCCCCGTGACCGCTAACGCAATCGCGGAACAGCTCCTCGAGAAACGTCGCTTCAAAGACGCAGACAAGAACCACACTCACCACATCAAACAAGAAACCACCAAACTCTGGCAGGCCCCAGGAGTGGATGGACTCTTGTCATCACCCTTCACTCCCGATGAGATCGCCACTGCTATCAAACACTTGAAAAGTGGTAAGGCTCAAGGACCAGACAACCTGCCTCCCGAGTTCCTACTGCACTGCGGACCAAAATGCCTGGAATGGCTCCGCCTTTTCTCATCCTGCCTCACCCACCAGTCCATCTCCAATATATGGCGCAAAGCAACCATCATCGCCTTACCCAAGCCAAACAAGCCCTTAGACAACCCCAATAATTACAGACCAATCTCTCTCCTCTGCATCCCCTTCAAGCTACTCGAAAGACTCCTTCTAGCCCGGCTGGAACCAATCGTCGACCCCCAACTTCCTGACGAGCAAGCAGGTTTCCGCCGTGGTCGCAGCGCCGTCCAACAAGTAGTCTTGCTCTCCAATGACATCGAGAGCAGTTTTGAGAGAGGCCACAAGGCTGGTGCCATCCTGGTCGACCTAACCGCAGCCTACGACACTGGGTGATTTCAAGTATGGTGTTTAAATCTGGTGTTAGTGTTTATTAAACACTAAATCGGGCTTAAACACCATACTTGAAATGACTTAGTGTTAGGATGGTGTTAACGTGATGACCTCTGATTTCACCGTTGTACAAACTTCCGTTTCCGACTGGCGGTGTTTATTGATATGGCAATATACTATCAGAGATGGTGTTGAGCTAGTGTTAGTGTTTATTAAACACTAACTGCAGCCTTAACACCGTACTTGAAATGAGTTGGTGTTAGAGGTTTGACCTCGTATTTCCGGCAGTGGCACGTGGTTGCTGGTGTTTAGCGTCGTCTGCTAATCTGCCCGATAGTGTTAGTGTTGAGCATGTATACGCAAAACTCCATAGAGATAACAACTTCCATAGGGATCGAAATGAAAGTCATTTCAAGTACAGATCGAGCTGGTGTTAGTGTTACTGTTGCTAGGTGGGCATTAAAATCACAATTCTGAACTGAAATGGTGGTGTTTTTGTTTGTCTGAGCATGTAAAAAGGGTGTCAACCTAGATAATTTTTGAAGTTTTACTTAAGTGAAGATTATGAAACGCAATGCAAATCTTATTTTTTTAATTAATGTATTGATTTGAATATCTATAGTAATTTAAAGAAATAAGGTCATACAATTCATATTTTCATTATTTTATAATCAAACATTAGTTTTCACTACATAAATTCTTTAGACCATTTGGAATAATAATACAACAAAGCAAAATTTGAATAGCCAGGTTCTTCCTTATGTTTATATTGTTGTTAACATTAATTATTTTATGTATTTCTTGTCTAATTATACACCCGCCACCCCCCCCCCCCCCCCTCCCCCGAAAAAAGTCACTAAGCACTGGGAATTGTCTGTACATCTTTGACATTTTATTACAGTGAACTTATAATTGAGTTAAAAACTGTAGTAAATTTGTTGTGAATAATGGCTAAAAAAAAAATAATAATAAAAAAAATAACCACACCGGGGACTCGAACCCACTTCTATGATTTATCTGGTTAAGTGATACACGTGCGACAGGTCTTAACCCACTCGGCCACCAAGCACCTAGTGATCACGTGACCGATTTTAATAAAGTATATCATGTTACATACTATTGGTATTTACTCGGAACTTGCTACCGTGCTGTCACCGGGATTTATGCCTACATCTTCGGCTATGCAAACCGTTAACGCTAGCCATATGTCTCAGCGCGCGACGGGCATTCAATTTTTAGAAGAGAGTCACGCACATTTCTTGCGAGTTTAGTTACAAATTTCACTAAAAATAGGGAATATTCACTAAAATCGTATCGACCAAGTGAATGGTTTGAATGTTTTTTTTAAATCATAGTATTCAATACATGTATGTGGTAAATCTTCATTACGGCTTGCTCTCTAATTCGTAACCATGTAAGCGTTTTCGTTACCATTTTAAGGGTGTTCGCGTGATTTTGTCTCTGGTGTTGACTAACACTAGCGATACTGATCGATTACTACTCAAGGTCATCACGATTAAAAAGTTCGTGACCTTAGATGCTTAATCTTGAAGCTGGTGTTTAGCTCAGATTAGAGGCAGTTTTTCACCCTCAACACTAACACTAACCCCAACACCATACTTGAAATCACCCACTGTGTGGCACCAGGGACTCACCCTAAAGCTCCTCCAGATGGTACCAGACCGCCACCTAGTAGGATTCATAACCACGCTCCCACGCTTCGTACTGGCGCCCTCGCACTAGTCTACAGCGCTGCCGAGTATGCCGCCCCTGCATGGTGTCGCAGCTCACATACACCTAAACTGGACATCACCCTAAACGAGACTATGAGGATCATCACAGGATGCCTCAGACCCACACCAACTGATCTCTTACCAGTGCTCGCTGGTATCGCACCCCCGCCCTCCGCAGAGAACACTATACTCAACAACTAGTAAACAAGGCCCTCCAAGACCGTACACACCCTCTACACCGCACTACCCAGAACACATAACCGGGCCGCCAACGCCTACGCTCACGCAGACCGTTCAGTCGCCATGCTGACACCTTGCGGGAAGGTACTCACAACACCCACACCGCATGGAAGGACAGCTGGCAGCAGACCCCCAGACCCCCTCAATTCACAGTGACCCCAAACACAAAACTACCTCCAGGCGCGGATCTACCCTGAAAGGACTGGGTCACCCTCAACAACAGGCTCCGCACAGGGGTCGGCAGATTTAACGCCAACATGCACCGCTGGGGACTCAGTCCTTCTCCGGCTTGCACGTGTGGAGCACCCGAGCAGACTGCCTCCCACATCATCGAAGAGTGCCCAATCCTTCGCCCACCTGGCCACCCAAACCCAGATTTAAACAACTTGGACCCCGACACTGTTAACTGGCTACAAAACTTGCGTGATGTTGCGTAGAAGCTGCGCTGCCTCATACGCAAGAAGAAGAACATGTAAATCAGGGTCAAAGGTCAAATATGTAAATGTTTAGTATCCTGGTGATCATACATGGTACAAACTTGAAAATTGGACGACTTGACGTAAATAAAATGATGATTAATACGAAATAAGAATCAACTCAGAACAACGCTGTCATTATGGTAAAACAGGGTCAAAGGTCATACAAGTTCATTCTTTATATAATATATCCACCATAGAAAATGCTACAAAGTTGGAACTCGGCATATGTATTATTCATGATAAGAGTAACATTTCACAAAATTAAATGATATCATGAATATGCATTCATCATTATTGAGCTATTGAGCTGATCATCGAGCCATTGAAGGGGAGGAGCTAAACATTTTAAAAATAGGATGAAGTAACTTATGTGTGTCTTTATTATAAAAATCAGGGTCAACTTTCACATATGCGAAGTTGAATTTTGAAACGTGGATCGATTCTGATAAGCAAGCTGAACATACAAAATAGGTTGAAATTATGAAAATGATTTCTTAACTGTGCAAATGAAGGTCAAAGGGCAAAGGTGATACGTATCACCTAATTCGTCACAGTGACGAATTTCATGTCTAAGCATAACTATTCCAACCTCTAAACTATTAAACACGTAATATGTTCATGACTATGTTTTCAATTCATGATACCTTTATCCTCCTTGTATCTTTCAAGTGGAAGAGGGGAATGATGGAAATAATCATATTACCACCCCCCCCCCACACACACCCACTCACACACACACACACACACACACACACACACACACACACACGCACACTCTTGTATCCCCTTCTTCACAACAGGCCATGTCCCCTCCCTCTGGCTAAGTCACTCTGGGTGGATCATTCATAACATTGATTCTTTCCAATGGTGTTAAACAAGAAGGGGGCATACATGTATGATGTTACATCCCTGACTACCTCTCTTCTCTGTTTTTTTTTTACGATGCAAGGGGAAATCATAACAGGCATACTATAAATTACAATTCGAACCTTTTGACCTTACCCTTATTGTCACGAACATCCACTCCGCTCTTTGCTCAGAAAGACAGTCATACTGTGGTGAATTTCTCTCTTCCCTTTTCGTTCTTGCCCTCTGGATGGCGACAAACTCAACAGATCCACTTTACCATTGTTTACGAGAAAGATAATTAAAGATGAAGGACAGTTTTTGGAAACGCCCTACTTATAAAAAAATGAAATGGAAGCTCTAATTACCAATCATGTGAAAGAATATGATTTGACTAATACGTGATGATACAAATTTTGCAAAGAAATCGCCTACTAATTGATATATTTGCAAAATTATAAATTGAACGGCTGCGGATAGATATCGCCATTGTGGAATCGCGCATTCGCTATACACGTACAATGACCTAGTGCGAGTACACGAGTTACGAGGTGTTTGCTATACGGGTTTGTCCCCAGCTTGTCGATATCTCCCCCAGCGCTAGCGGCGCGGACAGGTCTGAACGGGCGGTGGTATATAAATTTCACAGGCGAATATTGGATTTCTTCCGATATTTCTGTATTTAACGATGCTTAGGTTCGGATTTTACTACATAAGCCCTATTTCAATACTTATTCAACAATAATGTTCAATATAGATGTATTCGGCTTCTTTCCCAAAACTGGAATTTGGCTTTAACACAACGCTGGTGCCCAAATCACTGGTACAGATTACGATCGTTCATAGAAGTGCTGTAGCTGCTGCCCCCCCCCCCCCCCCCCCCCCCACTTGCAGTTTTGCAAACGGCCATATTTGGGCAAAACCATGCCATTTTCGGGCAAAACCCTGTCAGATTAGGGCAAAACCATGTCAATTAATGTTACATTCCGGTAAAACCGTCGTATATTCGGGCAAAATTATATTATCTTTAGACTAAGCCATCAATACCTGTCATTTTGGGACATGAAAAAGGCATGGGTCATATGAATATATATATAGAGACAAAATTTTAAAGAAAACACCGTAAGAAAACATTGGTACCTGACATGGCCCCGTTGCAGAAAGAGTTACGATAGATCGTAAGTCCCAAAATTGATCGTAAATGGCCTTAGTGCTCATAACTTACGACCAATCCGAAATTTACGATCAATCCTGTTGCAGAAAGAAGTTACGATTGATATTAATCGTAACTATTGGTCGTAAGTGTTAAAATTGATCGTAACTTTAACAGCTGATTTTTCTTTGGCGTAACTTACGATCAGTTATTCACAAGGCACAAACATGGGCAAACATACCAACATACACACTCATTCAAGCACATAAATACATATAAAACTCATCCTCAAAACAGATAATCATACAGTGTTACACATTGATTCATAATTTCATACATACATGCATACAGTACAGACTATACACATATATACATACATAAACACACACACATAACAGACACACACAAACATCCAGTCAAACTTTTCTCAGCAGCCACTTTTCTATACCAGCAAACTAATTACAGTGGTAACTTTTCTTGTTACTCTGCAATGGTCATTATACAGTACTAAGGTTTTACAATATTAAACCGTAAAGGCCTGTATTAAAACAAAGGGTAATGCTTTACTTGACTGAGAATAAAAAAGGCCAACAAAGTGCATGTATTTTTATTCTTCAAATTTTTAATCCAAAAAGAGTACACAACACATGACTTTCGATTCATTCCATCAAATAGAATGTTATTATTTTGTAGTGAAATGAATACATTCTCTAGTGACTATGCCAGTCCTTTACTCCTTTTCCCCAATTAATAATAATTGTGGCTACTTAAAGGGCAATGAAACCCAAGCAAAATGTTACTTTCATAGTCTTGAAGAGATTAAGAAGAACAATCTCTGAAAGTTAGAGCATAATCGGGTAAGAAACAAGAAAACTACGGCTCTTTGAAGATATCCATTTATTCCTATGGGGAACTCAAATTGGCAACGCACTCTGATAAGTGTGTGGACAACTCCCCATATGTTTTGTACACAAATGTTCCCATTTTTACATTTTTCTTCATAGTCACATTTTCACATTCCCCCAACTCATGATATGTTATGTATAAAAGCATTCTACAAAACATATGTTGAACTCGAACGAAGGGTAAACATACTTTTTGAGAAAATTTAACAAAACTGAAATATTGTGTACAAAATGTATGGGGAGTTGTCCAAAACTTTGCCAGAATGCGTTGCCAATTTGAGTCACTCAAGAAATACATGGCTCTTTTCAAAGAGCCATAGTTTTCTTATTTCTTGACCGACTGTGCTCAAATTTTCAAAGACTATTCATTATATTTAGTGTCTTATAGTGCATACAACAATTTGTCTGGATTTCACTGTCCTTTAAATGTAGCGCACGCATAGGCATACCCAGGGGGGGGGGGGTTAGGGGGTTAAACCCCCCCCCCCCCCCCCCCCCTTGACCGAAAATGACCGTTTTGGGTTTTTTTTCAAATTTTAAATGGTCTCGAGACAAAATTTAAGCGGTCGAGTGGTCTTGGACTCGAAAACTGCAAAAAAGCGTGTTCTCGGCTTCGAAAATGGTTGGTCTCCGCTTTGAAAAGTTTCTACGACTTCCCGACTACCCCCCCCCCCCCCCCCCCCCCCCCCCCCCCGCAGACAGAAATTTGTTTGGAAGCAAAAACTGTTCCGTCTTTCGGCGCTCCCGTTGCATCACTTTACCCCAGTCAGCACAAAAAGTGCACATTGTCCACTCCCTGGGGAGGATTCCAGCTAGGCAACCTCCAAGGAGCAGACATTGCTACGTAACTCCTTTCCATCCTTCCGGGTGGCATACCTTGGGCTCGAATTTGGGACCTCACATTGGAAGGCACACGCTCTACCAATCTTGCCACACCGTCTTGCTCTGTCATCCTTCTCCAGCTTGGGCGGATCCCGTCTGTCGTGGTCTTCTATCTGCTAGCTAGCTCCGCAAACCAGGCGTCTACTGCATACACGAGAGGCTGCTTGATGAGCTGAAATATAATACATAACATGAAAATAAAAAATATAGTATACTTAGTCTTGTTACCTAAACTATATTCAATGACACAGTTTCATCATTCAGATTTATAATTTTGTTCCCACAGTCAATGTCTTGGACATACCTATCACCTTGAAATGTCACGGTACAAGCTGTCACAGCTCTAGATAAAATACTAATTAAAACCATTTGTTTTCGTCACATCATATCCAATCCATGCTCACCTGCAAACTGGAATGTTCAAGGGATAAGTAATCAATTACATTTTATAAACCAGCATTCTATTTTAAAACGAGCCCAAAGAGACGAATTAAGTCAAGTACATGTTAGCCCGTCGACTTTGTAAAGAATGCCATAATAATAAAACATTTTAATTTTGAGCAACAAAATCATTTTTTAATTATCTTTTAGCAAGTGACCTACTTAACCCGTTGAGGACGAATTTATTTTGGTATAACATGCATTCTCCATAGACTCAAGCCCGAATATTTTCGAGGTCCTCAACGGGTTAATATAGGCTACTGTATACTCATGTCCATTATTATAGCCATCAAACAAATAATAATTATTTCATGCTTACTGAACTACAAACTAACGTCATAACTATCAAAGCAAAATATAAGCTTCGATATTGGTTTAAAAAAGCATTTTGTGTAAGATCATCAAGTTCTCACCTATCCCATTGCTGTGGCTTGGTCTGGGGGCAACACCAGTGGCTCGACAGCTTACTCCAAGGCAAATGGCTCCAGCATATCCTCCTCTCTCTTTCGCTTTCCTCCTTTCATCAGCCTGTCCATTCTGGTAATTTCTTCTGTGATTATTCTGCCTCTCTCCCACTTGTTGTTATGACTATATGGCTGTATACCACTGTGGAATTGTACAGTAAAGAGTGCAAATTACCACATAAATTTGAACACATGACTGAGACTGCATCAGTGCATGGACTCACAGGAGCTAGGAGGCTAATTTTGTAATTTGGTCCTCCATAATATTTAATGTTATAAAACATTACCTGCCAGTAAATTCTCATGCATTGAGAACATACACATTTCATCTTTGCATTGCCCTTGATGGCCATGCATGCATACCTTTTTTGAAATTTTGTATTCCAGTTTTGCTTTAACTTATTGTTTACACATATTCATAAGACAATTTGTCATATTTGGCAAATATTTGAAAGATAGACCACATATCAAATACTAACTCTAGCGTTCCCTAGAGTTAATCAAATACAAACTCTACAACGAATTAATTAAAACAGGTTTCATGGTTGTCTCTGATGTTCGGGTACAATTGTTCCATTCCCATATAAAATGAGTTCACAAATCACAGTTTCGAGTTTGGAAATGGTAAATGATTACTATGTACTAACATGGATTTCAGCACATGGGGTAACATTGTAATAATATACACCGCAGAATCTGTGTTCGAGATACCATTATGCTAGGATAATGACGATTCTATAGAAAATGAACAACAGTTAAGATCATTACATAGCAACATAATAAGGTAAGGTTACACTACATATCAATGCCGATGAATTTATCTTGTAAAAGGGGTAAAATGTGTACTTACCGCTCACTACTCGAAGCAAGACTGGATGAGAAATTAGTTCGGTCCAACGCGCCTCATACTTGAAAACAAACCCGATTCCGCGGGAAATCGGGGAGAATACGCCGTGTTAGATTATGTTTTGAAAGCCAAATCTCTATGTATATCGATCGTAATCAATCAATCGTAAGTCGGCGTTCCTGCAACGCATATTTGCAATTGACCGTAACTTACAATCGATAAATCGACCGTAAAGTTACAACCGATATTCTTTCTGCAACGGGGCCCAGATATATTTATTGATATTTCAGCCGTTTCTGGGTCGATTTGGACCAAATAAAGTTTAGCCTGCCATTAAAGATGCATGTTATCTCGAATTCGACACTCAGTCTTTCATTACCTCACACAAAAATTGTGATGTGCAGCGCTCTCTCTACCAAAACTAACCTACCCCTTTAAGGTATATTTTTCCGAAGCGCCTCGCGCTGAGGAAAAATATAGTATTCCGAGACAAAAATATAACACCCCAAGGGAAATGTTATAAAGTTCCGAAGGAAAAAGTAAATATCTGTTATATTATGATGACCTATATACGTACAAATACAGATAAATAGAAATTTGGTGTTGAAATCAAATTATCGAAATAACTCGACATCCTTCTAGTAGAACAGACGTGTTTAATATAGAAATGCTGCGCAAAATATTCCTTTACTCGACCTTCCTTTCAAATTTACTTTCGGATCGCGCAATCTCCGTAAAAGGCTTGGCAACGCTGCGCTTGCCAGGATGCTAATACGCGCAAAATTATTCATTGTCATACCTATTGTTACTCATACCTCTGATATAACGACGTAATATGCTGAGGTATGACGTAATTTAGGTCTTGTTTGAAATATAACGCGTCTCATCCTTGTAGCGATGGTCACGTGACAGCATTTTGACCAATCGCACATCAGTATCTATGAGGGCCCAAGTTGTCAACCTCCTCGTGGTGGCCCTGGTAAGGCTTCTTGTCATTTAGAAATACCGCGGCTTTGACTGGGTTTCACGAAATCCAGGATTTCTGTAAAATGAGAGATTAAGGGGGCCAGAAAACTGAAGGCATGAATGGTGCGTTTTTTCTGATAGGGGACGAAATCCGGTGTATTGTTATCACTTCCTGCTTGCTGACTTCAGTTTTCTTGCCCCCTTAATCCCTCCTTTTACCAGTAAACCTAGATTTTGTGAAAGCCAGTCAAAGCCGCTTTTTAAAATGACTAGACTCCTAACTGAGTTCCTTATTAGCACCACATCCTAACATCACTCCACCTCAAAGCATGCAGCCTGGTATCAACCCTCAACACCCGCCCTTGTCAGGGCGGACATCACCTGATGTCATAAGGGACGGAATCACCATCCTGCAACTGAATGTGGAAGGCATCACTAAGGCCCAGATCATCATCATTGAACACATCCTGCAGACGCACAGACCCACAGCCATACTACTCCAAGAGACTCACGTTAAAGACCCCTCCCGACTGAAGATCTCTGGCTTCACTCTTGCCGCCCATATAATACCGAGAGCGATATTCATGGTATCGCCACCTTCATCCAGAAGTCAGCAAACTGAAATGCAGTTGCCTCTTGCCCTCTAGACTCAAGCCTGGAGTGGACAGCAACCTCCATTGAAGGCACTACAGTCATCCAAATGAATAAGCCCCTCCAGTTCGGGTAGAACCTGACACCATCCCAGCCTTTGACCCACCCTGTATATACGCAGGAGATTTCTTCTGCCGCATCACCACCTGGGGCTACAACAACTCCAACGCCGATGGAACTGCGCTTGAAAACTGGGCTTCAACAACTGGTTTACAGCTCCTATTTGACCCCAACGAACCAGGTAGCTTCCACTCTGGTAGATGGAACACCTCATCAAACCCGGACTCGCTTTCGCGAACCTCAATGGTGCCCTGCAAAGAACAACCTCCTCCGTTGCCTCACAGGGTCCTCCTGGGGTGCTAAAAACATCCAAACTCCGCACAGGCGCCCTTGCGCTAGTGTACAGCACCGCCGAGTACGCTGCCCCAGCCTAGTGCCGGAGCACGCACTCTCGCAAACTCGACACTACACTCAGCGAGACCATGAGGATGACAACAGGATGTCTAAGACCAACACCCAACTGATCTCCTGCCTGTACTCGCTGGCATTACACACCCGGTACATCGGATAGAACACCACACACAGCAACTAGTGAAACAGGCCCTTCAAAACCCCAAACACCTCCTCCACCACATCACCCAGAACGCCAAACCAGACCCTCAAGTCCCGCGTTCCCGCAGACCATTCATGAGCCATGCAGCAACTCTGCAGGATGGGACTTACAACACCCTAAGTGCATGGAAGGACGCCTGGCGACACACTCCACGACCCCTGCAATTCACAGTTACCCCCAACACAAGCCTGCCTCCAGGTGCTGACCTACCACGGAAAGACTGGGTAACCCTCAACAGGCTCAGCACTGGAGTTGGCCGGTTCAATGCCAACATGCACCGCTGGGGCTTAGATCCTTTCCGCATGCACATGTGGCTCACCTGAGCAAACTGCTGCCCACTTCATCCATGAGTTCCCAATCCTCCACCCACCAAACCCAAATCCCAACTTGCAATTCACAGTTACCCCCAACACAAGCCTGCCTCCAGGTGCAGCTGACCTACCACGGAAAGACTGGGTAACCCTCAACAGGCTCAGCACTGGAGTTGGCCGGTTCAATGCCAACATGCACCGCTGGGGGCTTAGATCCTCTCCGGCTTGCACATGTGGCTCACCTGAGCAAACTGCTGCCCACTTCATCCATGAGTTCCCAATCCTCCACCCACCAAACCCAAATCCCAACTTAAACAACTTGGACCCTGACACAATTCTTTGAAACTGACACAATTCTTTGGTTGCACAAACGAAAGAAGTATTCATATGAAGAGCTTAATTCTAAAAAGGCGCTAAATCCACCTTTTACCAAAATGGAGTTATCAGTATGAGTGCATAGCCATTGCACACGTACATTTAAATCACCTTTCATTTTATTAAAATAATTTTCAGAAATATGAACAAAAACAAATATTTGAAAAATTTGTTTAGTTCCTAAAGGCGCTAAATCCAAATATGTTTAGTTCCAGAACTTACTTAGACTTAGTAGGTCCCGCGTCGTCCGACGCATGAGGCGGTCATCACTCTCCAGCTGGGTCTGTCAGCAGTTAGAGTCTTAATGTCTTTCCAACTTGTAAGGCTGCCTTTGAGATCTTGTTGGATGTTTTGCTTCCAGTTCATTTTGGGCCTGCCCCTTCGTCTTCTACCCAGGGGGGTCCACCAAAGAGCTTGGTTTGCTAGGCGGTCAGGGGGAAGACATGCTACATGGCCCAACCACTTCAGGCGCCTTTTACAAATTGTTGCGGATACTAGGGACTGCTTAGAACGTTCTCTAACTTCCTTGTTTGTGATGAAGTCATTCCACTTGATGTGCAGGATCTTTTGAGTCAAAAGCATCCAGTTTCTTTTCATGAGTAATTTTCAAGTACCATGTTTCACAGCCATACAAAAGGGTCGACAGTACATTTGTATTGTAGAAACGAAGCTTGGTCTTAAGGGAAAACTTCTTGCTGGACAAATTTTGTTGAGTTGATTGAATGCTGCTGATGCTTTTCCTATTCTGCAGTTGCAGTTGCACAAACGAAAGTTCCAGAAGTTCCAGGAGCTCCATAATTTGGGGGCCTGGCCTGTTTTGACCAATCACAGCGCAGAATTGTTCCAGTGACCGAATATTGACGACATCTTTTACCCTTGCTACTAGCCGTCACCGTCGATCATATTTCTTCAAGTTTTACAATATTTCGAGAGTCCTGAGCTAATATAACACCATGGATGAGAGAGGAGAGCCTGTGGACATTAACTACAATCCTAGAAAAAGAAAGGACAATGGCTATCAGTGGGCAGAAAACCAAATAAAGACAGTTAAATCGAATAATTCAGGTAAGTTTAGTCCCACCTACTCATTTTTGTGTGTGAGTGCGTTCCGTGCAGATGCAACGCATATTGTATAGTCTGTGGGCCAGAGGGGCCTACCGGTGACCCCCCTATGATCCTCCGACTTGGGTGTCATTTTTTCCATTGATATGTCCAATGTTAGATACAAAATGTAAACAAGAACAAATTTCATTTATACTATGTTTTTGTACTACTTTTTTGGAGGCATGTAAAAATAGCACCTTTTCATGTTTTGCTTCATTTCTTAGGGTGGGTGAAAATTGAGATTGCATTAAATGCTCTCATTTCATAATGGCTAGGTGTTTATCTACTAAACTTTGCTAAAAGCCATATCCATACTAGCATATGGTACAGACAAATTTTCGTTGTCATAGTTGATTGGGTTCATATGATTATGACGCCATCAAATTTGCATATGAAAAATCACGGGAATTTCCGTGAACAAAACGGTTAAAAAAACAATGTTCATTAATACAGTTAGTTTTTTTCACCATAAAAATGATGGCAGTGAGCTTAAACTCATGGTTTCTACTAGTGAGAGTGTATTCAAATCATAAACGTGATTATTCTTTGAATAAAATCTACAAAAGGGACATTTTCGATTACATAATCACCATGTGTCATATTTATGCAATTTTTAGTCATATAATGGCCATGTTATCTAGGTCACAAGTGGGTACATATTGTTTTCTCTTTAATTTCTTTATTTGATGGCCAATCACTCTCATATTTGGCACATATGTAGAGCTAGGGGGTTCTCCAGTTTACAATAAGTATAATTTCAAAAGGTCATCATATGAGGGCGCTATTCAATAAAATTGGTTAAAAACATTACAATCCGATAAATTCGGACAATGATGGATTTTTTTATTTGTTTACAAAACTTGATATTTTGCTTGCATTATTATGCAAATTTACTTTTCCTAGAATAAACTAAAGACGCTTATGTTGTATCTCATATTGTTGAGGGTCTAAATTAGGCCAAACTACTTCTGATCTAAATGCATAAATACATAAAAATACATACAAATACATACAAATACATACAAATACATACAAATACATAAAAATGCTTTCAGATAATTTATTAAATTGTAACCATATTTTATCCAAGGTGAGATGTTCTGATTGTCTAATTATCCAAACATATATAGCAAAAGCAAATTATTTGGGGAAAATTCTGGTCCGAAATTTGCTTTTCAGTATTGTAATATATTTCTTTTTGGCATCACATTTTTTTTCAGACAATTACAGAACAAATTAATATGTTTTGTCGACAGTTCATTATTGTATCCCTCCCCAATTATGATTGTTTGTCATAAACTGACCGTTTGTGTAGACAACTAATTTGTTGTGCATAGTTTGCAGGACATGTATGTATAATATTTTGCATTTTGTGTGGTCTAATTTAGACAACAACATTTTTTTTCAGCCCTGTTAATCTAGCCGAGTGTGAGTTATTTATGTCTAAATATATTTACGAATATGAAATAAAGGCATATTAACAAACACAAATTGGTGAATACATCTTGCTAGATTAAAAAACAAATGTTCTGTATTAATTGTTTGCTTGGACTACCCCTTTCCTCAGTAAAGGAGAGAGTTTAATACGTCTCATTCAAGCTTCATTAGCAACGAAAGATGCAAATCACATCCTTTAAACCTTTAAACCTTTAAACGTAAATATAAATTAGTGCTTTTGGCAAATGCCGCTAACCAGTGAATATTAGTACGGTTACCTGGCAATATGTATGTGTATGTGTGTGTGTGTGTGTGTGTGTGTGTGTGTGTGTGTGTGTGTGTGTGCGTCTGTCCGTGTGTGTTTCTCTTTACTTTATGTGTCTACTCGAAACAGTATTCATTTTTGAATTTACATTGTAACTGATTAATTTGCATGTTTCTCTCGGGGGACAACCTCGATAAGCTTACTGTTTGCTTTTGTTGTCCCCACCATATAATTTACTATTATTTAGTTTGATGTATAACAAACTACCTGTATTTTACTGTGAATGTACACATGAATTGTATTTTAAATTGTGGAAATAAAATGAACTGAACTGAACTGAACTGAACATACCTGTGAACTCTTAACATTTAAACACTTTTTCTTTTTGTAGTACCGATACACACCATATGAGCTCAAGCACCACACTTTCGGTCATAAGTCGCTGTGGATCTTTAGTACATAGAGCCTCAATATCATACAAAATTGTCTGTGGTTGAACATTTCAACTTTATGGGATTTGATACTTACATATTCCATCTACATTCTCTGAAAATTGCAGGTCCTAATTCGATGTGTTAGAATGCTTTTATGTATGATGCAAAACTTTAGAAGCGATTTTCTCTGTGTTTAACAAATAGCGAGGCTCTGGTCCACGTTATCAAATTGCATTTTTCTGGCCTTCAACAAACTTATATGTATCAAGTTATACATCATTTTAAAGCTGAAATCCTAGAGAATCCAAAACAATACACATCTCAATGTTGATATTTCCGACAATTAAAGGGAAAGTTGAGTTTTGGTAGAGAGGGCGCTAGACTACTTAATTGGTTTGTGAGGTAATGAAAAACTGAGTGTAAAATTTGAAAGAGCATAATATTTAACCCTATCAAGCCCAAGGGGGGGCTGAATGAGCCCCCCCTACCATATTTTTTACTGCCACGCCCACATTTTTCATCCAATTTTCACCAAATTCGGTGACTTTTCCTAAAATTTTATAGGGAACATTGTGGTATGAAATTTAGAAGTGTCAGGTTTTTCCCGTTGCCATGGTAACCACTTTCTGAAAGGCATGTTTGTCAATTAAGACTTATTTTGTTTTTCTTGCACTAAACAAGTAAATCGTGTAAATTTCTGAAGTGTTTTCTATTTGAAATGTATAAACTGTACAAAAGTAAAGTCACAATATCAGAAAATAGATTTCACTGATTTGTTTTTGTTTTTTCTTTGTTTTTCTTTGTTTTTCAAGGACAAAATGGCGGAAAACAATAGAAATAATAAGAATTTCTAAAAAAACGAATTTTCTCATAATTTTCCGATTTTTTTTTCTTCAAAATTTGAATTGAACAACCTTTCCATACACAACCCAAGGTATTGACATGGTATTTTCATCTTCAATTAGTAACAGTATCTAGTCAATTTATAGTGAAAGTGATTTTATATGGTCATTATATTACACAAAATTAGTGTAATATGTGTAAATTCATTGTACTGTCCAGGCTTTGACATGAATCAGTTTATTTATATAATCTATATGATCGGTAACAGGTTGTCATTATCTGAAAAAAAATTTCATGGATATTTCTTTTGTTTTTCTTTGTTTTTAAAGACAAAATGGCGCAAAACAATGAATATAATAAGAATTAAGTCATATACAGTTTTGATATATTTTTAGGATATTTTTGTGATTAAAATCTGCTAATAAGGGTTTCTTATGTTGTCAACAAACATTTTGATATGAAAGAAATCCATTTGGTTTAAGTTTATAGGGTAAAAATTAAAGAAATCGCATACGTAAATTATTATGTACTGTAAAGTGTATGATAAGATGTGTGAAGGTCACCTTCACAATGACTTTGCGGACCTAATGGGCCTCTAAATCCCATCAAACTCCACAGAAATGTCCTGATCTATGTTCCAGAATATGTAATATTACATAATTATGTTGAAAAGTTAAATTTGCCTTCTTGATAACAGTCAATTTGGCGAAAACAGCTCCAAATTTCTGTATTCTGACATTTTCTACGTTTTGTATCATATTATCGTAAATAGCGCCCTCATATGGTGACCTTTAAAAATGTTTATGATTTCAACTTGTAGAGCTTGACCTGCTTGACACATGTGCCAAATATGAAAGTGGTTGATTGAATAATAAAGAAATTAGAGAGGGGGGGGGGGGGCCCTATGAGCCCCCCCCCCCTTGGGCCTGGGAATGCCAAAATAGCTTAGGCTTGATAGGGTTAAACAATAAAATCATCTTTGTTTGATCAAAATCGGTTCAGAAACGGCTGAAATATCCATAAATATAACAATTTGTAATAAACTCGGGGCCCCGGGTTTATTAGAGAATTTTGAACCAGCCGTTAAAAATTCAAAAAAATGCTTCCTCTTTTCAAAAAAGTTACAAAATACGTATTTAAATAGTTGTTGGTTATTTCTCTATCTAATCACTATTTCAACAAAGCATCACATGCACAATATTTTATTCAAAATGGTTGAAACCGATGAGTGTTTAGAGAGCGCCCTCTTACGTTTTAACGGCTCTTTTTGAATGATAACATGATCTTTACTACGTCATTTGTAATTTTGTGTTCCTTTCTAGTTATAACTATTAGCTTGTAATGTAATGATGCAGGTTTTGGTTACTAAAATTCAGTTTCACTAAAACTGTACTCTCCTTACCAGAACTCAACTATCCCTTTAACCGAAAGTGTTAGAGCCGGACACATAATACTAAAATATCCCTTGAACTCACTAAAAGATACCTATGGCAGCGAAAATGAACTGCAAATATCAATCTGGACACGCGATCACAAACAGAAAGAAACCATGGACAACCATCAACATTATCAATGACCCCAATAAGGCAATGGACGGACTATCACATTACACCAAACAATGTTTGCACGGTGACAGATGGTGTACAGGTAATATCATCACAAAAATAAAAACAACAATCAACCATCTAAACAAAAAGTTGGCAGTTGGGTTCAGTTCAGACCAACTGAACTCTTATATTAACCTTAATAAGGCCGGGGGCGCATAATGCCCCCCCCCCCCCCCCCCCTCCGCGATTTTTTTATTGCTCCGAAACGCTGTAAGATGACCCGCCGCTGCTTAGTGACATTTTTCTTTCCGGTCTTGCGCACATTTTAAAACAAACATTTTGAAAATCGGACCTACCGTTACAAAGTCACGTGACCGTTTGTCTATGCATGTCAGCCCGAAAATCGCTCAATTTAGTGATTTGTGTACAAAACATATGGAAATATAAATGTTCGTAAAATGGTATATCATTGGTTATTTGGGGTTGTTTACATTTTATATGTTGGTTTTGGGGTTCAAAATAGTTATATTATAGTTAGAAATAAAATAAACAACAAAAACAATAATAAGGTAAAACAAAACAATGAAATACATAAGAAATTATCAAAACAATAGAAAACATAAGGAAGAAGCTGGCTCTTCCAAATTTTGTTGTATTATTATTATTCCAAATGCTCTAAAGAATATAAGCTGATGTTTACAACCTTCATATGTGACCTTACACCGCAAAACGACCAATAAGTCGGGGAAAATGATTTTGATGATTTCCATATAACATTGAAATAGAAGTCATTACCTTTAAAATGGTATATAATTTGTCATGGACTAAGCAAACCCTTTCAAAATGAATGCCAAAGATATGGAATATGGCTGATGCATTTTTGAAAAAAAGGAGAAACGGGCCGTTTAAAAGATCTGTGCCTATTCATGGGCTGTAATAAAATTACATTTATTAGATGAAAAATTTATATTTAAACATGATTTCTGACGCTCAAAATTTTCCAGAAGGTAGATTAATTATGCTTGTTCAGGAAATACCAATATCCTAAATCTCATATTTTGAACAAAATTTGACTATTTTAGCTAATAAAAGAGAAACTTCCACAGCGACATAACGGTTGTTTTGTGGTGTAGGGTCACATATACTATTTATATTTTTCAACATATCCATACAAAGCGGTCTGGAAAAAGGAATAACCAGCAGCCTAGCGCATGATGCACATTTTCAATATAATATGAACTAGCCAAAGATCGAAATAATGGCTAATTATTCTGTAACTAAAACAACAAATTATAATTTAATTTAATGAATAATTAAATCAAGGTCTACATTATCACCAATTTATTTATTTCTATGCCCGAACTCATAGCTTCAAACTTCATAGAACTGCATATAGTAATCAAACATATATTTTGATAGTTATGATATTAAACATGAAATACATTCAATTCTGTATATGAACAATCAAACATATTTACATTCTTGATAATGATACATGTAGTTCCCCGTTCTTCTGCGAGGGAAAATGTAAAACAACTCATTGGATTTTTAAAAATTGTTCATTGGAAAGGTGATTCTTTTCATCTAGTTTATCAATTTTCAATATAATGCATTAGCAGAGCTGCGAACCTCTACAGGCAGAAAACAAATTATTTTTGCACAGTAAAAACAATATTGTTGGTGTAACAAAGCATATTTTGATACACACATTGGGAGAGTGTAATGACAAAAATTCTACCTCATCTTTCAGAAAAACATTTTGGATTATGAACAATCATACTAAGTATCGCAAAAGCATAGTAGTTGGCAGCTCTGCTTTGGTTATGTTCATAGGCGCCGGAAGTGGGGGGGGGCAGGGGTGCGGCCGCCCCCCCCCCCCCCCCCCCAATCCAAAAAGTGGGGGGCAAAACGCGTTTTTGCCCCCCCAAAAAGCCCCCACCCCCTCAACAAAATAGGGAAAAAAAGAAAAGAAAGAAAGAAAAAGGAAAAGAAAACTAAATGTATCAACCAATACTTGTTAATTCTAACGTTTAAAAGCTAAGTTATACATCCATTTAACGTTTTCGCTGCGCGCTTCGCGCGCAAACAAATTATCTCAGTTTGTTGAGTAACTTGCGTATGGTACGTCTGGGGTGGATTTTTCTGTACCGGTCCACGTAGTTCCTGTGTAGGCTGTTATTGCTCTGGCTGTTTGTGTGACGTGCACCAAATTGCACAATTTCAAGTATATGAATGCAAAATCTTCCCCGTGGGAGGGTGATACCCCCTCCCAAACCCTCCCCCTCTGGCTCTGCCCCTGCCCTCGGTCGCTTCGCTCCCTCGGGACTAATTTTTGGCTGTAAGCTATGTTGTTGGATCATACATAATGTGGCATATGGTTTATGTTTTTATGCACCAAATTGCACCATTTCAAGTATATAAATGAAAAATGTTCCTCGTGGGTGGGCGATACCCCCTCCCAAACCCTCCCCCTCTGGCTCGGTCGCTTCGCTCCCTCGCGACTCATTTTTGGCTGTAAGCTATGTTGTTGGATCATACATAATGTGGCATATGGTTTATGTTTTTATGCACCAAATTGCACCATTTCAAGTATATAAATGCAAAATCTTCCACGTGGGAGGGAGATACCCCCTCCCAAACCCTCCCCCTATGGCTCTACCCCAACCCACGGTGGCTTCGCTCGCTCGGGACTCATTTTTGGCTGTAAGCTTTGATGTTGGATCATACAAATGTGGCATATGGTTTATGTTTTTTATGCACCAGAATGCACCATGTCAAGTATATAAATGCAAAATCTTCCCCGTGGGAGGGGGATACCCTAGTCCAGATTCAGGACGTAATTTGTGAACACACACCCACACACACCATACACATGCTCAATAACGCGCGCTCCGATCCTTTCCTCCAAAATCACCTCCTGACGAAATTGTTGGGGAAGTGGGCGTGGAAAATTATCGGATTGCCATGCCAGTCAACTGCTAAGCTCGTGAATATTCATAAGTATGAATGGCTTCATTCTGGGCGCGCTAGCTATTAATAGCTACTGGTGCCTGGCGTATTGTACTGCATGCACGCACAAGTACTTAGCTGCTGTGCGGTGAAATCGCGCTGACCTTGCAAAATTGTAAACACGTGCAGTATTAGACGTGTGATGATGATGACGTGATCGTGATCGAGCTGGTACTGTTTTGTCAACGACTCGTCGTATGTCGTATGTTTGTTAAGTTCTACGTCTACGCCACGGTCATCATTGACATGGAAAGTTTTGTGAAAGATTAACAGTTTTTGGATGGTATACGATGGCGAGCTCTACTTTGAGATGGTGTATGGTTTGTGATGTGCCGTTGATCACTGCAAGAAATTACGTGAAAGTGAATTCATCGACAGTTGTAAGGACTGGTCTTCAGAAACAAATAAATTACATTTTCGGAGACCTGTGTGATATTGACGATCCATATCAGTATCTGTGCGGCAAGTGTGTGACCAAAACAAAAAATGCCTCAAAGTTAAATGACCTACAAGTGGAACTAAAGCGGCAGTTCAGTGATACAAAGGACAAACACTGCTCTCGTAGCACAGCTAAATCTAGGCCTTTGTCTGGTTCATCGACCTTCCAAGTCCAAGGGAGTTTGCATGCATCGCCATCAGCATCACTGTCCACCCCTTCAAGCACACCTACCAAAGCTCACCTAAGTAGCTCAAAGCGACAGGCATTATTTTCACCTGGAACTCCATCATCTAAGGTAAATACTAAATTTATTTCACATGGTTCTGAGTATGTCATGTTAATGTACTACTCTCTGTTTACACTAGTCTAAATTAATTAATAATGTTAAACTTTCAAATTTGCGGCCAAGCAATCACTATATGTCAAATAATAATAACTAGAATTAACAAATAATTATGGGTAAATCATTAAATAAAGATGAAATTGACTCTCCCTTTCTTATAATTTCAACTCGTTGCCCTGGTCAAACACATATGTCTTGAATTAAATTCCACTTGAATGACCAGCGGGGTGCAATTATTTTCTTGATCTTCTTGCTTTATATACATACCAAAATCAACCATGTTTTAGCTCACCCACATGATGGTTTTCTGATTCGGTTTATTTTATTGTCTATTTGCTTGGATTTTATTGATAACTTTGAATTGAGATTTTTGGTAATTTTTCACTTGGCTTGATTCTATAATTCACTTTTCTATCTTTTCTATCTTCAATTTAGCATCACAGCAAGAAGCTCTTCCAGTCTTCATCTAGAACTTCTCCATTGAGAAGGAGGAGCATTTTCAGGGAACAAGATGAAAATCAGCCAGCTGCTAGTACATCATCATAATCATGCTCATCAGAGGTAGGTCAAAGTCTGTATTTAATTTGTCAATTTTATCATTGAATTAGTTTCATATGCATGGGCATAAAATAAATCATCAGGGGGATGAATGAACAGATCATTCCCCCTGGGCCCTGATGAATAGGTATCAATTACAAATCTATGCCCATGATGATATGAATCATTTTCACATATTTTGTGTGGAATCTGTTATGATATATTTGTTCCTTATCGCATTGTAACATTATTCTTTTTGGGATATGAAAGATGTATTAAAGTGAATAAACAAATGGTAATATTTGTTGGTTGTACTCTGTTTGCCTGGAAAAGAAATCAAAAAAGATGTAATTAAATTTTATTCAATTATTCAATATTTACTACAAGGGATAGTTCATTTCTGGTAGAGAGAGTACAGTTTTAGTCAAACTGAGTTTTAGTAACCCAAACCTGCACAATATTACATTACAAACTAATAATTATAACTCCACCATGGTCAAAATGAATAAACAATTACAAACGACTAGAAGTAAACTTCTTTTATCACGCAAAAAGAGCTGTTTAAAGGTAACAGGGCGCTTTCAAAAAACGAATTTGTTTTTAAAGCATTTTTTTTTTGTATATTGTGCATGTGATGTTTTGTTGAAATTAGATAGAGAGTGATTAGATAGAAAAATAATCAACAACTATCTAAAAACCTCTTGAAATTTTTGAAAAGAGGAAGCATTTAAAAACAAATTGAAACGGCTCGTTCAAAATTATCGAATACTTGTGGGGGCCCACATTCATTACAAATGGTTATGTTTATGGATATTTCAGCCGTTTCTGAACCGATTTTGATCAAATAAAGTTTAATCTGCCATTAAAATTGTATGCTCTTTCAATTTTGACACTCAGTTTGTCATCTCACAAAAAAATATTGTGTGTAGTGCCCTCTCTACCAAAACTCAACTATCCCTTTAAAGTCACCAAAATAAAAGGCAAACCTAGTGATTCTAGTTTGGACAATTGGAAAGCAACATGTCTAAATTGAATAATTGTGCTGCTCATTATGTTTGACTGTTCACATTAGGCCTACGACAAACTTGTTTATTGAACTTGTAGCTACACTAGGTCTAGGTACTTGTACTGTAGACTTGTAGGGAAAGACCATTGATAATGTATGTTGACATGCACAACAAATCATTCTATTCATAATAATGGTTACAAACTTTTTGGAAATTGGAAATTTGATATTTGATCTTAAAACTAGACATGCAAACTATTTTGGGGGAAAAATTGTACTGCAAACTGCTGAAAGATTTAGTACAAATTAATGTTTGTATTTGTTATGAAATTTGATTTCATTTCACACATGTAATGTGTATGGAACATTTTCTCGACTTGAATGAGTTCAACTTTTTGTCAAATTCCAGGGAAATATTAATATTTATTTTTCAGGGGCTACTTCCAAGCTTGCCTGCCCTAAAATAACACTCTAGAATTTGTAAAATAGTAATACAAATTTACTGTAATTGTCACAAATTATCAACCTTTTGCGTGACTCGCGTGACATTCATCACGTGTAAATTTGCAAAATGCTAACAGAAGGAAAATTTTTACTGTTTTCTCCAAATTAATTGGTTATTTAAAGGGATAGTTGAGTATTGGTCAAACTTTACTTTAAATAGGTACCAAAAGCTGCACCATTACGGCACCACGCTCGAAAAGTAGACACAATTACAAACGACTAAGTAGAACCCCTATTGTCATTCAAAAAGAGCTACAACTCAACTCAAGTAGTCTTGAAGCATTTTTAAAATAAAAAGTCCAAATATCCCAGGCTGGTAAAGAATTATTAAATACATTTATATATATTTCAGCTGTTTCTGAACCGATTTTGTTCAAATAAAGTTTATTCTTTCATTAAAATTGTATGTTCTTTCAAATTTGACAGTCAGTTTTTCATTATCTCACAAACAATTTTGTGAAGTGCCCCCCTATAGATACAAACACTCAACTATCCCTTTAATTATGGAAGACTAAGGGACAGCTGATGGTTTAAATATGTTTTGTTTGTTGGACACTATATGAAGCCAGATACCTCTATTTTGATCCAAAACGTCCTATGCGTTCATATGACATAGGGCTATAACTTTTCAGAAAAAGGCCCCCCTAAACAAAATAGAAGAGATTTAAACCATTTTAACATTACTCTTCCTAAATATCTTTGTACTTCATTTGTTTAGTTTGATGATAACACTTACACGGAATCGCTGTAAATAAACATTTCTATTTTTTTTTCTCAGATCTAAATTATGAATAATATGACCTTGGCTTGTGGCAATTACGTATTTTGGAAATAAATGCACGTAACAAATGTAAGCAACAAAATTGGCGCCATTGGCCCGTATTCACAAAGGAGGTTTGTACAGTCCATGGTCTAAACCAAGGTTTACATCTATGGAATGACAATTGTAAACTGATGAGAGAGAATGTAAATTCCTTACTTGTTAACAATGTTGATGGTACACATTCTCTCTCCATCAGTTTACAATTGGCATTCCATAGATGTAAACCTTGGTTTAGACCATGGTTTGTACAAACCTCCTTTGTGAATACGGGCCATTGTATTTAAAAACTTTAAAACACCACACTGATTTAGGATTTTAAGACTTCTTTGCAGCCAAGCTGTGAACAGATTTGAGTGTGTTGTCAAGGGCTGGCATCCACTGCATTTTCTAAAGCAGGCTTCAAACAGCTTGATATATTCATATTTACGATTAAAACTCAAATGTTTATAAAACATTTACTGATGAAGCACCTCTTTCTAGTTTGTTTCTCCACACTTAGGTTCTGTACAACGACGGGAACATCTGCAGGAGGAAACCACTTCCAAGTTCGTGGAACAATGTGGCGGCAGCTCTGTTTCACGGAGATGAGGCCTCTGCAGTGAGGAACGTTATCACAATGCAGGGAGCGAAAGAAGCAGTGGCAAATGCAACCCTGGCAGTCATCAATGATGAGGCCACTGAACTCTGCAGGCCAGCACGGAAGTCGAAATTTCGCGGGTCCAGTATGGATAACATGAGAAGTTTTAACTTCAAGGACCAAGAAGAGGAACTAGAAAAAACTGCTCCAACCCTACTCGCAACTATGCGAGCTGCGGCAGAGGGTCCAGGACTGGCAAGAAACAAAGATAAAAGAAAGGAGGCATTGGGACCGAAGGTGGTGACAGCGGCCAGTGTCCTGTTAAACTGCAGGAGCCAAAAAATGAATGCCCACCAAGTTATTAATGCACTGACATTGAAAGAAGGAGCAAGTAAGAAGGCAACTTTCAAGCGACTCAACTCTAGAGGAGTATGTTCAGCATATGACACTACACTAAAAGTGCAGATGGAATGTGGCAAGGACCATGACATGGAGGTGAAGGATTGGGCAAAGCAACTGCATTTGGAGTCAGAAGCAGAGAGGGAGCTTCAGGCAGGTGATGATGAAGAACAGTTAGAGGCATTCAATGCCAGCAGGAAAGCAAAAAGCTATCAGCTGGTAATGGACAATGTGGACATGGTGGTTAAGGCAAGGCACCCGACCCGAGACAGCTACGGCAAAGACTATCACATGGTGCAGTTGATGGCGGTACAGCATCGTGTGTCGGCGTGGCATCTAGATAACACTCGCCCAGTTGCCACAATTGGAACCATCGATGTAAAGGCCTTTCTACCCAACGTGGCAGACAATGAGCAGCTGAAACATGACTGGGTCATTTTGTCTGCCAAAATGATCGGTGAGCACATCCCGGCCCTCAAGCCAATGACGGATGCCCTCCCTAAAGCTATTGTCCACGATCACATGGCCGAGATGAAAGAAAAATCAAAAGTGGTATGTGAATTCCTTAATACATAGATCTCACTTCATAGAATTGCAATTCAAATGTTGGCCCCATTTAGGAACTGCCTTTAAAATGAGCTACAATGTTGGTTCAAAGTTGAACTTTGTATCGTTTTTGCATAATCAGTCATTCGTGAAAGGTATACTATGTATGGATGCATAGTGATCAATGCCTGTTATAAATGCATGGATGTTAAATTATTTAATTACTTTTTTACCTGATAATTTTGTATTTTCCAAAGTTTGCCTTATTGTTTGAAACAGTACTTTCTGGTATGCAACAGACAATCAACCTTACATGTATGCCCATACTCTGTATCAGTGATATGTGGAACTTCTAAGTAAATACTTGTCTGTACTGTTGAATGCACGTACCCAGTAATCTTAAAAAAAAAAAATGACATTTTTGTCTTTTTATTCAAACAGGTAAATCTTGGGGTTCTGATGGAAGACGAAAATACCACAGCGGGCATCCTGAAGATTATGCACCATATGCATGCATATGTTCCTGGAGATGGAACGCCTCGCCCAACAAGGATCTTGAGTGCTGGTGACCTCCTGACTTGTGAGAGAGAATCTAACTGCATTGAGCAGCAGAGGAACTCCACCACTCCAAGCAAGCGGTTCGAAGGAATGGTCCCCGTTATTGCTGATTTCCATGCCCTAGCGAACTACTATCAGGTAATTCAAACAACTCCCCTGCCCCGCCCTCTCCAATTCAACAATATATGCTTGAATTCTGTATTAAAGGGACTTAGGAACATTGTCCAAATCCTAAAAATCCAATTTGAATGCTAGCGGTTTTGGTTTTTCAAATTTCCCTTTTGTTACAAAGATATGTACGATTGAAGTGTTCAGATAATAAAAACCGTGTACAAAGTGAGTGCACAGTGAGTTAGTGAATATCACTTGGCATTTTTGCTCATTACTCGGCTATGCAACGTCCATTTGACTTGAAATTTTCACACAATACCCTGTGGACATATTAGATAACAACAATATTCATTACATCAACCATGCATCAATTTTTGCACATGTCAACAAAGTTACTAGATCCCTTTAATTGTTACTGGCTATCGACTAGCAATTCTCACCAGTTGTGGGTAAATATGTTTTCACAGTTATTGGCTTCAAACTATGAAAATTTGTCCCAGGGCCGAATTGACATTTAACATATCTAGCACTCTTTTTGCACTCTTTTTTAGAAAAATAAATCAACTTGAAATCTTAACCCATTGAAAAGATTTATGAAAAAAAGTATGCATGGTATTAAATATTAATCAGTGATTGTCATATTTGTATCGCCAATATTTCAGCTTCAACTTAACGCATTATGAGATATATATTCATAACTCTGCCAAATTGTATCCAAGTTAAAGGGACAGTTGAGTTTTGGTAGAGAGTGCGCTTCACAAAATTATTCTTTGTGAGATAATGATTCTGAAAGGTTACGCCAAATTAATCACATGGGACTAAGCTCAGAATCGGCATGAGTAATTTGTAAAAGAAGAGGTAATCAGTTTGAAATGAAAGCATACTCGTACAAGATTACCTTGGGCTTATTAATATGGATATATTTATTGTTTGGCATTCATTTATATTCCCAAAATGTGTTTTTGGGGGATCATTTTCCAAAGAAAGAAAAAAACGATTTTTTGTATTTTTATTATTTTTTTTTTTATTTATTATTTTTTTTTTTTTTGTAGCTGATCATATCCGATCCAATCTGCGATCCGATTTCGATGATCAATACAATTTTGCCGATCCGATCAATCGATCCGATCATCAAGGTCAGTTACAGCACTACTTTGACTTAACGTCTGAGATGCTCTTTTTGGTCTTGGTGGCACACATTCTACAATGATTCTTTCCCTCATTGTTCTTACTTGTAGGTCATTTGGAAGCACCTATATGATGCCTCATCTGCAGCTGATACAGGATCCCTATACTCTGCACGCAATTTCCTGCAAGCACGAAGTGTGACAACAAATCCGATGAATAACTTTAATGCTGCAGCAGAGCTTATGTTGAAATACACCATTGCCCTTGTTCTTGCAGCAGCTCTCCATTTCTTTGGCATGGAAGATCTTTCAAAAGAGCCAACGAAGCATGTCTTCAATCTACAGGAGCATGGGGACGTAAAGCAGCATGCAGAGGCAACAATGTCAACTTTTGTTGACACTTACAAGCTGCCTTCAGAGGCTGATATCAGCATGGATGATCACGGATCGTGCTGCAGCACGTGTGGGAAGAAGTACGCATCAAGAAAAGGCCTTCTCAAGCATGAGAAAAGTAAGCATCCAGGAGCGCAAGCTTCTAGTGGAAAACCACCCGTCCAAGATGCAGCATTTAACTACTCAAGATGTGCCCTCGGTATGGGAATGTTGGCCCATGATTTTAACGATGCGAGGCAAATGGGAGATGGAGAGCGCCTCATCAGGACATACGAGTACTTGCTGCTCCATTGCCGTGCAGCCAACAAGCCCAAAAACAGTTTCCAGATACTACGGCTGTTGGCGCAGGTCAAGTGCCTCCTGTCCCCCAGGCTTGCACATGAGCTCACGTGGAACAGGAGCGTCAACACCAAAGGGAAAGAAGGCTGCAACGTTGAGGCCGACAGGGCAATGGAGCACTGCAATAGAGTGTTCAAAGAGAACTGCCAAGGACTACGAGGCCACATCACTCAGCAGAGCGTTGACAGAGTGAGCAGGTCTGCTCAATTTGTGCATGGACTTCTAACGGGATTAGATGCACAGATGAAGGTGAAGAGGGACTCTGCAAGGAGGCAGGAAATGGGTGAGAAGGACATTGAGGCATTGGCTAAGATTCTGAGTGACGAGGGTCTGTTTGAGGAGAAGGTGGGCAGGAAGCATTCAAAGTTCCCAGACTTTCCTGTCAGCGTCCTGTCTAATTTGCACATCGCAGATTTACATAAATGGATCTCTTCAACACTTAAGACCCTTTCGAGACATAACCAATTACAACACTTTTGAACTGTTTGTCTTTTTGGATCTGTGCAATGCACACTCATTTGTGGGTAGACTTCCACAGATGTTTTCAGTGTCTCTCCCTAGGACATTTGCAAGGAGAGGGTTTTCTTTAATGTGAATGTTAGTTGCTTCATGTATCCATCTAACTTACCATTGTGGTGATACTTGATTTCAGAAGATGTATTCATGTCTTAATTGCTGATACTGAGCCACTCGAAGACGAGCCACTCAGGTACTCAAATCACTTGGAGCTTTCTTGGACCTAGTTGATTGGCTTGTGCTAACAGAAACAAATGTGTTTCGATTTTACCAGTTTGTCCCTTTTTTATGGAGATATTCGAGATATAAAGCATTTAATAAAAAACATTCCAGGTATGCGTTTAATAGTAGTGAAACTCATCGGGCAATTTTCTTTTCACTTTGTGGAGATTTGTATTTCTCTCTATAATCATCTAGAAGAAACTCCAAATGATATTTGCATTAAGATTGGCATGAAGAAGTTTCAAATATTAATTTTGGAAAATTGTGTGAATTTAACTCCCTTGAGTGACAAGCTCGCATTTTGCACACCACAATACACAAATGCCATTACAAAAGGCAAATTGCAAAAGGGCATTAAAATCCCAGTCTCTCAAACTATTAATGAACAATACATGCTCATTTTGAGGGGAACTAATTGTTTTTTCTTTCTAGGTATCCATCACTACATAGAAAATTATTATGGGAACACTGTATGGTTTCCCCTATCACTGAAGAAACAAAGATACATGGGACTGTTTAAACGCTTCCTTATTTTGTATAAATGCTTCCACCATTTGAACGTCTTTGCTGCTACTTTTATTTATATTTATTTGGAATAGTGTGGCTGTTCATGCCTCTTGGTTTGCTCTTCATTGGTCTGAAAGCATGGCAGATTTGTTATGGTCTGTATTATTAATGGTTTATTCAATTCAAAATTAAGTAGTTTGTATACACAATTAAGATATCTCAAGAAAAGAATACAAACTAAGATCACATATTAAGGGTAGACATCCTGAAATGAAACATGAACGAGTTTAGATAAAGTAAGGAAATATTATTTGGTAAGTAGTGACATGTACTTGAAAGCTTGTTCAGTTTCTTGCTAGAACCTCCAGGTCGTGCTGCTTGTGTGGTTGGTTGTGTGGTTGAGAGTTGGGAGAAAACTATTTACGAACATAATTTTGAATGACCCACATTTTCCCATATGTTCTAATGATATGTACTTTTTAAACAAAAATATGATTTTCAGCTCATCCGGCCCGAAGGGCCCGATGAGCTTATGCCATGGTGTGGCGTCCGTCCGTCCTTCCGTCCGTCCAGTTTTCAAAATGCTTCTTCTTCGTTATTTTTCAACCGATTTTGATTCTGATTGTTTCATAAGATAGGGCTAGGAGGGGGATTTAAAACTTCTACACAGAATCGTGAAATTCATTATCTATGGTAATTTATGCAAATTTATTCGAAATCACAATAACATGCTTCTTCTCCATTTCTCGACCAATTTTGATTTGGTTTGCTTTATTTCGTAGAACTAACTTTAGTACACTAAACTTCTACACAGAATTTTGAAATTTTTCTCCATTAATTAATTACCTATGGTAATTTTTTTATTTTTTATTTTTTATTTTTTTATTTGTTTTGTTTTATTAATTCATTTCATTTTTTTATATATTTTTTTTAAAATTTATTATTTATTATTATTATTTTTTATTTTTATTTTTTGGGTTATTTTTTAATTTTTTTTGTATTTATATATTTATTTATTTTTTTTTTTATTTTTATTATTATTATTTTTTTTTTTTTCCTATTTCCCTTCCGGGGCGTCAAATTTATATTTTTTTCACTCTAATTTTTATTTTTTTAATTTGTATGTCCCTTCCAGGGCATCAAATTTTTTTTTGACCAGTTGAAAAGTGTACCACATGAAATTTGCGATATTTGATGTTGCGAGATGCCGGATGTGCGCTATACGTCATTGACGTTCTGGTCTCAACTGCATTTGGTTTTGTTTGAAGTAAATTTTGCCAAGGAAATAGATTTAATTCAAAATGTTACTGTTTTAAGACGGAAAACAGCCTGAAGTGGACACCGAGTTATGTACGTTGCTTCGTCGTGAACAGCATTTTCCTTGAACAGCCATAGATTTACTTTATTAAAAGAGCAAAGATGTACCTCTATATTTGCATTTGCACATTATCCTTCATTGAAAATCATAATATGGTAGTGTTTCCTCAGAATAATAAATGTAGAGAATGTTTCTGTTGTTGAAATTGGAATGTTCCGTACATAACTCGGTGCCAACATTTGTTTCTGCTGTATTCTGAGTACTTGTGGAAAAAAAACAAAAAGTAAACTGTGTTGGGATTTGTTAATGGTATGTTTACACATGAAATACATTTTGTTTACAAAAGAGAATTATGAAGATAAATAACAGCATGAAGTGGACACCGAGTTATGTACGTTACCTTTTTGACGAAGAGAACTTTGGTGGCTGATTGCCATTTATAGACAATAGCCTATGCTCTGGAACTTTGGTGTGTGTTGCCCAATGTGTGAAGATTGACAGGATGATGTTGCCTTAGTCTGTCTTTGAACTTCAAATTTTACCTCCCATTGTAACATTTTTGTACCCTTGATCAGAGCCTTGCACATATATGCATTCCAATATTGTTTTGTTTGAGTCTTGCATTTGGGTTTGAACTTTGAATAATTGTTTTTTCAAGAGTTGAGATATTTATACCTTTTTTGTCTACTTGGGCAACCAAACTAGATTGACACATTTCAATTACCATACATAAATGTTGTACTTGCCTTGGGAAATAGGGAAAGAGCTAAGCCCTGAAATAATTACTATTTGCTGCCATGATTGTTAGTACATATTTGAAGATATGGTATACAGTATTGTAGGCTGTTGTACATTCAAAAAATGCTGCTAGGAATAGTTTCAAAATGTGTGAAAATTATTTATCTTTTGTTCTGAAAACTTACTTTACAAGTCTTCCGATGTGAGTTTTGGTTTATATATCTGTGTGAGTACAATGTATTGTCACAACCACATTCATGTGTATTCCAATAGACCGATTCTGTAATGTATGCAAATAATATGCGTATGACGTCCCCGTTGGCAAGCTCTTTGGCTCCCCATTGCCTCCCCATTGGCAAACTCCCCGTTGACAAGCTTAACAATAGTAACTAGGTCCGGCAAGCTCCGGCAAACTTGGCTTGCCGGACCTAGTTACTATTGTTACGCTTGCCAATGTCTGACGTCATACGCATATTATTTGCATACATTACAGAAGCGGTCTATTTGCCCCTAGTGTGTTTTTATCAGTCATAAATACAGCATTGTCAATTACCAAACAAATATAACTTGTATGTACAGTGAAGCAGTTTGCTGCTTGGATGATTTTGCATAATTGATTTGTTTCTTTCAACAAATCTTTCACATTTCAATAGTACATTTATGCTATTATTGCAAGGTTATGACACCTCCTTTATGTGATAATCATATACATGTATTAAGTCTCTATTAATTTTGTTTGTTTGTATTCATAAAAAAAGATGGAATTATTTTTATGAATTTTTGTGTACAGAAATAGTTTTACTTCAATAGATGCTTCATGATTTAATTTTTTGTTGAGAGCATATTTATCAAGGACTTCTACATGAGATGGATTCTTTTCTTCCCCATCTTCTGCACCTTTGCTAATCCTCACCAGTACTCAATTTAAGAATAAACCTATCAGTTTTTCATGCTACATACTAATCTGGAAAGCCATTTCTGTACATTGTAATAATTGGACTCTTCTTGTGAAAATTGTTTTAAAATTAAGAATGAGCTATGTGATAAACAATCATTGTGGTAATTACATGCTTCGAATACAGTAAGCAATTCTTTTCAGAACATTGTCATCTATTTTGAAAAGCCAAGATTCCAGTACATGAATCCGATTGCCATTTTGTTTGACTATTTTGGCAAGTAGGTTTTGCTAGATATTTCAACTTGCAGTGAGTCTAGTGCAGTTATTTTGGTTATAGTACAGAAAATAATACATTAATTAATTACACTAGATGTTATTGGTTCATACACATTAGTGCTATGTTTGTTTGCAAAAGTAATATTGAACATTGTAAATAGAGTTTTTTTTTTCGTGTGAACTTATTTTAGAAGGGTACCATTTGTTTCGAATTCATGCATGTATGTAATTGTATATATATGTTCATGTTCAATAATAAAATGAAAAACTGTCAATCAAATTACATGATTGTCACTGTTTTGTTTCCTTTTTTCATATTCTATTCGTTTAATGTAAAGAAAACAATAAAAGCCATTTACATTTTATCACAAGATAGTACACTGTAATAATTAAAATTTAGATTACCCATTGTTCAATACTTTTTTTGCAGAGTTCACCAACATTTCATACAAAATAAATTGCGTAAATGGCCATATTGTTTTCCTGCTTGTCAACTGAATGTTCCATCAATTTGGAATGTATGTTTCTTATCCAGGGGGTGTATTCTGAAAACGATTTTAAGCTAAAATTTATTCTATCTACGTCATTTCTACGTCACTTAAATATTACACTGTACTTAATGAATAGCGATTTGCTAAAATATATTTTAGTAACGTACATTAGATATGACGTAGATAAAATAAATTTTAACTTCACAATACACCCCCAGGTGTTTGGTGCGCTAAATTACAATTGTTCACTATGCATAGTATACTATTAAAGTGATCCATCATCTTTGTACAATTTCAAACAACCTTACTTGGAGCTTTCCCACTTATCTTATACCTTGTTGCTTGGCATATGGTTACAGAAGAATGAAATGCATTATGATTTGGTTCATGTCTCCATATCATCATGTAAGTATCCGACTGTGTATATACTTCATGCAGACCTCGGGATAAAACCAGACATTGATTTTCTCTGTTTTCACTTAAGTTTCTAGAAAATTCTCGCACATCAATCTAATAATGAATGTGGCATATTCAATTCAATTCAATTCAAATATGGTTTATTCATTAAAAATACATATATGGCAGCCACAGGGCTGAATTGCATATGTGTTTACAAAAATAAATTACATACAAAGTTTAACAAAATTAAGAACGTAAATGATAAACATGCATAACGAAATACATTTTAAATAATAAGTGTATATTTGGAGAACAAAATTAGACATCTAAAATTGGACAACTAATAACGCTAAAAATATAAAAATGCTAAAACATATTGCACGTGTGTAATTGCATTTTAACATAAAAGCTCCAGTTGTGGCTTTGCATTGTATTTAGAAAGAAAATTACACAAACAAAAGTGATTAAATTACATTTCAATAAATAAGATCCTTTCAAGGGGATGCGTATAAATCCAACTAACTAAAAGGGTTTTGTGAGCAGGTTCTATAAAAGTAAATCACAAAATGTGGGTTTGCCATTCTTTTAGATAAATAATACATTATCATAAATTATCATATTATCATGAATTAATAAATATAACTATCGGCAAAAAAATACAAAGTGAATGGATCAATTAAACTTGTATTTTTACCTTCCAATTCAAACTTTCTTAGAAAATGAGTTTCTTCGAGTACCAGTGATGGTGGTGATTCTTTCAGAACAAATTTCATGTACACATACACATACCAACACATACACATACCAACACATCACCAAAGTCACCCATTATTTACGCATTTGCAACATGACACGTACTAAACACACCACTGCACTGTCTTTAAACAACAGATGCATATGAGATAATTACACATCTTCATATAAAGGAAAAGCAAAAATCGTGTAATTTTCTGATGAATCCCAGGTTTCCAGTATTTATTCACATTAATCAACATTATTTTGTAAGTACAGTTGAACCTCGTTATAAAGAGGTCGGATATAACAAAGCCCTCTTATAAGAAGGTCATTTTGCTGGTCCCAGCTCTTTATATGTCTTTGTTTTTGTACCCTGATATAATGAGAAACCTGATATAACAAGGTAATTTTCATGGTCCCAAGGACCTTGTTATAACAAGGTTCCACTGTACTACAGAAACAAAACCTGCACCTTGGCTATTTCAACTACAGTCAAACCTGTCTTAGTGGCCACATGTCTATAGCAGGCAACCTGTCTATAGTGGCCATCAAAACTTATCCCCTGCAAGGAAAAACAGTTCTATTGAACCTGTCTATAGTGGCCACTATTCTTGACTCCCTTGGGTGGCCACTATACACAGGTTTGACTGTATATGGAAACTGCAAAATAGTGAAGATAATTTCCTTGCTGCTCAGTGGTGAAGTTCAGAGATACATGTTCATGAAATCTGTCCATGATTTTTTATCAAGGTTTTATCTTCTCAAGCTCAATATCATTTGTTGTTCAACTCCCTTTTAATTGAGTGTAGTAACATTGTCAAAATACTTAAATCCAACAGATCTATTCTATTCTTCAAAGCTCATAAAATTGTCCGATTTGTTATTATCCAACAGGAAGGTAATGTAACTATGTGGGCAACTCCAGCGTCACGGACATTACAAACAGACTGTATTTTCATGACTTTCCAATGCCACTACTAATTCATACCTCTACCTAATGTCCAACTGTTATTTTGATTACAAAGCAATAGCCTGGTTAAGTATGCAAACAAAGTTTCAGAACATTTATCCAATTCGTTACTGAGTAATTCTGCAAAATGTGCGACGTCACGGACATTACATTTTTTGGACATGACTTTTTGCATCCATATACATCTTTGCAAAAATCTGTGAGTTCTGAGACCTCACAAAGGTGATTTAGGTATTCAATTATAGACAAGGCAATGATGAATTGAATCCAAGTTGGATTTTGCGAAACGGGCCAGGTATATGTGATCTAGACAACAAAACGTTGCATCACGGACATTACATTTTCAGCGTCACGGACATTACAGTTTGTCCGGTTGATTTTATTAATTAAAAAATATACTTTAGAGCACTCAAAAGAATGAAATTTTAATCTGAAAAGGTACTTTGATTATCAGTCATCAAATTTGGTGCCTTAAATAATAAAAATACCAGAAAATTTGGAAAATATTAGAAGGATTTTCCTTAAAGGGGAATAAACCCTTATCCTTTTGACTTACTGGATATGATGAGAGCATAACTACTATCATTGCTAGTCACTTATTTCCTCATGAATATTCCTGATTACAAAAATAATCAATATTTTATGGACCACTGTCGTCTGCTTTCAATGCCCATAGGAGGCGGCCATTTCTTCAACTACTCGCGGTGAAATGACGTGGCAGGCGGAGAACACAATAGCATTATCGTAACCCGCTATTGTGTTCTCCGCCTGACACGTCATTTCACCGCGAGAAGTTGAAGAAATGGCCGCCTCCTGTTGGCATTGAAAGCAGACGACAGTGGGCCATACAATATTGATTATTTTCATTATTGGGAATATTCATGAAGAAATAAGTGACTAGAAATGACAAGAGTTATGCTCTCATCACATCCAGTAAGTCAAAAGGCTAGGAGTTCCTTCCCCTTTAAATTTGCACAGGGTAGTCCCATGTGTGGAGTTTCATGTATGGTTTCCGTTTCTCCTATGAGGAGACACCCGAGAATAAAAAAAATCATGTGAACTGAAAGATATAATCATAGGATTATGTTGTATGGAAAAATAATCCAGAAAAAAATCAATAGGATTTGAAATAGAGCCAATTGTTTTTTTGAGTTCATGTCCACTTTTTCGTGGAATTGCCCATGTACAAAGTCAGTTCACAGAGACATGGATATCAGTTTGCATATTTCCTCTTGGCCATTCAATTAACATTTCAGATCGCTTTTTGCACAATTCAAAAAGATTCCTTTGATGTCGTTTCTTCCTTCATGTTCTTTATCAATTCATCAAATTTGGATTGTAACGCATATTTTTGGCTTGCAATGGCAGGGCCAGGCCACTAGCAAATTAAGTTATTGACTATTGTTGAACCTTGCTCGAACAATCATTGGCTTTATTTTACATATTATACATGTACTATGTTACTTGTTCGGTTAGTTGTACAGCTATTAAAACTAACAACTTGCGCATACATTTAAAAATGTCTCGGGGAGAGTAAATACAATACATGTATCTAGTAAAACAGTAAAATAGTATACAAATTCAAAGCCAAATTATAGTCTTAATGCAATACATTTCTTATTTTCAGTGCATTTTGACCTGGTAATTTTTGTAATGGTTTCCGTGTAATTAAGCAAATCTGTTTACTGTTAAGCGTGTGAAACATACTTCAAAATATATACTTCTGACTTATATGAGATAACAGCTTTCCAGATTGATTTTTTAATAACAAACATTTACAAAAAAAAATACAAAAAAATAGATACTACATTTCAAAAAGTAAAGTAGACATTCTGTGAAATAGAGATTGATCTGTTGAGTCATGCCTGAGTCACACATTAAATGCAAAATTGTCACTTTTCAAAAGTCCCAAGAGTTGAAAAGTAAACATTTTGCCTTTAAGGTGTGCTACTGCTTACTCATGTATGACTCGACGGACCAATTTCATTTTCACACAGAAGTTAGTCAATAAGTGTAGGAACAATCATGCCAAGTTATTTTGCTCAAAACTTGTTTGTTAACAAGTTAAGTAATTTTGATTAGGGCCTTAGGGGGAGGACTAACTTTTTGTTGGGTTTATTTCAACAATACAAACCCAGAAGCGGTGTGGGAGATAGTTTGTTCAAGTTTGGAGCGATTCCAATACCAATAGCCAATTCAGTTTTCATCACTATCGGTGAACAAAATAGGCTCTTGGTATTCATCATCCAAATTAACAGAAATATCTGAAAACTCTTCTGAAAAATCGGACTGATCCGAGTCAGAATACATGTCGACATCAACAGCCTTCGATGGGGATCGCTCCAAACTTGAACAAACTATCTCCCACACCGCTTCTGCGAGCTAACTGCTAACAAAGGCATACCTCTTTACAAATGTGCAGTATGGAAATTCTACATTGCACTCCCTTATGATTTGTGTTATTGTTGTTTGAGACAAGCCAGATGTAATATCGGCACCACAGTACAGAAAGTATGTCTTATTGTCAAGAAGAGAGAGCCTAAACTCCTCCAATCTGCCCTCCATCTTTGTAACCATGTCAGGTTGAGGTACATTGAGGGGAAATTCATCCCAACTTTCCTTCTTCCTAACTTCACGTCTCACTGTTTTCTCGAAGTCCGATTCATCACCAGAGCAGTCCCGACTGCACACATCGCAACAGTTTTGGGGGTCAACAGAAGCTGGTGATGATGTCCCACTGCCAAAAACCTCCCGTATCACTTGTCTACGACACTGGTCTCCAGCTAGGAATTTCTTCATTGATGTTGCTGTGGGCCTCCCAGCACTATCCCCTGGGTAGTGTAGCGTAATTGATTCACTTGGCTGCCCGTCTCGGCCAATTCTCCCACTCATCTGAACATAGTCATCTATGTCTCCTGTGTGACCGCAGAGGATGGCTTTGTGTAGTCCTCTGCAGTCTACACCCATTCCATACGCTATGGTGGCCACCAACACCCTAACTTCGCCATCTTCAACTGCGAAACTGCTGATGATTCTTGCCTGCACTTCAGGGTCCGTATTGGTATGGAACATTTCAACATACTTATGTTGACTTCTTGGCAAGTTTGCCAAGAATGAGGCGTAGACGTCACTCACCACTCTCCTTGATTGGCAGTATATTACGACCCTGTCACATCTTCTTCCCTCCTCCCTCAAGTCCTTCGCCAGCCATCCAAACATTACATCGAAATCTCGTGTTGCAGACTTGACAACAATGTGTTTGATGTTCTCCCTTTCGGGGGACTCGCTCACTGTCACAAAATTTCGTAAGCTCAGGCTCTCGGATACGAGGCGTCTCACATCGCGTGTAGCTGTGGCTGTCAGAGCCACAGTGGGTATTGTCGACTTTATCCTAGCACGAATTTCTCCAAGTTGCCCATATGCACTCCTGAAAGCCTTGGTGTCACCTGAAGAATTCCCCCTGTAAAGAAGTAGATGAAGAAAGAACTCACACAAAATGCTATACATGTATGGACTGCGGGAAAAAAAAGAAATGTTCGTCTTTAGCTCCTTTCGACATGTGAATCTAGTTTGTGTCACTATTGTTTGTGTATAGAACCAATAGAATAATATGAATACTAAACCACTAAAATAGTATAAACATTTAAGTGAAATTTCAACACTCAAATAGATAAATATTTTCAAAATCATACATATCCCCTAAGGCCGAGTCATTCTGGATATTTTTAAAATCATGTTCCGATAAAAAAATACAAAATAATAATAAATACAAATTAATAAATATATAAATCATATTTTTCTTCTTTTGTTTTAATTTTCAATTTATTTTTGTTAGTTCTTTTTGTTCTGAATTGTCGTGGGAATCACACTTGCCAAGGCGCGCACCCTTTTTGTGTTTACTACTTGAAGGAAAATATAGCAACGTATATATAATTTTGTCTTATTAAAAAAGTGACTAGTAAAAAGTTAGGTCATGTAAAAATTTTACATGTACATGTACAAATTCATGAACACTAGTTACTGTTTGCTAAAATATTCAAATGCATAAACTGACCACAGACTTGTATGACCATTTATAAAAAAAATGAATGAGGCATTTATAAGAGCATGACTTACCATTTAGCAACGCAATGGGTCTCATCGATGAAAATCCACAAAGTTGATGCTGGATGATCTCAAAAAGCTCTTTGCCATCATCTGCAAGCAGACTTTCTGGACTTGCAAAAAAGAAGGGAGTATCTCCTTGAAGCCAGCCCTTCACGTAACTCATCTGTGAGTCCTCCACTTACATCTCCTGCTTCTAGTTTCAGTTCTTTTGCTCTGTTCAACTGGTCCGAAACCAACGACTTCAAGGGCATTACCACAACTCCTAGGGCCTTTAACGACTTGTGATTGTCTGGATAGAGATTACGGAGGTAGTCAATGCAGAGAGGGGCTGCATGAAATATGATGCTTTTTCCCAAATCCTGTAGGAAGACTAACAAAAATGTCATGTCCTCTAATGAACGAAGTGATGGCAGTAAGTTGCTGGGGTCTAAAAACTCAGACCAAGCTGGTTTGCAGCAAAGTCAAGGGCTCCTTGAATGTCCTCATCTGTATAACGTTGAGGGGTTCTTAAGAGTCGCCATGTTGAGGTGCTGTTGTCCTACCTGGCAGGCCAGGTACAGTATTGCAGTGGGAGAGCAACAACACTTGGCAGGTTATCTGTATGAAAAGATTTGAAAACAATATGAGCAAGGTCTTAATTTTAAAACTTAAAATCACTGTGCACAAAACAGTGTTGCGCTTTGGTCTCCATTCAAGTCGCCAGCCGATTCTAATTAAACGACAGATCTAACGCGTTAGTCCGTACTAACATAGATGACATCACACTAACAGTTACATGAGAATGTAAAATTTATACTAGACTTTATTCTGGAGTATTTATTTCACTCGAGACTTGACACTTAGTTGAAGTTGAAGAGTCTTGAAGATCTGTTATTAGTTTAAAGAGATGTTACTTTACTGTCTTAGTTTAGAATTAGAATGTTATTATTGTTAAATGATATTGTAAACCGACCTGAAGTGGATCTGAATAGCAGGACTGAGTAAGCCTTAATTAATAAAACTCATACTCAGTCATAGTCATAGTCATACCAACTGTTACAAGTTTGTTCTTCCAACTCTCTGAGGCAAAGTAACACGTGATTTGACTCGATAACTGATTAAATGGCATGACCAAGAGTCAATATAAAACCCAGTCCCAGAACCCATGAGGCATGATAAAAGACAGAAGACTAAATGAATAGAATAGTCAGAGACAGAGAGCTAGAGACAGAGTGTGGCCGAATTCGAATACTTACATTCAACACAATGTGTGGTACCATGCAGCAATGTCGAGATCAAGATTTCAATTTCAAACAAGAGACCAGCAAGTTACTGCGTGTGCACAGTTCAGTGCTAACAATCTGTAATTGCCAGTCACAATCCACATCTTATTCATATTTTCCTTTTTTTAGCTCAATACAAAATAAATTGACCAACAAAGATACAGTCGAACGTACAAAGTCAAAGAGGCTGACATCTGCTGAACATAAATTACAATAGCAATACTGTACAAAGTATACTGTTTACATATCATGCAACCCATATTCGTTAATCGTTGATTAGCCTACTTTCAATTTACAGTAACATTTTTAAAAATGCAAACAAAAAATGTTTCATTTGATATATGAGAAACGCTGGGATAGAAATCAGTAAAATCGATATTTATACATATTCAAATGTTATTTCATTGTAAGAATATGAAATAAACCCTGAATTATGAGTACGATACCATCATATTAAAATCGAACATTTTGCACAGGAGGCTACGCCTCACCTCATTAATATTAATCAATCTTGTGATCTTATCGCGCTCCGTCATACGCTGCAACCAATCAAATTTGACTAGTTCGGAGCTCATTATCATTATCCTTACAAATCGCGGAGCAGATTTACAAAATCGACCGGACGGTCATGAGACCTCAATATTAATTAAGTATGACATACGCCATCTATCGGCTGAGCTGTGCTATACTATTAAATAGTGCTAATTAGAAGGCCGTCCGGGCAGCGGACTAGGGATACCCCCTCCCAAAGCCTCCCCCTCTGGCTCTGCACCAGCCCTCGGTCGCTTCGCTCCCTCGAGACTCATTTTTTGCTGTAAGCTATGTTGTTGGATCAAGTTTTTACGCACCAGATTGCACAATTTCAAGTCAAAAAATGCAAAAGCTCCCTACCGTGGGAGGGGGGACTCCGCTCAGTCACTTCGCTCCCTCGGGCTTGGTCGCTTTATCCTCGCAATGTCTCACTCTCACCTCTGGCTCAAAGTTGGCAACTCTGTGAGCCCCCTTAGGGTTTTGCCCCCCCCCCCTCCCCCCCCCCCCCCCCCCCTCCCAATCCAAAACTGCTTCCGGCGCGCCTGGTTATGTTTACCTTTGTCTTGATATTATGAGACTTTTTATGAGACTTTTAACCCGTTGAGGACGAATTGATTTTGGTATAACACGCATTCTCCATAGACTCAAGCCAGAAATATTTCGGGACCAGTCCTCAACGGGTTAAAATACAGTTGTAACTCATTCCAATTATTTACATTTCATGAAACAAGTCGATTGATACCTAAAATTCGGTTCACTTTACCTAACTGCAAACTTCATTACAAGGTAACATAATTTCCCAAGTTTGTAGAAATAAAACAGTAACTTGCAGGGCATAATACATACATGAAACATAAAATATGATGTATATAGGGAAGTTCAAGGAGACTTGTTTAACTATCTGCCATTGAGGTTGCTAGATGTCATCTGTCTATCAAGAGAAGAAGTAAAATAAAGGCACTGGTTAACGTTGTTGGTGAATCATGTGTATGATACTTACAAGTTCAATGGTAGAGTCATAATTATCGGTTTGTATATGATAACAGAATACGCTGTGAAAAAATAATTAAAACAAACAAATACTTGGCTTTGGAGAATTTCTTCATCATGCTTCTCAACTGGTATACATTCAAACCATAAATATTACATTGGATGAGGTAGAAAGACATATTTTCATCGAATTTTGAATACATTTGCATAAAACATGAATACAACAAAATTATAGTTATGTTTAGTGAGCCCTACTTGGCTCTACCAGATATCAATCAGAATTATATTCCTCATACATCTTTTCTTCCATTGACCCTGACATGAACAAATCATACAAGTTACATCATGGTTTGCATCCTACGTCCATCGTCAACAGTTAGTAGGTGTGTATTAAAGTACAAAACTGGGTGGATAGGTCCAGCAACCAAGGTCAAGTTCGGTGGACTTTGTTTAGTATCACGTCTTTAAGAATAAGGAAGTCGTGCCTCTGCCATTCCCGGACTTCTACGAGCAGACCACGAGGTCAGGGTAATACCGGATCTTCCCTTTTTTCCTTCCTCTGATCTGGAAAATAATCTCCAGTCAGCCTCGGTGCCAGGCGGTTGTCACGGGTAAACTCCCGCAGTACCTTGTGTCGTCTAGCGGTGGAGGTGTAGTTTTCCAAGAGGCTATTGATCACGCTCAAACTGCGCGTACTTCTCTTCATGTCCTTCGTGGCAAGTCGATAGGCTAGGAAGGCATTTGACCTGGGCGACTTCTATCACAAAGTGGTACATCACCATTTACCTCTTCAGGTGCTTGTGGGGGTACTTGTAGTACGCCATCCTCTGGTCCAGCAGGTCAACGCCCCCCATGGCCTTGTTGTAGCCCTCCACCGCTATTGGCTTCTGCACCTGCCGAACACCAGTCTCTGACCGCTTGTCCCGAATCTCCTTCTGCGTGAAGCCGGTGCCATGGATCGTCGACAGGACGCTCACCCTCTTTGTGTCTTGCCACGTGAAACCCAGCAGGTCACCTTTCCGGAAGAACTTCGGTGGCTCACCCTTCCTCGCTAGCTGGGACGCCTCTCGCATGATGGGTGAAATCCCTATCCTGCTCAACCTGACTGTACCGCATGCACCCAGATTATGATCACAAAGGAACTCAAATAGCTCAGGTGAACTACAAAAGTTGTCCATGTAGACGTGCCGTCCGGAACCTGCATATGGCCGAGTCAGCACTTTGACCACATGCGTCGACAGTTCATCTCCTCCTCGGTGTACACGCTCCAATCAAGACAGAAACCACACGACGCATCTGTTACCACCCAGAACTTGATCCCCCACTTTGTCGGCTTCATTGGAAGGTACTGCTTGAAGGAGAGCCTTCCCTTGAAAGCAGGTCACGACCTGGTGAAAAGTCTTCCTGGTATGTTGGGCAGACACTGTCACTGATGACCTTGAAGAGGACGTTGTTAAAAGGTTGACCTCTGGGTACTCTATCCATCGTTGTCCGCAAAGTGCAGAAGGGAGTTCAGCAGCTGGTACCTCCAGAAGAAAATGGGAAGAAACAGAAAAATAGGTTAGATTATCTACCCACATTCAGCATAAAACAAATGCCTAAATAAATTTTTAAAACCTGTTATTTATTATATATGAACAACCCCCCCCCCCCCCCCCGAAACAAAAGATATAGAAATATAAAATAAATAAATAAATAAATAAATAATACATGTACAATACAAACAAAAATAAAATGTAAAATAACAGTTTGATGCTAACTAGTATACAATATTAAAGTTCTGAATCCTAATTGTATACGATGAAAGAACATGATTTAAGAATTTTCTAAATGTAGTTTTGTTTCCCGTTCGAGCAACTACCATTTTTGTTCACCTACGATAGAAACAAATAATCTATTTTGTTTCTCATCTCATCTAGAAAACACAGAAATTTACCAAAAATGATAATTGATTTAATCTTTATTGTCATTGTTTATTTTTCTTGTGTATCTCATCTCATCTAGAAAACAGAGAGATTTTCCAAGAAGGAAATTTAATTGAATCGTTATTTTTATTGTTTTCTCAGCAAGTAAATTTATTTTGTGAGTAAGTATAATTCATAAAAGGTCTATTTTCTGGGGTGCACGATTGGTCAACTAATAATTTTGTTCAACTACGGGTCAGCGGAACGGGACGAATATCGTCAGGGTTGAAACCACCGAGCTGATTAACGGACGTATATTACCCGCAAGTCAGCTCACATCGGCTCCACGAACTAAACACAACAAAAAAGTAACTCCCCCCCTAAGCAAAATAGCGTAACTTTTTAACGAATTGGGTTTGAGCATAACTTGGCAGGAATGTTTCTAAAATGATTGGCTAACGTCTCTGTGAAAATGAACCTGATCCGTCATGCCATGCATGAGTGAGCACACATTAAAGGAAAAAAATGTCACTTTTCGAAAGTCACAAGAGACAAAAAGTAAAAAATCTGCCTTTGATGTGTGGTCACTCATCCATGACTCCACGGACCAACTTCATTTTCACACATAAGTCAGTCAATAAATGTAGGAACAATCCTGCCGAGTTATTTTGCTCAAAACCTTTTCATTAAAAAGTGATGTTATTTGATAAAGGGGACTTATTTTTGTGTTGAGTTTAATTGATCAGTATTGTTGGAAAAAACTCAACAACAAAGTAAGTCTCCTCGGGATTAGAATAACATAACTTAAAAAAAAAAAGATTTTGAGCAAAATAACTCGGCAGGATTGCTCCTACACTTATTGACTAACTTCTGTGTGAAAATCAAATTGGTCCGTCGATTCATGGATGAGTGACCACACATCAAAGGTAGAATTTTCACTTTTTGACTATTGTGACTTTTGAAAAGTGACATTTTTCCTTTAATGTGTGCTCACTCATGCATGGCCTGGCGGATCAAATCTCCTTTCACAGAGACGTTTTAGAAACATTCCTGCCAAGTTATGTTGCTCAAACCCAATTTGTTAAAAAGTTACGCCATTTTGCTTAGGGGGGGGGGGAGTTACTTTTTTTGTTGTGTTTATTCGCATTCGCACATGTGCAGCGTGTGGATACACCCTATACACGTACTGTAAAAACCTACACCACCCGCGCCTCCGTTAGGAGTCGCACCCCGGAGCATACCAGCTGGCTTCACTACCCGTGAAGGACCGCCTCGCACGCCGCTACCATCGGGCTACGGCACCGCCGACGGCAGCCCCTGGAACTAGGAGCTGCTCGACCCATGGAGCTAGGATGACGCCTTGCGACAGGTAAAAGCCTCGGCCCAGTCTCGCCTGTTCCAAGGTAATGTCACCCTTACAATAAAATGTTTTTATGAACTAAATAAATTATGTAAAACATATTCGTTTACATGTATGTCGGCCAATTCATCTGAACATGTAGCTGCTTTCATCAGAACATTTTGTGTAAAATAACGTAAACAAATGTCCAAATAAATAAGGCATACATTAGACAAAGTCTTGTCCTGTTTTGTCTTGTTGATACTGCACAAATCGCCTCCAGAAGGTGGCTATAATCGTGCAGGCCTTGATGCAATCAAGGCTACCTAGATGTCTGCCTTTTCAAGCAGATCTTTAAATGTTGAAGCATCTGCCGTGTTAATGTTTGACGGCAGTGAGTTCCAGAGTGGAATGGTCCGGGGTACAATAAAAAAAAAAACGGTAGCAGTTCTTGCTACTTAAAATTGTATTATAGTTCAAGATGTGGTGTTGACGGGTGCCAGGCCTCTTTTCTCGATCTTGATTGTTGAGTGATATATGACGAATGTTTGCTGGTATCAGTGAGTGTGCTTCTTTGTATAGCATGGAGAGTCTGGCTATCGTACGGCGCTTCTGGAGCGTGTCCCATTTCAGATCATGAATCATGTTAGTTACACTGCTGGTCCTGCTGTAATCATTTGCAACAAAACGTGCGGCTCTCCTCTGCACTTTCTCCAAATTGTCAATGTGTACCTTCTGATGAGGGTCCCAAATTGAGCTGCAATACTCGAGTCGAGGTCTGACGAGGGTTTTGAAGGCAATGTCTTTAATCGATTTATTACAATTCCAAAAGTTTCTCCTGAGAAGCTATAGGATCTTATTCGCATTCGTGACGGTTTTATGTATGTATTTTCGCCAGCTAAGGTCACTGGACAGTTGAACTCCTAGATAGGGGTGATGTTCCACTTCCTGCAACTCGGTTTCTCTTAAGTTGTACTTTTGCTGAATAGGCCTCTTCTTGTGAAGCATCCGCATACTAGAACGGAGTTGAATTTCATTTGCCATGCAGAACTCCAGTTGCAGAGTGAATCGATGTCCTGTTGGAGAACGGTGATATCTTGCGTTGAAGCTCTTGGTCGATATAGTATTAGGTCATCCGCAAATAACCGGACCTTTGACCAGACGCACCCCGGTAAATCGTTAATATAGGTTACAAATACAAGTGGGCCTAGTACTGTCCCCTGCGGAACGCCAGAGATCACCGGCGAGCTGGGTGAAGACTCCCCGTCTAAAATAACTTTCTGGTGTCTCTTTGTCAGAAAGCTTTCTATCCCCTGTTTGGTGTGACCTCTGATTCCAAGGTGATCCAGCTTTGAAAAAAGTCGCTGATGGGGTACAACATCGAAAGCTTTGCTGAAGTCCATGATGCAGAGATCAACTTGCTGTCCGCCATCGAGAATATTGGCTAAATCGTCACAAGACCAGCTAGCTGCGTCTCGCATGAACGTCCTTTCCTAAAGCCATGCTGGCAGTCGTTTAGCAGGGAGTATTCTTCGAGATAAATTATCATATTACATAGTATATAGTATGTGTTTAGTTGCTTGCAGGCCACGGATGTCACGGATACCGGCCTGTAATTTGATGGTTTGGTCCTATCCCAGCTAGCCACCTGACGTCGTGCCAACGTTGAGCCGATGTCATTTTCGTTGTAAATGTCCGCCAGCCCAACATCAGCTCGGCGTCTTTTTTTAATGCTGGCCAAACGTCATTTAGCGATTTCGGCCGAACATCAATTATTGACAATGGCCCAATGTCAGTTCTAACGTAGGCCCAACATCGATTCCTGACGTTGAGAGAACATCAGGTTCTGACGTCGGCCCGACGTTAAAATGTCCGCCAGCCGCACATTGTCACAACATCATTTTGTGATGTCGGTCAAACGTCAATTTCCGACAATGGCCCAACACCGAATCCTGACATAGAACAGATATCAAATTATGATGTGGGCTCGACGTTAAAATGTCCGACAGCCCAACATCGTCACTACGTCATTTTGTGATATTGGCATAGCGTCAATTTCCGACTATGGCCCAACATCAACTCATGACATTAAACCAACATAACATTATGATGTCGGCTCGAGGTTAAAATGTCCGCTAGCCCAACAGTGTCACGATATCATTCTGTGATGTTGGCTCAACGTCAATTTTCGCCAATGGCCCAATATCAAATCCTGACGTTGGGCCAACATCAAACTCTGACGTTGGCCTGACATTAAAATGTCCGCCAGCCCGACATTAGCCCAACGTTATTTTGTATTGTTGGCCCAAAATCAAATCTGGACGTTGGCCCGACATCAAATCTTGACGTTCGCCCGACGTTTGAATGTCCGCTAACCCAACATTCGCCCAACATCATTTTCTGATGCTGGACCAACATCAAAATTTGACAATGGCCCAATGTCAAATGGCCAACGTAGGAGCAACATCAAAAATGTTGAAAGAAATTGGAAACATGCATAGATTCCACGTCCGATCCATGCATTTTGTTTAACCTTTACACACATTCATTCATAAATCATAATTATTTAAATATCCTATTCCTACACCTATTGCCTACTCCTAAACCTATCATCATATCGTCCTACAGGTCGCAATCGGTATAATATATATACACCTCTTCTTAGCATGTATGTTTTGTAATGGTTATTATTTGCAGAGCGTTGAATCTAAAATAATCCACCTTCAAATCATATTCATAGCACTATATAAAGGTGTTATTTATGTTCTTATAATATATCCTTCTAAATTATATACAGCAGCAAGGAAATGACAAAAGTATATTATTTTAATATAAATAATTCCAAAAATCGAAAATTTTCATTTCACTTACGATCGCTTATAATAATTGATCATGAATTGCCCGATAGCAATACTTCTTTTTCTTTACTTTTGAATTATTAATGTTTGTAATCGATTAAACGAAATTCAATTCATTCAAGATTCTCAAAGCAAGTTCACAAAAATATTATAAGTACCCAGCCAGCTAACTGACGTCGGACCGGTGTCGGCAGATCGTCGGCAAGATCGCGGTCGGCAAACAGACGTCGCGCCAACATTACGCCAACGTCGAATTTAAGTTGAAGGTTTTGGAAATGAAATATATAAGTCGGAAAATGGTTGTAGTTGATTGTCATGCCGATGTCATTAAGCTGACGAAAAAAATACGTCTCAAATTAAACGTCGCGCTAAAATCGCACCAATGCCGAAACTGATACAAATTTAAGAGCTCGATAGAGGGTTGTAATATTAATGTCGGGCCGATGTCAATAAACCAACATGAATATGACATCTCAAATATGACGTTGGGCCAATGTTGTACCGATGTCGGAATATATCATTTTAAGAGGTCGGTAAATGGTTGTGGAATTGATGTCGTACACTCTTAGAAAAGTTGAGTAAAATCTTACCCAATAATGAGCCAAAAGGTAACTCGCGTGAAATTGACTAAAAAATATTACTCAGGCGGTTGAGTCAAATGTTACTAATTAAAGAGTAATTTTTAGTCATCTATGTATCAATCCTAGCTCCGAAAAAGAGTAAACCCTTAGTTTACTCATTTTCTTGCGAGTTACCTTTTTACTCTGTTTAAGAGTAAAGAAATTACTCCGTTGGGAGTAAAGCATATGTTTACTCATTTTCTTGCGAGTTACCTTTTTACTCTGTGTTAAGAGTAAAACAAAATTTACTCCGTTGGGAGTAAATCATATGTTTACTCATTTTCTTGCGAGTTACCTTTTTACTCTGTAAGAGTAAAATACAACTACTCCGTTGGGAGTAAAGCATATGTTTACTCATTTTCTTGCGAGTTACCTTTTTAATCCATGATTGTGCAACATTCATTCTCGCTCGGAAATGAGTAAATCATATGTTTTACTCATTTCCAAATGAGTAACCTTTTTACTCTCGGGCTGTGTAGTATATTTTTTGCATATTTTGTATCATGTGCTTCCGATCTAGCACTGAAATGAGCAAATGAATGTAGTTTTTCTCGTTTTATGAAATAAAATTATATAAATGAAATTGTTCGAAAATTGTTCTGTTTACTCAGCCATATACAAAGAATGTTGGAACAAACACAATACTTGTAAAAATACACTTCAGTATGAACAAAAATCAGTTCAGAATCGAACAATGAACACTTTATTGAACAAAACAACAAGAAAGGCTGTGCCTCTAGTATGAACACGTTTATAACTGAAAAGCATGTTATTTGTGGTTTCATTCATTCATGTCAGAAAAGAGACACTTATATAGCACACTTGAATCTGCAAAAATATGAAATGCCTAAAATACACTTGTTCAAAAGTATAGCCATTATATCCTTTTTAATTGGAATCAAAATATACATTGTAACAAAGAAAATAATTCATGACTAAAATTGACGACCCCCAAACTTAATCCCCCTTAATCCACAACTAAGACAATGCATTCTTTTCCATGGAAAACTAAGTTGAACAGGTCAGGCAGAGCATTGATATCAGTTTGATATCAGTTTATGAATTTTACAAACTTGTACAAAATCAATAGCTTTGGTCAGATGTGTTCTTTTGTTTTCCTTTTAAGAATCCCCAAACTAGGAAAACATGTAAATGAACTGGTAAAACAATGGATCGTTTTCAGTATCAATGCCCACCCTTACACACATTCTCCCCACCCACCCCACCCCACCCCACCCCATTGTTTTAGGACTGCCACAAACTTGCCATGTTACATTTGAAGTTATTGGCGGCCTGGCTCAATAACTTGGAAAAAGTGGAATTGAACATGGTCTTTTAAACCACCATGTACTCTGTCAAGTGTGACCGAGATGATGCAAGTAAGGTATCAAATGACAGAGGATAAACCACACTTTAGTATGTAAATAATAATTGTCTGAAGTAAAAAGTACCTTATTTTGATACGCACTGTACATGAAATTTCTGAAAGCATGTTATTTGTGGTTTCATTCAAATAGATTACTACATTACACTTCTGTTGTCAGAAAAGAGACACACTTGACTTTGCAAAAAATATGAAATGGCTAAATTCCCTTGTTTAAAAGTATAGCCATATATCCTTTTCAATTGGAATCAAAATATACATTGTAACAAAGAAAATCATTCATTACTAAAATTGACGACCCCAAAACTTGCCTCCAGCACAACCATCAGTGGCAGAGGCATGAAAACCATTATATAACAAGAGAATAGAACAGAACAATTAACACTTTATTATACAGAACAAGAAAGGCTCTGCCTAATATATGAACATGTTTATACATGAAATTTCTGAAAGCATGTTTCTTACGGTTTCATTCAAATAGATTACTACGTTACACTTCTGTTGTCAGAAAAGAGACACTTTTATAGCACATTTGACTTTGCAAAAAATATGAAATGCCTATAAATTCTCTTGTTCAAAAGTATAGTCATTACATCCTTTTCAATTGGAATCAAAATATACATTGTAACAAAGAAAATAATTCATTACTAAAATTGACGACCCCCAAACTTAATCCCCCTTAATCCACAACTAAGACAATGCATTCTTTTCCATGGAAAACTAAGTTGAACAGGTCAGGCAGAGCATTGATATCAGTTTGATATCAGTTTATGAATTTTACAAACTTGTACAAAATCAATAGCTTTGGTCAGATGTGTTCTTTTGTTTACCTTTTAAGAATCCCCAAACTAGGAAAACATGTAAATGAACTGGTAAAACAATGGATCGTTTTCAGTATCAATGCCCACCCTTACACACATTCTCACCACGCACCCCACCCCACCCCACCCCATTGTTTTAGGAATGCCACAAACGTGCCATGTTACATTTGAAGTTATTGGCGGCCTGGCTCAATAACTTGGAAAAAGTGGAATTGAACATGGCCTTTTAAACCACCATGTACTCTGTCAAGTGTGACCGAGATGATGCAAGTAAGGTATCAAATGACAGAGGATAGACCACACTTTAGTATGTAAATAATAATTGTCTGAAGTTAAAAAGTACCTTTTTAAATAGCACTGTATATGAAATTTCTGAAAGCATGTTATTTGCAGTTTCATTCAAATAGATTACTACATTACACTTCTGTTGTCACAAAAGAGACACACTTGACTTTGCAAAAAATATGAAATGGCTAAATTCCCTTGTTCAAAAGTATAGCCATATATCCTTTTCAATTGGAATCAAAGTATACATTGTAACAAAGAAAATCATTCATTACTAAAATTTACGACCCCCAAACTTGCCTCCAGCACAACCATCAGTGGCAGAGGCATGAAAACCATTATAAAACAAGAGAATAGAACAGAACAATGAACACTTTATTATACAGAACAAGAAAGGCTCTGCCTAATATATGAACATGTTTATATATGAAATTTCTGAAAGCATGTTTCTTACGGTTTCATTCAAATAGATTACTACGTTACACTTCTGTTGTCAGAAAAGAGACACTTTTATAGCACACTTGACTTTGCAAAAAAATATGAGATGCCTATAAATTCCCTTGTTCAAAAGTATAGCCATTACATCCTTTTCAATTGGAATCAAAATATACATTGTAACAAAGAAAATAATTCATTACTAAAATTGACGACCCCAAAACTTGTGCCTCCAGCACAACCATCAGTGGCAGAGGCATGAAAACCATTATACAGACTGTCCCAGAAAAAACGAAACCGGGTTTCATGGCAGAAATTTTCTGTCATAATGAATAATTTCTTTGATGATATATATATGTCTGAAAAGCTCTGTGTCTCTTCTTTCATTTGATGTACAACTTATGGCACATAATTCACGCAAGACTGAATTAGAACAATGGAAAGAGGTGTTACCAAAATTCGATTTGCGCGCAGAAATTGCAAGTTTGGGTGAGGTTTTGGGGTGAGTTTTAACGGTAGTAAACGTACTTATTTTGAGAAAAGACAAACACCTCATAAAAATACATAATTTTATCTTTTATATGACACCTCATGATTAAAAAATAAATGATTTATGCCAGAGAACGAGTACAATGAAATCATGCTTGATTCCAGCCCAAATGGGTAATTTTCCTGATCTAGCCCGTTTCCCATGGTTTCCCTGATCCCCATGTTTGTGTAAATTCACTCATGCATCAAAGTCCATTGTCAGGAAAGGTGAGCGACTTCTTACTCAACTTTCACTCATTTGGGCAGAAATCAGGCATGGTTTCATTGTACTCGTTCTCTGGCATAACTCATTAATTTTTTTAGCATGAGGTGTCATGTAAAAGATACAAATATGAACTTTCATGTGGTGTTTGCCCTTTTTAAAAATAAGTACGTTTACAACCCTTAAAACTCCCCCAAACTTAAAATTTATGCGTGCAAATGGAATATTGGTAACACCACTTTCCATTGTTCTAATTCAGTCATGCTTGAATTATGTGCCATAAGTTGTACATCAAATGAAAGAAGAGACACAGAGCTTTTCAGACATATATATATCATCAAGGAAATTATTCATTATGACAGAAAATTTCTGCCATGAAACCCGGTTTCGTTTTATCTGAGACACGGTGTATAACAAGAGCCCCAGGGGGTACGCGCTCACCTGAGGTCATGCAGTTCCTAACCTAATTTGTTGCAAATTAGGCATTACCATTTTGGGCCCTCCCTAGGGCAAACACTAAACAGTACTTGTAAAAATACACTTCAATATGAACAAAAATCAGTTCAGTACAGAACAATTAACACTTTATTGTACAAAACAAGAAAGGCTCTGCATTATATTAACTCGTTTATGGAGTGCATATAAAAAGAGTACTTATTTTACTTCTGAGAATTATTATTTCATACTTACTACTTTTTAGATTTTATATGAGGTATCATAAAAGAGTGGTTTATTCTCTTTCATTTGGTACCTTACTTGCATCATCTCAGTCACGCGTAACTGAGTGCAGGGTAATTGAAAAATCCATGTTCAATTCCACTTTTTCCAAGTTATTGAGCCAGGCCACCAATAACTTCAAATGTAACATGGCAAGTTTGTGGCATTCCTAAAACAATGGGGTGGGGTGGGGTGGGGTGGGTGGGGAGAATGTGTGTAAGGGTGGGCATTGATACTGAAAACGATCCTTTGTTTTACCAGTTAATTTACGTGTTTTCCAAGTTTGGGGTTTCTTAAAAGGAAAACGAAAGAACGCATCTGACCAAAGCTATTGATTTTGTCCAAAGTTTTTCAAATTCATAAAATAGATAAACTGATATCAATGCTCTGCCTGACCAGTTCAACTTAATGATTTCAATGGAAAAGAATGCATTGTCTTAATCCCCCTTAATCCACAACTAAGACAATGCATTCTTTTCCATGGAAAACTAAGTTGAACAGGTCAGGCAGAGCATTGATATCAGTTTGATATCAGTTTATGAATTTTACAAACTTGTACAAAATCAATAGCTTTGGTCAGATGTGTTCTTTTGTTTACCTTTTAAGAATCCCCAAACTAGGAAAACATGTAAATGAACTGGTAAAACAATGGATCGTTTTCAGTATCAATGCCCACCCTTACACACATTCTCCCCACCCACCCCACCCCACCCCATTGTTTTAGGAATGCCACAAACTTGCCATGTTACATTTGAAGTTATTGGTGGCCTGGCTCAATAACTTGGAAAAAATGGAATTAAACATGGTCTTTTAAACCACCATGTACTCTGTCAAGTGTGACCGAGATGATGCAAGTAAGGTATCAAATGACAGAGGATAAACCACACTTTAGTATGTAAATAATAATTGTCTGAAGTAAAAAGTACCTTATTTTGATACGCACTGTACATGAAATTTCTGAAAGCATGTTATTTGTGGTTTCATTCAAATAGATTACTACGTTACACTTCTGTTGTCAGAAAAGAGACACTTTTATAGCACACTTGACTTTGCCAAAAATATGAAATGCCTGGTTTCTTGCCTAAACTACACTTGTTCAAAAGTATAGCCATTACTCCTTTTCAGTTGTAATCAAAATATTTTCCTGCATGCTATTTGGTCAAAACGTAACATGTGATAATTCACGAATAGTGGCTATCCCTGCACCAGATGCAAAGAGTTCAACAGTGCAACAAAAGTAGCTTTTACACTCTGCATCCTGATGAACAAGGTCGATTAGATTATTCACAAAGTTACTTTCAATGAAAAAATTCTGCACAAGATTACATACTTTTTATCAAAATGTCACAGTCATGTCAATTTCAATCATGAACTTAATGATGGTAAACTAAAATGGAAAAGAATGTTGTTGTCCACGGACAGGTCTGACTCAACTCCGTATCATGCGTTACTCCTATATAAACAGGATCCCCAACCAGTATCCAGGTCGTGATGGATGTCTAGGATATTTCATAACTTCAATATGATCAATTATTGAAGTTATAGTACGCCCTGAACCTTCTCAGGCTGCCTGCTTGTTTGAAATCCTTTACGTCAAAGATCATTGTATCAAAGAAACCCCACACGTTTTCAGCTTGAGGAGAATATTTGAGATCAAGGACTTGGTATACCTTGTAACATCTGGACACTGCGTCTATGAGATCTACACAAGCCAACACTCTCTCTTCGACTATGACATGGCACTGGCGAGGCAGGGCATAAGTTCCGCCGATTGCTAACACATAAGGCTGGCTCTTCTCTGCATGGCTCTTCCTCACACCATCAACACTTGTTCCTTCCTAAAATGAAAGACAGAGGATTTTTCACTATACAATATAATGTGAATATAAGAATTTTATGTAAACTAAGAATATCATCTTTGCTTCAATTCCCTATCATACAGAATAAATGCTATAGAAACATGGTGGTCAGGGGCAAACCATGGGCCTGTGATTGAGCCTGAATAATAGCCATTGGATATTTTCAAAAGTTATACAATATTAAGGGAGTGGGCCCAAAAGTTATTGTTCCACATCGATCAATATACAGGTTGACCCACAAAGAGTGTTACCCATATGCGATCCTCATCATACTTATAAAAATTCATTTATTTGTTTAAAGATTCAAGTACTGCTTCCATTCCTACAGAACAATGCCCATCTAAATATAATAAATTAAAACTAATCTTCAAGAGTTACTGTATACTAACTTTTTGAAAGTCGATGAAATTGTCAAGGGTTTCTTTGGCTGAAGATCTTCCTCCCTTCTTCTTTCTACCCTCAAAGAGCCCACTCAGTACAGCAAAGGCCAAATTCTGCTTTTCTTCTGTATGAAATAAAAAAAGAATAGTCAATATACTAACATTCAAAACAAGTTTTATGATCCATGTCTAATGATGTGCTTGTCTATTATCCATTGTCTTTCCAGGCTTGTGCCGAAAGAGTGGGTCGCGTCATGTCACGTAGCGTTAATGGGAACCCAACCTTTCGTTCAAAGCCACCCCCCCCCCCCCCCCCCCCCGGTGTTTCCGAAAGGGCACGTTGGTACTTTTTTCTCATGTAATATGAATATGAAAAGACAATAAAATCATTTCTAAAATATGCCAGTCTGCTTAGTTTCATCGAGTTTTGAATTTATATTACACCTTCAAATAATCATTTCAAAGAGGCTATTGTCAGGATTGGTTTACAGCCAGTTGGTCCAATGGAAAATTGGTCTACCATCATTATGTTAAATATCAGTTGGTCCAGTCATCATTTTGTCCAATTACTGTATGGTCTAATTGTTATTTGGTGATTTGATGATTAGACGAAATGGAATTAGACCAACTTATAATAGACCAAATCAATATTGGATAATATAAATTGGTGTTAGTCCAAAAATAGACCAAATGACTATTATTAGAAGAATTGACTGTAGACCAAATAGTAATTAAACAATTAGACCAAACAGTAGTTGGACGAAATGATGACTAGACCAACTGATATTGATGTTAGACCAATTGTATATTAGACCAACTGGCTGTAGACCAAGTAGTAATAGAGTGTAAACCAATCTGGACGATAGAATCTTTGAAATGGTTGTTTGAAGGTGAAATATAAATTCAAAGCTCGATGAAACTAATCAGTCATCTTTTGGCACAATGCCGTCTTTCCAAAAGAGATTTCAAGTAATCCTTCAGTGTGCTTTTTTATTTCTACCTTGTCCTTGTTATGTACATAACAAACATGTTTGGTATTGTGAATAAGAGAAATAAAACAAAATTGCATCACCATTCTATGGAAATATGTCAGTAAATATCAACTTTTGTAAATTTCTGCACAATACAGCCCACTGCAGAATTCTAATTACTTTGAAATCCCCAAGCAGAAGCAAGTTCAGGGTTGGCCACATAAAACTATGCAGTGTTAAAATCTTGTATTTTCAATGGAAATTTATATTTTGTTATAATTTTCCGGAAAGTGCTAGAGTATAGATGTAAGCTTTATCTGATAGCAAAAAGGATATTTGAAGACACTTTTCAGCCCAAGAGCGGATCAAAATCATGGAACTCTGCTGCAAAATCAGTCCTGTTCTTGTCCAAAGACAGTTCCGAAGTGAATTCCTAGGGAGGAAAACACTGCATTGCAATAATGCATCGTAATTTGTAGAGAAGTTTAGAGACACAAATAATGTAAGAAACAACGATGATCGCAACTGTTGTTTCTTACAGTACCTGATGGGTTTCTAAACCTCTCTACAAGGGTTCTGAGGGTATTGCGATTCGGTATTTTCCTCCCTGGGAATTCACGTCGAAATTGTCTTTGGACAAGAACAGGACTGATTTTGTAGCAAAGTAGAGTTCAATTGACTTTGACCCGCTCCTGGGCTGAAAACTGTTTCCCATTATCCATCATGCAATCATCATATTTTACTTACATCTATACTCTAACACTGTCCTGAAAACAAAAATAAAATATTAATTTTCATTAAAAAATACAAGACTTTAACACTGCACAGTTTTTTGTGGCCCACACTGTAAATGCTATCATACCTGCTGTGAAATCACTGTCTTTCTTTCCCTCAACATGGAATCTTGTCTTCCAGTCCTTGAAGACATGACCAGCAAACTCCAGGACACATGCTGACATAAGAGGCCACTTCTCCTGAAGCAGGTTTCCCTTACCAGGATACATCGTGTCATAGTCTTGTTCGATCTATGTAAGAAAGAGAGAGAGCAAAACAAATAGTCAACATAATATTATAATCAAAGTAATTTAAAAAATTAGAAACTTAAGCACTTGTATTTTCATAGTCTGCCCCATAAGATTTTGTTTTTAATCATTCAAAGTATATCAAATTGATAATTAGCTCAATAATTATAGATGATTCAAGCACTTAATTCTAGCCACAGATGGCTGAAATGCAGTGTAGGAAATACTTGAAGGCGACGGGCGATTTCACCCCTAAATTTCCTCCAAACCTTATGCTTTGGGGCGACTTTTTATTTCAGAGTCGCCCCAATATAAAAAGTAGCCCCTAAGGCTAAAATAAGAAAAATATCCCCAAGATATTCAGTGGTAGCCCCAATCAATGTAAAGAAAGAAATAGCCCCTAAAAAATAAAAAAAATTATTCCTACGTAGCTGAAAGGGTATAAGAAAACAAACCAAAGCGGGCAATTTTAACTGGACGTAACATACCAAATTAAAAAAGCAATATAATCAAGAAATATAATCAGAGCTCCTTATTAATAGTCAGCTATATATTATATAAAGAAACAGCACAAATTACGCAACTGGAAAAGGTTTTGACTATAACTATGATTTTAACCATTGGTGCAGAATCCCATTAAATAACTAGACGGGTACTCTTAGAGCGCATACCTTCGCCAACAGCATCGTTATGCGCTCTACCAAGTGCCCGAGTGCCTGTTGACCCAATCACTCTCAAAACCTAATCGTTTCCTCCCTAAGCCATACCCAATCATCCCACCAAATTTCAAGAGATTCCGTCCAGTAGTTTTTGAGTTATGCGAATCACAGACATATGAAGAATGAATAAATACAAGCCGATCAAAACATAACATTCTTCCAGCGAATTCCCGCTGGGCGAAGGTAAATATTTGTATGAGAGATTTCATATTGACAGCTACACTAACATTAAATGCGTAACTCGTAATCATACTCAAAAATTATACAATTCATTTTTTCAATTACTATCCTTTCATTATTGAATTTTCACATACCATTCCAGTGTTAAAAAGATGTGGAATTCTCCAACTATCTCTGCCACTGATGGACTATCTTTTGAGTGGATGAATGCTTTCTGAAGAATGTTGTTTGCTTCATCTTTTGTGCGACAGTCTCCTGTGGTACGTTGTTGCCTTTTAACCACTCTGTAGCCCTCCCTCTCCATCTCTTCAGTATCTACGAAGAGTGGGGATAGACAGAAGAACAATGAAATCACAGGTTATGCTCAATGGAAAAAGTCCCAAATATGATTTGCTAGCATACATGTAATACGTGTACACAAGTAGGGTGCTCTACATATACATGTAATTACAAAGTACAAAGTAAGAAGCTACATAAAATACAAGTTTATACAGACTTGTTTCACTGGGTAAGCCAGCTCATCAGTTACTGAACATAATGCAGGAGAAAAGATTGTACATAAAAGCATATTAATGATTGAAGTGGAAAAGGTTTACCAAGTAACTTCCTTACTTTGTACTTTGTGATTTCTAACATGAAATTTTCATGTTTGACCATCAATAATAGTTTCAGAGTGTCACAAGGGATCTACTTGTCAGGATATTAGATACCTTAGGCGGTATTCTGAAAACATTCTTTTCTCAAGATTTAATAATTTCATAATGATGCATAAAATCAATACAATTCATATAGCGCACATATCCTTTCTGTAGGGAAAACCCATTCAGGTGGATATAGTGCAGCAGGGTGTGATCAACCTCTTGCTGGAGGAAATTGATGTCATGGGTAGGATTCAAATTTGTGACCATCTCATTGAGAGAAGATGGCTCTTACTAGCACTAAGCACACGACCCCACAACGCCACCACATTTCAAAGAACTTGAATATTTTCAGATCACAAAATTTTGCGAGGATTGGACATTCAGCGGCCAAGATCTGAGGGGGCATTATGACCGCCTCCCACAGTCCTTGTTACCAGTCTTTTTATGGTTAACACAGAAGCTATCCTGCGAAACTATCATGCTTTTATACACCACCCCCCCCCCCCCCCCCCCCTCAAAAGAAAAAAAAAAAAATATATATATATATATATATATATATATCTAGCCCTATTTACATCAACAATTTCAAATTATTACCAAGGCTGGATGTGAAATGGATTAATTAACTCTAAGAGTGCCACATAAATTACAGCTCTATATGCCTTATGTGTATTACATGGTGGCATATATGCACCTCTGGCACGTTAAGAGTTTTACTAGGAATGACACAAGAATTTTAAGATTGGTTGGCCACGTATATATGGTGAATTAAAAGCATAATTTCACTCAATGTTCATGTAAATCCAATGCTCTCTACTCAGGTGATGAATAATATGACAAAGGATTATATTATATTTTGTCATGATTTACATAACTGAATCATACCATATGATGGCTCCACAGGTTTCCCAAGGTCTTCACCACTTGAGGGATGATCGTCTTGTGTAGATGGCTTGGGAGTAGTTATTCTTCGAACGTACTTCAGCCTGTGCTCCAATCTTCCTGATGCTGGTCTTTTTGCTGTCCCTTTGATGAACCATTCTTCCTGAAAATTATTAGAAAGCAAAATAAAAATTATTCCATGATTTATTACAACAGGGAAAAAAATATCCTGCAAATTTAATAGAAAGAAAATAAAAATTCTTCATGCTGATTATTTGAAAGAAAAATACAAAATATTACATCCTGATATTGGTGGGTATACAAGTAGATATAATAAACTTATACCACAGTCAATATGAATTCACAAAATATGTTTAGTGTAAACACATACCAATACAAAATAGCTCAATAAATAAATGTTTCATGATATTTAAGAAAAACCCAGTGTTTTCTACTTTAAAATATGAAACAAACTAGAACGGGCACTCGGTAGAGCGCATACCTTCGCCAACGCCATCGGTATGTGCTCTACCGAGTGCCCGAGTGCCCGATGACCCAATTACTCCAGGGCCAAAATCTAATCGTTTCCTCCCTAAGCCATACCCAATCATCCCACCAAATTTCATGAGATTCCGTCCGGTAGTTTTTTTAGTTATACGAATCACAGACAGACGGACAGACATATAAAGAAATAGACTGGCACTCTTAGAGCGCATACCTTTGCCAATGCCATTGGTATGCGCTCTACCGAGTGCCCAAGTACCCAATCACTCCCAAAACCTAATCGTTTCCTCCCCAATCATCCCACCAAATTTCATTTCCGTCCAGTAGTTTTTGAGTTATACGGCTCACAGACAGACAGACATATACATATTAAATTAATAAATACACACCGATCAAAACATAAGCTTCTTCCAGCGAATTCTCGCTGGGCGAAGGTAATAAATACACGCCAATCAAAACATAACCTTCTTCCAGCAAATATTCGCTGGGCGAAGATAATAAAAATGTTCTAAATATCAAGCAAGCAATGATCTTCAAAGTACAAGTGGGCATTTCCACAGTAAAAGGGACCCATTCCAGCGATTTTACTGTTGTCACTTTATTTCTTGTTTTCAATGTGTATTACCCCCTTATGCTACATTATCTAATAGAACTAGGTAATGAGAGATAACTTTGCCCCCAAATTGCTCCTAACATGCAATCTAGTAGAATTTATGAAGAATTTTTAATTCTGGGGTGAACGTACGTAACGGTGGACAGAATTCTGTGTACAAATGAATAGGAGGTGAAACATCAATGAAACTTTGTTGTTTTTTGTTATAATGACTTTCTTTTGATGAGAGGAGATAACATTTGCCCAAAAATTCTATTCATCTGTGTGTTTTGTACCATTTCTAGAGTTCGGGCGAACGTATGTAACGGTGGACAGAAAATTCTGTTCTGTCCACCGTTACATATGTTTGCCCGACCTCTAGAAATGACACTTAACACTATGATCAACAAAGTTTTTTGTGCAGATGTTATCTCCTTTCATCAAAAGAAAGTCATTATAACAAAAAACAATAAAGTTTCATTGATGTTTCAAAAATCACCTCCTATTCGTTTGTACACAGAATTCTGTCCACCGTTACATATGTTCACCCCAAAATTAAAAATTTATCATAAATTCTACTTGATTGCTTGTTTGGAGCAATTTTGGGGCAAAGTTATCTCTCATTACCTAGTTCTATAAGATAATGTAGCATAACATTGAAAACTAGAAATAAAGTGACAACAGTAAAATCGCTGAAATGGGTCCCTTTTACAGTGGAAATGCCCAAATACAAGTTAATGTTATACTACATTTCTCATATGAAACATTATGGTCAAGCATCAATCCTTTACAAAAAAAGAATAAATCCAATGCCTCCTTGAGGATATTTGATAATCAATTTTTGTTGGTTTAAATACATGTATACATCTACACCAGGTAAAATCTACAAAGTACATTCTTACATGCCCTTGTCCCTCAGGATCTCTCAGGAATGGAAACGCTTTGATGACAGCCAATGCCATCGCCTCTTTGACATCTGAGCCTGGCCTAAAAATCAAGTCATGAAAGAACATTGTTGATGCATAAGGGGAAAAATGTGCATAGAAAATAATGAAACCTATACAAAATCACTATAATTCTTTACTTGAATTATTCTCGAGTATTTTACAATATGTCTTGAGACTAGCCTACATGTAGCAATGAATAGCGCAAGGCAGGCCAGAACCCTGCTTTAGAAATCAAGAACAGGCATTGAAAATGACACACTGCCTAAGTAACGTAATAACTTTTGTGATGAAAACTTAAATAATTTTTGTGAATTAATCTTTTATTTCTAAAAACAAATTGAGGTATCGTATCAAAACCGCTTCCATTCCAAATTCTCATTTTGAGGCTTTATACATGTTGAATTTTAATGAATTATGGTAATTTATTTTTGCTTTGTATTTGACGCTTTGTATTTGACAGCCTGCCACTATATAACAATCACATTTGAGTGACTTTGGTTATGATTTTAGCATTTTTGTCGTTGGTCTCGGCTGGTCTCTGGCAAAAAAATCAAGATCAAGACGAAGACCAAGGAAAAATGGTCTCGAGACTGGTCTCGAGACCAAGACCAGTCTCGAGACCTACAACACTGTCTATTATGTATGTTCACAATTGACAACCAAACCACCATGCATTTTGCATTTTGATACAAAATAACAAAGTACATGGTACATGAATAGAATAAACATTTAAGAAATCTAATGAATCTTCCTGAAGTACACTTATACAAAATCATAAAAAAATACCGAAACCCATTACTTTTGAATGGACGAATGGGCAAGGCGATTTCTCAATAATTAACAGTGGTTTATACATGTATATTTATCTTTTCTTTTTTATAATTGTCATCATATTCTGCAAGATGCAAATAGGTAAACAGATTTACAAAATCTAGGTAAATATATTTTTAAATAGTCAATGGTACATGGTTGAGAAACTAGAAGACATACCGTTTTCCATGTTGTGACACTAAGAAATCAACGCACATGTTAGTTAGTATGTGTGTGTTCTTAGGTGTGCATGCCTTGCGGGTAAGTATTTCTTGGGCAGCTCGCATTCCCTTATCCGTCTGACGCATGATTTCCTTCACATCCTAAGCATTAAGGTAAGAGGGAGAGAGGGGAATGAAATAGATGATTACATGTACATTAAACATTTAGCAAATAATTGTTTGAGATGGTTTATTTCTAGAGTTTAGATAGATATTCCATATACTGTAATTATGTAAAGCATTCTCCAATCTAAGGCAATAAGATTGAATGATTGGCTAATTTCTCATTTACAATAGCCTCCTCTTAATCGACACTGTTTTTTTTTTTTTTGGGGGGGGGGGGGTGGGGGGGGGGCAGCTTCTCATTCCCATAAATGTGGAGCTGCCCTTTATCCTGTGATCATATTCCACTGATTTCTCAAAAAAAAACATAGAAGGCAAATAAACCAAAGAGGTTGTTATAAAAAATACCTCGCTGAGCAACCCAATGGGTACTTGCACGTGTGCCATAAATGTATCACTTCAATAGATGTCTGAGCCCTCATGCATGTACGTACAAACATAACAAAATATGCGATTTAATAATAATAATAATAATAACTTACACTTCTATAGCGCTTTTAAAATACAGTCCTATTATCAAAGCGCTTTATGCATGTGACAAATTAACATAAGAACAAAATTTTAATTCAAATATTTGTCAAGGTGGAAGTAAATTGATTTTTTTCTATTCATTCTCTGATAAGTGCAGTATAAATATTGCAGTTATAAACAATATTTTGGTTATATCAAGTGATAAGATTTGAAATGAACTTATCTCACTTTAATAGTTTTCTTTTTTTTGTTCAAAATAATTTTATTGACGTTAGAATAAACTGATGATAAATGTTATTTTAAATTTAACTCTTCCAGTATCTCTCTCTCAAAAAAGAAACAAACAAACAAATCTGCTTACAAAGTTGAATGAAGGCTGTTGTCTCTTAGGTTGTAGGGAAACAGGGTCTTCCCGCTCGGAGCTCCTAACAGTAGCTGTGTGGCAGGCAGAACTACATGTAGCATGTGAACACGATGGTGGTGATGTTTCTGTGCTTGGGGCAGATGTTGTTGCATGCGATCCAGTAGCTCTTTGTCTCTTGAGTGGAGGTGGAGAAAAATCATCCAGTACTGAGATATCAAAAGTATCTGTGTGGCAGCCAGTGACAGTTTTAGGTGCTGGATCCAGGACTTCTAATGTGGAGGCTGTTGACATGTCTGATACTGGAGAAATGTCCAAATCTGAGTAACTTGTGGTGTATGAATCAGTCATACTCAAAGTATCACCAAGAAAGTCGAGTTGCTGTGATAAAGCCTCGTGCTCATGATCTCTCTGCAATAAATAAAGTAGACAGGTCTGAGCCAGGAAAAAACTGCCACTTGTTTCTGTCATAGTTTTCTCAACTGATTCTGGCACTTTGAACTATGCTGGCCCCAGGAGAATACAACTATAAAGATTGAAGTTCGAAAAAAATACATCCTTCCCTGCGAAATCCAACATGTCCAAGATGGCCGCCCAGGTTGCCTACTAGATTTCAAAATGCCATAACTCCTCTTCTGAATGGCCAATAATAATGATTTTGGTGTCTAACCCCAGGTAATTAGGGACAATGAATTCAGATTTAAGCTATTGGTTTAAAGTACAAAACACTCAATCATGATGAAAATCCACTATGGCTGCTTAAGTTCCTGGCTACACGTATTTCAAAATTACACCTATTATGAAATAGCCAGGAACTCAAGCAGCCATATTGAACTTTTACCATGATTGAGTGGTCTCTAGCTCAAGAGAATAGCATTATGAATTCAATGTCCCTTAAAACTTAGGGTTAGACACCAAAATTATTGTCATTGCCCATCCAAAACAGGAGTTAAGGCTAGTAGGCGACGTCAGCAGCCATCTTGGACTTCGCGGGGAAGGATGCATTTTTTGTTTAAACCTTAAAATTAAATTTCTTTGGTCAGAAATGATCATATTACATGGAGAAACCATGTTAGATGAATACAGTTATGAATTTTGGCGGCCATTTTAAAATTAGGGCGCCATCTTGGATTTCGGGCAAAATTTCAGATGGCCCCAGGGCATATTTTCATGAGCATGGAAATTTACACCCTTTCCCATTAAAATATGTCGGATAAAACAGAAATCAAACAGTGCATAGTATAAAATTATTCGCACAATTACACCTATTATACAATAGCCTGGAACTTAGTCAGCCATATTGGATTTTCATGATGACTGAGTGGTCTATAGTTCAAACCAATAGCATATCTGAATTCATTCATTTCATTGTCCCTATAAACCTAGGGTTAGACACCAAAATCATTGTCATTGCCCATCCAGAACAGGAGTTATGACATTTTGAAATCTACATGTAGTAGGCGATGTCGGCGGCCATCTTTGATTTCGCGGGGAAGGATGTATTTTTTTTTAACTTCAATCCTTATAGTTTTATTTCTCTGGACAGAAATGGCTATACTGAGTGAAGACACCATGTTATTATCAAAATCCAACGCAAAAATAAATGATTTTATGAATTTTGGCGGCCATTTTGAAATTAGGCCGCCAGCTTGGATTTCGGGCAAAATTTAAAAAGGCCCCAGAGCTTATTTGAATTTAAGCATTGTTCAAAGTACCAGAATCAGTTGAGAAAACTTTGACATAAAAAGTGGCAGTTTTTTCCTGGCTCAGACCTGTCTAAAGAAGTGATGGACAGAAAAGGAACAAGACATGTTAGTAGGAGTGGGCTATACTATACATGGGTGATTTTTTGTTTTGCTTAATAGGGCTCAGTTTTGTTCTACTCCTTGTACCTTGTGTCAACATGAAATGGCAAAAATTTTGGTCTTGCGGCCAACACAAAATTGTGCGAGGCTAAAATCCAAGATGGCCGCCATTTTCCCTAGAAACCAACTTTTGTTGCTATAATTTCATCATTACATGGTGTTTTTGCCTGATTTTTGTGTCTTTTTATATGTTTTGGGGGTCAGGCAATCTGTTTAGATGACTCAGAGCATTGTCCAACCTTCAACTGGCCAGTTATTGGCCATTTTTGAGTGGGGGAGGGGCACTCTGAGACCCCGCCCCCGCATTTTGTTTGCTTGTGGGCATTCAACCGCGGAATTTCATGCCACCCCTCACTGTGATTTTGATTCCTTTCTGTATTACGCATCATTTGACACCAAGTTTAGGATGATCGGCCATATGGTCATTGATTTATGTGGCCTTATGTGACCCCATGTCGGTCTGATATTGGAAGATTTTTAGTGTTTTGTGTACAAAACGAATACAATTATACACTGCACAAAAATGTGGCAATCTTCTTTCAATATAAGCACAGATGATGAAATCATGATGATCATGGCAAGACTAAAAAATAATTTGATGGAAAATCTATTGAGACGTATCTTTAGACACCTCTCCAAATATCCGATTTTCTGGCCATCCCATGTAAATTTCCCGACGACCATTCATGTAGGTGACAAAGTGTGTTACAGCTACATGTACATGTACTTACCACACTGGACGGATCAACTGCAAAGATTTGCTCAACAATGCCATGATAATGTTGAGGCATGTAATGTTCCATTAAAAGTAAAAGTCTTTGAATATGTGCTCATCAAGACACTATATTGCAGTTTATTCAGGAAAATTCTGCTTGATGCGCAAGTCCACATTTCAAGTCCATCAGCAAAGGACAAATCTTGTAGGAACATACCAATTATAATCATCTCTCTCATGATTGTGTAAATAGTGAACTGGTTTGTGGTCTAGAATATGATCCGGATTCCTGGTTGTGATAGGCAGAGACCTGTCTTCTGCAACCACAAAAGCTTGGTAGTGTTCATGAAAGTGGTCTGTTTTCCATGGCTGCACGAGAAACAGTATTTTCCGTCCAAATCTGATTACCATTTCAATCCTTTCAAAGCTAGGTGATTCACTGGTCCATGCTGAAAGAAGCAGAACATTTGGTCTGTAGCTGTAACCATTCATATCTACATGCCCACAGACAGCAATTTCACTGTCAAGTTCACAGTCCAATAAGTGACACAAGTTTGCTGGAAGATCATTCTCGAGAGATGAAACCTGCATGATAACCTCATTGTGAATAACGGAGGTCTCAATAGTTGTGTGTCTACTGGCAAGAATTCTGAAGGCCTGTGCTACTTGATGTTTCCAAGCAAGTGTCTTAGTGATGTTTTTGAAATTGTTGCATAACTTTGCCCACTTCTTGAAAGGTTTATGTTTACCTTCCAATCGCATACATGAATATTGCGATAGTGGGCCCAGATCACGTATTGCACGTGGATAGTGGACACAGTGGTGATGTTTTGGCAGGAGATGATGTTCTGGAAACTGCTCCAAGAAAATTTGATGATGTTCAGATATCTTTGACTTCAAATAGAAGGATCCAGCTATGGTTACACTAGGGGAGTTAACAATCTTGTATATCTCCAAAAGCACCATCAACATTCGCCAACACATGCAATCTTCAGGAACTTTGTCTCCAATGATGAGTGGAAAATACAAAAAGAGACAGCTCATTTGTGAAGCTTTCTGCCACTAGCTCCGAAGGGGTTCAAGATTTGATTTTGTGAGATTGGAGATGGCTTGTTGGCTTGTTCAGCTAATCCATAACTAAATACTTGAATTCTGTTGTTTAGTTCTTCCCTTGTAAATCTTCCTTGCTTTATGAGTTCTGCAATCACAATCTTTAACTCCACTGGCACAATTCCCTCTAATAAATCATGCATTAAATCCGGGGCTTTGTTGTGTGACACATGAAAATAGCTAAGGCGATTCAAAGCGCTGGACCTGCTTAATCCAGTGCGAGATAAATCTTCTTGTTCAATATCAGCATCTACATTTTCTTGCGTGCGAAGCAAAGTGATGTTCTCTACTGTTTGTCTCTGTGTATCTCTTTTTTGAGTCTTACAAGTTCTACAGAAGAAGTTAGCACTAAAACTTGAGGTGAACCCTAGAGTTGTATTGAGTGATAAGTTGTCCCCAATGGCTTGCAGCAAAACAGGTTTAACAATGCCAGTAAATTCTGGAATGTCAAGTTCTATGCCAGTTTGGTATAAGTGCTCGAGGTCATCTACAATTGGCTGTAAGATTACATTTATTCCATACTTAGAAACTAGTGCTGACTTAGCTAATGCAACAAGAAGAATGTTGTCTAGTTTTGATTGATATCTCCTTGGTAAGGATGCTACAGACAAATAAACACCTAAAACTTTGTGTTTACCTTTTTTGGATCCAAGAGGATTTGCAGTTTCAAACTCATCATTGTATAAGAGTATGTCAATAGTCACTGTATTTTCTACACATCTAGTTTTGTAATAATGACCATCCCTGAATGACTCTAGTAATGAATCCTCTTGAGATGTTTTATTGGCCTCAAGTATTGAAGATATACAACCTGGTTGTGAGAGAAACAATGCAAGATTGTCCTTCAGTGGTATGTATTCAAATGTTTCTTCCACTTCCTTTTGGTCTGTTCTCCCCGACTGCGTATCTAGCACAGGTTTATAAACTTTTCCAAGGACTTTTTGTTCTGGTTCCACAAGGACACCATTTTTTTTAACAAACTGAATTTGTTGATATTCACTTGATAGTCCAATTTCTTGAAATGGATCTTTTAGCACACCAAGAACCGTTTTAAATAAGTTAATGCTTTCTTCTGATGGAACTGTTCTTTCAGATATATCATGAAAAATTGGCCGTGAAGTTTCTTCAATGGTGCTAACAACGTTCTCAATTAACTCTCTCGTTTCGCTGAGTAGTACATTCACAGTTGATGTTGGTATAGAAGAAGCTTTCAAGTTGGCTATGTATACTGCTACATGACCTTCTAATGATTCTTTAATTTCTTCGATACCTCTTCTTGGAAATAGTGATCGACTTTCAGAGTCTGAATCATGAGCATCGGGATCAAATTCATCTGAAGATTCAGCTGTCACTACTTCACTTGTGGAATGATCACTATGGTCTTGAATTAGATGTCGCTTATATGTTGACCCAGAATAGTACAATTTGTTGCATGAAGGCTGTTTGCAAATAATTTGAGTCTTTGTCTTTGTATTGACTTTATGTTCTTTGAGATGAACAAACAAAAGTGAAACACTCTGATATTGTTTCAAGCACTTAAAACATGTCAACATTGTTCACGGTAACTTACATCATTCTTCCACCTTCTGAAATGATGCAGAAACTTGATCCTGGGACCAAAGCTTGGAATGAGATGCTTTACAGTTTCATCATCTAGAAGATGAAATGCCTCGATATCGATTTCATTAGCTGCATGAGAAAGGAAAATTAAAAAGATTTATAAGCATAGTGTTAAATGTAGATTACATTTTTTATATTTAAAAATTAAATAAACATGCACATAAAGGGGTCCTACTAATCGCCAAGGATCACTACTAGGCACTGCGAAGCACTGCGAAGCACACTACGAAGCACTACGAAACCCTTACGAAGCACTGCGAAGAGCACGTCTTCGCAGTACTACGAGGCACTACGAAGACAAAGATTGCACTGCGAAGAGCGCCCTGTACTAAAAACTCCGTTTAATGCGCGCACGTAGAGGTACTGGGTAGACTATGGTAGCTACCAGACTTTCCCTTTCATTAAAATGATATTTACGATTGAAGCTTTCAGATGTTGAATTATCCAATTGATCGTCGAAACAGTGTACAAGTGCAAGGAGTTGGTGAACATCACTTTGCATTTTTGCTCATCTACTTCTACATGCGCTCCAAATGCTATCTTTTTGCTCTTCGTAGTGCTTAGTAGTGCTTAGTAGTGATTTCGTAGTGCTTCGTAGTGATTCACGGTGTTCGCGGTGATTAGTAGGACCGACATAAAGCAGTAATTTATTTCACATATAAAACAGAGATCAGCAACTTGTATTGACACAAGTCAGACAAGTTGAAGCATTTGTAATTATGCATTTAGCAGAGTGGGTTGAGAAGGCAATACCATAATGTACCATAATGTATTTAGCAGAGTGGGTTGAGAAGGCAATATCGTGAACATCGATAGCAGATCAGAAAAAAAGTAATTTTGTAAATATTTTGCGTCTTGTTTTATATATTTGAGTATCCCGTTCGCACTAGTAACCCCCTGTGCTTTGACCCAACCGTACCGGCCGCGCCGCGCCGGGCTTCGGGGCGACGGGCTCCCTTGGTTTACGTTTAGCTTCGGCCACGGAGCGATGAGTGGCGGGGCTAAGAACAGCAAACATAATTATGGAAATTCAAATAAAAAAAATAAAGACAACAAAACATGAGATCCCAAGCTACATTTATAAAATACTCACATTGGAAGATCGACAAAAGGTGACCTTGTCCCCATTTATTTAGGATATCCTTCACGTCATCCATCTTTGAGTTTGAATTTGCGACGTCGATCGATCTTCTACACGCGGTACACGTGGTATATCATGCATGCTGCGCTGCGCTGTACGTTGCCAGTTGCGCATGGTCGATCGAGATGGGGTAAAGTCAGTTTTTGATCTCTATTGATAAAAAAGTTGATCAATAAAACGAGCAAATTGCGCACGAGATGGGTAAAGTAAGTTTTTGATCAAGGCACTGATCAAAAAGTTAATCAATAAATCGACCAAATTGCGCATGAGATGGGTAAAGTCAGTTTTTGATCTAAGCACTGATCAAAAAGTTAATCAATAGATCGAGCAAATAATGATTCATTAAAACTAATATGTTACTCAACCACCAGAGCAAAACAACGTATTACTCGGAATTAACAAAGAAATGCTCATGTCTGTGCAAAACAGAACTTACTACGGTGAGAATCAACAAATTGATCGTCGATATAGTAACAAAATTGATTTGTATTGATTAAAACTTGACTTTGATAAAGGGAATTTTACTCGGCGTTTTTACAGTGTACGGATGTTATTAATTTGACATCAATATGACATCACAAATATGACGTCAAGCCGATATCGCGCCGATGTCAGAATTGGCAGCAATGACACAAGTCGGCAAATAGTCATGAAATCGATGTTCAGCCGATGTCAATATTCTGACATGAATATGACATCTCCAATATGACGTCGGGATAATTTCGCGCCGATGTTGGAACTGGTATCAATTAAAGAGGTCGGTAAATGGTTGTAACATTGATGTCGGACAATGTTTTTTATTGGACATCCATATGACATCTAAATTATGACACCAAAGCAATATCCTGCCGATGTCATAAATCGCACCAATGAAACTCATCATTAAATAGTCATTAAACAAAAAATTCAATTGTTCATGTATGAAGAAAAATAGACACCTATATAGCCTTAAATCACACACTGAAGTTATCTTCACAAGTTTATTATTTCCGAGCGGCTGTGGCAAAAAGACAAAAGGGTGAATATCTCAGTTTCTAGAAAACGCTGAATCGTGTAGATACTGCCTTTTTCCTTGGGACGGCAGAATGTTTAAAAAAGGAGATACCCAGCTAGCCACCTGACTTCGGGCCGATGTCGGAAGTTGTTGGCCGGATGTCGGCATATCGCGGTTGGCTCGACGTTAAAATGTCCGCCACCCCAACATCGTTACTACGTCATTTTTGTGATATATTGGCATAACGTCAATTTCCGACAATGGCCCAACAGCATCTCATGACATTGGATCAACATAACATTATGATGTTGGCTCGAGGCTCGATGTCCGCTAGCCCAACATTGTCACGACATCATTCTATGATGTTGGCCCAACGTCAATTTCCGCCAATGGCCCAATACAAATCGATTAGACATGAATATGACATCTCAATGATGACGCCATAGCGATATTCTGCCGATGTCAACCTCCGGCAGCTATGAAACAAGTCGGCAAATGGTCATTAAATTGATGTTGCGCGAATGTCAATAGTCCGACATTAATATGACATCTCATACATGACGTCGGGCTAATATCGCGCCGATATTGGAACTGGTATCAATTTAAGAGGTCACTTAATGGTTGTGAAAGGATGTCGGGACAATGTTATTAATTGGACATCAATATGATGACATGCCAATATCCCGCCGACGTAAGAACATTCAGCAATGAAACCTTTCGGTAAATGGTCATAAAATTGATGTTGCGCGAAAGTCAATAGTCCGACATGAATATGACATCTCATACATGACGTCGGGCTAATATCGCGCCGATGTTGGAACTGGTATCAATTTAAGAGGTCGCTTAATGGTTGTGAAAGTAATGTCGGGACAATTTTGTTAATTGAACATCAATATGATATCAAGAATATTATGTCAGACCAATATCCCGCCGACGTAAGAACATTCACCATTGAAACCACTCGGCAAATGGTCATAACATTGATATTGCATCGATGTCAATATTGCGACATGAATATGACATCTCCAATTTGACGTCGACCTTATATCGCGCCAATGTTTGAATTGGCATCCATTTAAGAGGACGGTACATGGTTGTGAATGTAATGTCGGGATAATGTTATTAATTGAACATCAATATGATATCGACAATATGATGTCAGGCCGATATCCCGCCAACCTAAGAACATTCAGCAATGAAACAACTCGGAAAATGGACATAAAATTGATGTTGCCCGACATGAATATGACATCTGATGATTTGAATAGCCCGACATGAATATGACATCTCATGAATGACGTCGAGCTAATATCGCGCCGATGTTGGAACTGATAGAAATTTAGGAGGTCGGTAAATGGTTGTTGAATTGATGTTGTGCCGACGAAAATGATTAGACATGAATATGACATCTCAATGATGACGCCAGAGCGATATCCTGCCGATTTCAACCTCTGGCAGCTATGACATAAGTCGCCAAATGGTCATAAAATTGATGTTGCGCGAATGTCAATAGTCCGACATGAATATGACAACTCATACATGACGTCGGGCTAATACCGCGCCGATTTTGGAACTGATAGCAATTCAGGAGGTCGGTAAATGGTTGTAAAATTAATGTTGTGCCGACGTCAATGATTAGACATGAATATGACATCTCAATGATGACGCCATAGCGATACATGAATATGACATCTTATAAATGACGTCGGGCTAATTTCGCCCCGATGTTGGAACTGGTAGCAATTAGAGAGGTAGGTAAATGGTTGTGAAATTGATGTTGGGTCGATATTATTAAGGAGACAAAATATAACATATCAATTTTGACGTCGAACCGAAATCCTGCCGATGTCAGAATGGGCAACAATGAATCAAATCGGCTTATAGTCATTAAGTTGATGTTGAGCCGATGTCAATATCCGACATGACATGTGCAATGTGACGTCGTGCTAATATCGCGCCGATGACGGAAATGATAGCAATTTAGGAGGTCGGTAAATCGTAGTAAAATTGATGTCGGTCCGATGTTATTAATTAGACATCAATGTGACCTCTTTAATATGATGTCGAGCCGATGTAAAAACTTGCAGCAATGACACAACTCGGCAAATGTTCATTAAATTTACGTTGTGGCGACGTCAGTGATTAGACATGAATATGACATCTCAATGATGACGCCATAGCGATATCATGCCGATGTCAGAACTGGCAGCATGAAACAAGCCGACAAATAGTCGCCAGTTCGACATCGGTACAACATTGACCAAACGTCATATTTGAGCTGTCATATTTATGTATATTTAATAACATAAGCCCAACATCAATTTTACAATCTTTGACCAACCTCTTAATTTGCTACCAGTTCCCACATCGGCGCGATATTACCCCGACGTCATATTTGAGATCTCTTGTTCATGTCGGATTAATGACATGGGCACGACATTAATTTAATGACCATTTGCCGACTTGTTCCATTGATAACGGTTTTGACATCGACAGGATAATGGTTTGACGTCATATTTCAGATGTCAAATTAATTACATCGGCCCGACATCAAATTTACAACCATTTATTATAACGACCTCTTAAATTGCTACCAGCTCTATCACCGGCACACTGTCGAACCGACGCCATATTTTAGATGTCATATTTATGACGGATTAATGACAGGACATTAATGTTACCATTTGCCGACTTGTTCCGTTGCTGAAATTTCTGTCTTCGACGGAATAAATATTATATGGTTGCCGTCATAGTATAGATGTCTAATAAATTACATCGGGCTGACATCAAACTAAACATCGGCACAATATCGGACCGACATCAAATTTGGGGTCTCATATTCATGCGCAGTATTGACATGGGCGCAACATCGATTTGATGACCATTTGCCTACTTGTTTTATTGCTGCCAATTCTGACATCGGCAAGATATCGGTGTGACGTCATAATTGAGATATCATATTGAGGTCTAATTCAAAATATTGGCCCGACATCAATTTCCCAACCATGTACCGACCTCTTAAATTGCTACCAGATCCAACATCATCACAATATCGGACTGACGTCTTAATAGAGATGTCATATTTATGTAAGAGCAATGACATCCGCCTGATATCTGTTTAACGGCTTATGCCGAAAGGGTGGGTAGCGTCGCGTCGCGTTGACTGGAATGCGACCATTCGTCCAAAGCCCCCCCCCCCCCCTGGTTTTGCCGAAAGGGTGCGTTGGGAGCGTTAAGGCGCGACAGTTCAGATAACGCTACCAAACGGCACATTCAGGTGGGAGGGGGGAGGGGGGCTTAATCCGAATGTACGCGTTTTGTACAATGCTGTGTACATCAAAGACGCGTCCGTAACTTGCGCGGCCATTTCGATCTCTGAGTTTTTGTTTCGCCACCGCGACGAAACACGTGTTATCCTATGAGAGACCGACTTTTCCACAAGATGGGATTTTATAGCACATGGTTGATTTATTCAACCGATGCGTAACGCGTGCGTGCTTAGGATGTTATACGGTACTGTAGTCGATATATGAAGCCTCATGATTGTGTCTGTAAGTGCATGAAGTTCGATTCAGACGCCCACGTTTACCGCTTACTACCGCGCTTTCCAGGAAATGGGTTAGTACAACCGCCTTGTTAATGTTGTATTATAATTAAGCTCAGTTGCGAGTCAAGTGTGTTTGATTGTGTCCCTAAAAAGTACATACAACTTATGAAGGGCCTTTTTGATCAAAATATGCATTTACTAAAGAGTCTACATCTAAGACTTGGAATAGTTTACCTTCGGAATTAACTAATTTGAGTCTGATCCATAGGCGTACCCAGGGGAGTGGTTTGGGGGGTTCAACCCCCCCCCCCCCCCCCCCCCTCCTCCCCCTCCTTTTGACCAGAAATTATTATTATTATTTATTTTTGCTGCGGGGAGGGGGGGGGGGGGTCGAATTCCCTCTTTACAACGTGTAGCTGGTCTCGAGACCACATTTAAGCGGCCTCGAATATCATTACCCGTGTTCTTGGCTTTGTACAATTGCGAAGAACCTTGGTTTCAACCTCAAAAATATTGAACATAGTTGGTCTTGGTTACGAACATTTTCAACGGACAACATCCCACCCCCCCCCCCCCCCCCCCCCCCAACCCCTCCCGCTTACAGGATTCTAGAAAAATCTCTTAGTCTCTGCCTCAAAAATAGGTGACTGGTCCTGTTCTCGACCTTGAAAATAGTAAATGTACCTGGTCTCGGCTTCAAATACTTTCTACGACATACCCCTCCCCCCCTTGATCTTGGGTACGCCACTGGTATAATCATCATTATTCAGGTTTGTGTCATATCAAGTTTCAATTACACACAAAGTAATTCAATCCGAAGGTTAACTATTCCAAGGCTTAGATGCTTACTCTTGAGCAAATTGAGTAAACAAGATATGACGTTATAACAATCTATTTTTTTTATTTTCAAATTTGAACTTCATTTACCGAAAGAGCATGGAAAATATTGTCCAAATACCAAACATCAAATAAATATGTTAAGAATTGGCTGAGATATGCCTATCGGAATGATTTCTTTTCTCAATGGGAAATCAGTGCTTCCAACGCACCCTTTCGGCAAAACCGGGGGGGGGGGGGGGCTTTGGACGAATGGTTGCGTTCAAGCAAAGACGCTCAATGGAAAGACCGACCAGTGTACAATTATCCTGTACAAAGTGAATGGGCAGAGCGCGATGTACAAAATTAACACGCACTTTGATACGCAGGCTTTTCATTATGACGTCACAATAACCAATGATAACAATGTTTACTTCGCCTGACTAAAAATAACTTCAAGAAGACGTGAGAAAGTTTGACGACCCCAAATTTGCATATCGCTCGTGAAATTTGTTTTGCGCACTTGGGTACGCGTACAATTATAAAGAATTAGATAAAGACAGTGCGCGGACTGTGCGCGCATTAACAGTATAATACGCGAGTAGCCATTGCCATTTTGTTCTACACGGTAAAAATCTTTAAATTTAAAAAATATGTTTCTCACAGGTTTGATTTCAATTGTAAAATCGCTATCGTCTATAATTTTTTAATATTTTTCTTATCATGATGATAATATTAATTCTACATAAAAACATAGCCCTACAGGTTACTAAGGTCGACACTAAGCTGTTGCTCAATCTTCACGCTAGCCGAGTATTTTTAAGTACGGTTTGATCCTTATTTTCTTTAAAATTCTTACGAAAGAAGGGGACATCTGTCCCAAAAGAGCTATCGACTATAATTTTAAAATGTTTTTTTATTAATAAAAATAACACAAATACAGTGATATAATAAATTCCCTATGGTTACTAAGGTCTGGCTTAAGCTCGATTTGAATCTTCATTCTGTTTGAAGGGACATCGTTGCGCGACCGCCAGTAATCTGTCTTGTAATTCTACAGTCTTTGGTTCCAGTCAACGCAACGCGACGCGACGCTCCCAACACACCCTTTCGGCAAACCCGGAGGGGGGGGGGGGGGGGGGGGGGCTTTGGACGAATGGTCGCGTTCAAGTCAACGCGACGCTACCAACCCTTTCGGCATAAGCCTGTTTAACAACCTTTCACCGACCTTTAACATTGCTATAAGTTCCGACATCTGTGCGGTATAGGCCCAAAGTAATTGTATTTGAGTTGTCATATTTATGTTTAATTAGTAACATTGGCCCAACATAAGTTTCACAACGTTTTACCTAACTCTTAAATTACTACCAGTTCTAACATCGGGGCGTAGAAGACTGATTTTATATTTGAGATGTCATATTCATGTCGAATTATTGACATCGACACAACATCCATTTAACCCGTTTACTACGGGGCCCGAGAATTCTCGGTTCCCGTGGAGCCTACTCACAGACGGAACCGAGATTTCTCGGGTCCGAGAAAGGGCTAGTTTAATTGCATAAAAATACATCTATTTTCCTTCTAAATTAAATATAAATTATATGGATACAAACCTTGATCTCTTGGCTACATGCATCTCAATTTGTACCGACTGTAGTTGTGTATTTTTCGTTTTATTACAAGTTTAGCATGGAAATGCATGAGTCCTCTTTCAGGATATTCGTATACAAACACATACAAGTGAGTTTATGCAATTTTGACTGGATTTTGGTTTCGCTGGGTCTATTATTACCTAGAACTGTGTAAGCCGGACATTATGATTTTACAAGCAGCGAATTCCAAACTCGCTCTGTGTATCTTTTGTACACGGCACGCGCGCACACGTACTTACACAATGAGATCGATCGATATTCATTCACGCCTATACACGGTACTGGGCCCAGAATTGAATAGCTTACATTGTTATAAGCCGTCTCGCTCGCGGTAAGCCCTAGCTCTGATCTCCAGGTCATTCATGCGTATACAGGCTACCGGGCCGGTTTATTATTTAGGATATTAGCTAGTCTCGATCTAGTCATTCCCATTATTTCAATGCAAGCTTGTCGGATATCAACTGCGCATCGTGCCATAAAGTCTCGGATTTTTACTATTTAGTACAACGTTTTGATTTTCATGAGTAGTTTGTTTCACAAATTAGTTCTCAATTCGTTGGTAATAGCTTATCACTATCTATGTAACATCGTATCTCAAAATGTCTCGTCATGGAACGAAGTCTCTGTTTAGCGTTGAAGATGCTCGAGAAGCGATCCTTGACTCGGACTCTGAAAATGAATTTGATAAAATGGACTTATCAAGCGAAGAAGAGTATTCGTCGGACGTAGAAAATGAACAATATGAAACCACGACGTTCGATGATTTCTTTGAATCGGAGAATACAGCAGAGTCCACGAATGGAAATACTCATGTAAACCCCGCCAGCGCTCGTAACGATACCCTCGATCCAGACCGAACCGACCGGGGAGTTAGGGGGGACCAACATGCAGCCGAGCCCATTGCGACCGCTTCCGTGCCGGGGGATAGCGGGAACAAGCGTCGTCGAGTCGCAGCTGCAGAGCCAGTGGGGCGGACCTGGGAGGATAACCCATCTGACGGACCTCAACACTTCGAGTTTACAGGCACCCCTGGTATCAGTCCTGATACAGGCCTGTCACCAACTTCAACTCCGCTGGACTGTTATCTCAAATTTGTGTCAAAGGAAACATTTGAGGAAGTTGCAGTTGAGACCAACAAATACGCGTCTTCGGTCCTGAGAGAATCCCCTCCATCGCCATCATCACCAGCCAAGAACTGGACCAGAACTAGTGCAGGTATGTACAGTCTAAGACTTGTATTTTGTTAATCCAGAAATAATATCAAAATTACCTTTACTAAACATACAATTGATATGTATTATTTCTGTTTTTCTTCAGCATATGAATAAAAAAGGGTTTCTATTATCTTATTTATTTTCAATTGTAATGTAAGAAGATTGTAAGACTAAGAAGATGTTCTGTAACTACATGTATGTGGCATAGTGTTGACAAAAGACCTTTTCAAATGTTAGTTTGATATTTATAGTGAAGTTTATGACTCGTGTCATTTTTACATGTATGAAGAGTATGAAGTATTGAAGAATTGTTTTTTCTTTCTTTTTATTTTGCAGGAGAGCTCATCATCTTCTGGGCGTTATGCATGCTCATGGGAGTCGTCGGGAAACCTGCAATCCATCTCTACTGGTCTACCAGGAACATCCTTGCCACCCCTTTCTTCGGCCAGACTATGACGAGGGACCGCTTCACTCTTCTTCTCCGCTTCCTTCACTTCAATGATAACAACCAGGCCAAGCAGCGCAGTGACCCAAGCTACGACCCGCTCTTCAAACTCCGGCCATTTTATGACGCAGTAACGACAGCGTTCCATAAAGTCTTCACACCATTTCGCTCCATCGCGATCGACGAGGCCCTCATCAAGTTCTATGGGCGCCTGAGCTTCAAGACATATAACCCCCGCAAGCCAGCAAAGTATGGCATGAAAGCGTATAAGATATGTGATCCGACTGGATATACGTGGAAATTTAGACTTTACACCGGTAAAGCTAAGGACACCATTGTTGGACTTGTGATGTCAATGATGACAGGACTTTTGGACAAAGGATACCGCCTTTTCATGGACAATTGGTACACAAGTCCTACACTTTTTGCAGAACTTTTCAAGCGGAGGACCCATGCTTGTGGAACTGTTAGAGCAAATAGACGTGAAATGCCTAAAAATCTGAAACCGGCTCAAAAGCTAACCCGTGGGATGTCCATCTTCAGACGATCTAAGGAACTGCTCGCCATGCTGTGGTTTGATAAACGTGATGTAACAATGCTGAGCACTCTCCATACCAACACCTTCAGTGATACACAGAAAAAACATCCTGTGACAGGGGAAAACATTCAAAAACCAGACGTTGTTCTCGATTATAACAAATACATGGGTGGAGTAGACTTGTCAGACTTTCTAACAAACAAATACGCAGATATGAGAAAATCTCTCAAGTGGTATAAAAAACTCATATTTCATCTGAACGATTTGGCGGTGACGAATGCGTACATTGTGTACTGCCATGTATCAGACAGGAATGTAGACCATTTAAACTTTGTCATAGACCTCATCGAGCAGATGATTGCCTTTGGCAACCAGCTTGCGCAGGACCGACCGCGACCAGTCCGATCTGGGAGGAGATGCAATAAGGAAAACGTCCTAAGGCTGGAATTTTCAGAATCTCAACATTGGCCCATGCATGTCCCTCCTACAGCAAATAAGCCAGACGCAACTCGACCATGTGTTGCGTGCAAGCCTAAGCCGCTAGGAAAACGGAAGCAAAAAGGAGATCAAACATCACGCCCTGAATCAAGATTTATGTGCAGAAAGTGTGAAGTCCCTCTCCACATCCTTTGCTTTGAACGATACCACACCAAAGCAAATTATCGCTCAGGATAGTACAGAACTTGATGATCTTAATCCTTGTTGTTAGGCTACATGTAATCATCAGTTACCAAAGACACATGAAACATAAATACATTGAATAATTTGGAATAACAAAATGGGTTAATTATTCTGTATAGATCTGCTTTCATTTGATGCATCGTATTTAATTCATGATTTCATATCTATGCTATTGTTGCCATAACATTATTTCACTAATTGTATGTATAGATGATCAAATTGATTTATTTGTGGATACACGATCTTTCCTTATTTATTACAATGATTGAGTTTATTTGTATAACGTGTCTCTTCACTCACATACATACCGTGAAGCGACTTTATAAGAACACTTACTGATTATTACATTGAGGTGAAAGAATGTAATATTTCTTTATGGACATTTGATATTCCCAGCATGTATCTGCTCGTAAGGTTACAAATGACCTTATAAGAACGCTAAATGTTTTATTACTTTGTGATGAAATAATTAAATTTTCCTTGATGGACATGTGATTTTTCCAGCATGTATCTGCTCATGATGAGGAGCCGCTACGAGTGACTTTATAAGAACACTTGTTTATTACGTTGAGGTGAAAGAATTCAATATTTATTTATGGACATGTGATATTTCCAGCGTGTATCTGCATCTCATGGATCTACGAGTGACTTATTGTTATTACCTTGACATGAAAATATTTCTTCCGACATGAGATATTCCCAGCATGTGATATGTAAATGTATGAAATGTTTTGTGTAAATCTTATGACGGATCAACAAGTGACATTGAACACTTCAGATTAGTACAGTATTTATTTTGACTCATACTTTGTGTACCTTTACTTTATATTTTGTTATTATAGGTATGCTTTCTGTCCAACAACATGATCTTGTAATTTATAAATTGTGTAAAATTGTACATTGCTGTCAATTCTCGTATCTACTCACAGACATGTTCTTCATGAATTGATTTTTTCTAAATTGTAATAATTTATTCATGACCATTGGAAGAAATATGTATCAAGACTTGCCTTTTGCAATATTTTGATGTACATAGTTTGAATTTGAAAATTACTTGATATTTCATATGCAAAAATACATACTACATATCTTTGAATTAATTATGTAGATCTTGTATCAACATGAACATGGAATATACTGAAGTACTCAAGTGAACTATACTCACAGCATGGACATAAATATCAGGAGGATGATATATTGTTTGATAAGAATTATTTGTCATCATAATAAATGCACAAAAATGAAATGTAATGTGCAATCATCATGGAGTTTGAATATGTAGTAGTATGCATCTTTCATAATAAATATTGGGTGTCACCTAGTAATGACATCGACAAGTTGAGTAAATTCATGGAATAAAGTGATGTGTTTTTGTATGATTACATAACTAAATGGAATGTTCTCTGCTTAAATTTGTGCTTACACTGATTGGATAAGTTGCAATGATGTCGGTAACTGGTTCATCACTGATGATGATAATGATGATGAAGGTGATACTGATAATGATGATGACGATTGATGATGATAATGATATCGATGGTGATAATGCTGATGATAGTAATGAAAATGATGCTGATGAAGATGATGACGAGTATGATAATGATGATGACGATAATGATGAGGATTATGATACTGATGATGACGATGATGATGATAATGATAAAATGATGAAAATGATGATCGTGTCGATGATGATGATGATAAGAATGAAATTCACGATGATGATACTGATGAAGATGATGACGAGTGTGATAATGATGACGAGTATGATAATGATGACGATTATGATACTGATGATGACGATAATGATGCTGATACTGATGATAATGATGCTGATAATGATGACGATGATGATGATAATGATAAAATGATGAAAATGATGATGATCGTGTCGATGATGCTGATGATAAGAATGAAATTCACGATGATGATACTGATGAAGATGATGACGAGTGTGATAATGATGACGAGTATGATAATGATGACGATTATGATACTGATGATGACGATAATGATGCTGATACTGATGATAATGATGCTGATAATGATGACGATGATGATAATGATGAAAATGATGATGATCGTGTCGATGATGCTGATGATAAGAATGAAATTCACGATGATGATACTGATGAAGATGATGACGAGTGTGATAATGATGACGAGTATGATAATGATGACGATTATGATACTGATGATGACGATAATGATGCTGATACTGATGATAATGATGCTGATAATGATGATGACGATGATGATGATGATAATGATAAAATGATGAAAATGATGATCGTGTCGATGATGCTGATGAAGATGATGATGATAAGAATGAAATTCACGATGATACTGATGAAGATGATGACGAGTGTGATAATGATGACGAGTATGATAATGATGACGATTATGATACTGATGATGACGATAATGATGCTGATACTGATGATAATGATGCTGATAATGATGATGACGATGATGATGATAATGATAAAATGATGAAAATGATGATGATCGTGTCGATGATGCTGATGAAGATGATGATAATAATGAAATTCACGATGATGATACTGATGATCGTGTCGATGATGCTGATGAATGAAATTAACGATGATTATACTGATGACGATTATGATACTGATGATGACGATAATGATGCTGATACTGATGATAATGATATCGATGATGATGATGGTAATGATGATGAACTAAAACATATAAAAGAATACTGTCCTTTTTTAAATACATGCTTTTGCAAGCAAAACATATTCATTTTATTTCAATCGTTCTAATATGCCTTGACAAAAACTCGCCATGATTATAAACATATATTGTGTGTGTTTATCTACGCTTATGACACATTATCATCACTTTAGTTTGGGAATCTTTTGCGACGCAATCATTGCATTATTTTCGTTGAGCTACAAATGAAATTTCATGTATCTTTAGAACTATGAACAATATTCTACCCACAACTAATAAACAACTAACTGTTTAATCCTTTCTTTCTCAAGAAAAAATATTCAAAGCACCGCATAATATGCGGTACTTTGATTAGCGCTATATTTGAGTTTTGTTTGATTTGTTTGGGTATTGATTTCTGCGGAACACTTTCATTTCCTATAAACAATACGCGCGTAATCTGAAAGTGCGCAATGCGTCCACGGTCTATTGAAATACAACAACTCTCACTTCTTTTATCTTTTATAATGGAGACCGTCAGGCCATCCATATATTTAATCACAAAGGAAAGCATCACTAGGGTTTACGCGAACAATTACACTAGAACTTGCACTTCCTGTGCACAATACATGGGCACTCAAAGTGGGCCACGCCTTATCGGTCTATTGAAAAATGACATCTCGATCCTCTCTTATCTTTGTCAATAGAGACCGCGCGTCACACCATCCATTCAAAATTTATCACAAAGGAGCGCATCAGTAGGCATCAGTAAAGATTAGGTTATCAGCCCAACGATTAGCTTGGTGCACCTATAGGGTTGCCCGCCGCTAGTATGCTCCCCGAGGAGTTGAGAATGTGTACAAGATAATTGTGCGGGTCTGGCTGTACCATATGACCAGGGGTAATAATAATTAGAGGCTGTTCTGCTATATAATAGCTATATATTATTATTATTATTATTATTATTATTATTATTATTATGCTATACACCACTGATTTCATAAATATTTTGTATGATTGTACTTATATTTTAATATATATAAAAAGTTGATTGATTAGTTATATGATTCAAAACAACCTGAAACAAATGTAAATTAAACTTCCGCAAATTTGTAAAATTATGAGTGACGATGATGCTGATGAAGATGATGGTAATGATGATGATGATGATGATGATAATGATGATAAAAATGAAATTGACGATGATGATACTGATTAAGATGATGACGATTATGATAATGATAATGATGATGATGATGATAATGATGATAACGAAGATGATGATGATAATGATATCGATGATGATGATGGTAATGATGATAATGTTATCGCTGGTGATAATGATAATGACCATGATCTTAGTGATGGTGATGATGATGATGGTAATGATGATAATGATGATAAGAATTAAATTGACGATGATGATGCTGATGAAGATGATGACGATTATGATAATGATGATGACGATTATAATAATGATAATGATGATGATGATGATAATGATGATAACGATGATGATGATGATAATGATATCGATGATGATGGTAATGATGATAATGTTATCGCTGGTGATAATGATAATGATAATGACCATGATCTTAGTGATGGTGATGATGATGATGATAAGAATGAAATTGACTATGAGGATGCTGATGAAGATGATGACATTTATTCCAATCGTTCTAATATGCCTTGACAAAAACTTGCCATGATTATAAACATATTTTGTGTGTTTATATACGCTTATGACACGTTATCAACGCTTTAGTTTGGGAATCTTTTGTGACGCAATCATTGCATTATTTCCGTTGAGCTACAAATGAAATTGCATGTATCCTGAGGACTATGAAAAATATTCCACCCACAACTAATGAACAACTAACTGTTTAATCCTTTCTTTTCAAGAAAAAATTCAAAGCACCGCATAATATGCGGTACTTTGATTAGCGCTATATTTGAGTTTTGTTTGATTTGTTTGAGTATTGATTTCTGCGGAACACTTTCATTTCCTATAAACAATACGCGCGTAATCTGAAAGTGTGCCATGCGTCCACGGTCTATTGAAATACAACAACTCTCACTTCTTTTATCTTTTATAATGGAGACCGTCAGGCCATCCATATATTTAATCACAAAGGAAAGCATCACTAGGGTTTACGCGAACAATTAGGCTACACTAGAACTTGCACTTCCTGTGCACAATACATGCTCACTCAAAGTGGGCCACGCCTTATCGGTCTATTGAAAAATGACATCTCGATCCTCTCTTATCTTTGACAATAGAGACCGCGCGTCACACCATCCATTCAAAATGTATCACAAAGGAGCGCATCAGTAGGCACCAGTAAAGATTAGGTTAAACAAATATTTGTAAAATTATAAATAAATACATGAATAAATATATCAATACGTAAATAATATATATATACAGATATATATATATATTCCTTCAAAACTAATTAATAACTATTTAATCCTTTCTTGAATTGAATAAAGACTTTACCAATGAATTATAGAGTCCAAATTTATTTTATTGACTTTTTTATATAATATATATTTCATAGATTTGTTCATAGATTATGTATAGATAGATAGATAGATATATAGATAGATAGATAGATAGATAGATAGATAGAAAGATAGAAAGATAGAAAGATAGATAGATAGATAGATAGATAGATAGATAGATAGAGATAGATAGATAGATAGAGATAGATAGATAGATAGATAGATAGATAGATAGATAGATAGATAGATAGATAGATAGATAGATAGAGATAGAGAGATAGATAGATAGATAGATATGTAGATTGGTTTATAGAACATATTTGTTTTGCATTTTGGGGCATCAACAAAATACCGCAGCATCTGAGAAATATGTTCCCTATATATTATCATAATGTTATCATTATATGGAGCGAACAATACACAGTTCGAAGATCAATTCGTAAGATTCCTGTGTGATAAATTATGAAGTCATAATGCCCGTCAAACTCATTTTTCACTGCGAAAAACCTTTTCCCTAAAATAGTCAACCCACCCAGAGCCCCGCACAAATTATAATGAACACAGTCATGTATTATTCAAAAAATTAATTAATTCGTATACTCATACATTCGTTCGTTCATTAGTTGATTATCTTATTAGTTTATATTTGTAAACAAATATCCATAATTATATCATCTATCTTGTTATTCATCCATTCATTCATTTTACGATCAGATTTACATCGTAGCTATAATTATGATTGTTCTTTTACCGAACTGCCACGATGTACCGCTCTGACATAAAACATTTGTATACTGCTAACAAAAATACTGTAATGCTAAAGCAGAGGCTGAGATTATTAGTAAACAAAAAATAAATTAGGCCTATAACTCAGTCTACATGTATGTTATACGATTCTACTCAAGTTTATTTACGATTGTATTTGTTCATCGTATATTGAAACAATTATCTTTACATATAAGATACATTATTATGAATTAGATTTAAAATAATTATGAATTCACGTTGAAAATATGTAACTGTTTGTACATTTATCCTTATTGTTTTATTTTCAAGGAAAATTGATGAAATGATGCAAGAATATAAAATAGTGCAAATATGATATTTATGTTTACCAATAAATAAACAGAAACAAACGTATCTGCATCCACACACACAAACCACTCTCACACATAATATAGGAGCACTGCAAAAAGGTATTTTAGTATCACGGATCGGGATATCGCCGATATAAAATGTACCTGAAAAAAGGCTAGAAGGATATAGTCATCAATTCGTAATGGTAATCATTTTGGATCTACTCAATACTAACTTTATCTTATATTAGTTTTGAGGCCGTTTTAGCGGTTCAGTTATTGTGTGATTGTTGTTTGTTTTGTTTTATTCGAGGTGGAGAGAATGTTAGGTAACGACATGTCTCTGTAATCATTTCAGAAACAAACGGAAAGCCTTTCGATACACATCTGCCATGCTGATTTGACAGGCTAGCTAGCTGTGCATGCCGAGCAGCCAGCGCCACACAGCCACCAGGCCGGACAGCGCGGGCGGGCAATCCGCTGCGATCGAGGCCAGGCTACTCAGTGGCTGCGTGGCGTGGGGAGCGGAGAGAGCTCCGTATAATTTGCCTCTGTTCAGGCTGATGTCAAAACAAGGAATGAATTGCGCATGCGCGAAAGACGTCACCAGCTGCATGCACTGATGAATAGTGCGTTCGCTAATTCGGTCTTGGCTCGCACACGCGGCCACATGCAGACCGCTGGGCTTTTGTTGGGGGCTTCGGTTTCTCGCACAGTGAAAAGAATCTCGTTTTCAGGGTAGGAAATGGTGCTTATATAGTCGTAGTAAACGGGTTAAAAGGAAGTTTAAAGGATTATTGAATAGTACATCATTACAATAGGTCTATAAATTAAATGCCTGCTTTTTATGTGTTATGTGTGTTTTGTAATTAATTTTTATATTCATTTCAATAAGTCGTAGTTAATAAAGGGAAAGGCCTTGACAGGCGAATGGCCTTTGCCTTTCCCTCACATCCTCTACGGCTTATTATTACTATTTTATCATGTCCTTGTATTGCTGTGTGTAGATGTTTTAGATGTTTGTATATATATACTCTCGAATACTGTTTTTTCTATATTGTTTCCTATGTTTATATTCTGATGTATATTTTGATGTATTTTTTAATGTGATGTGAAATAAACTGAACTTGAACTTGAACTTGATAAGACGTGTGCATCTTAGCTTCGTGTCTATAGCTTCAAGCTAATCGCGGCCGTGCATCACGCCAAGTATCTTGCTACCTACCTAAGACATGACCTGACAGAATGGCGTCCGTGCATCTCGCAAGATACTCCCTCTCTTACCTCATAGTCAACATCGTCCAGCTCTGATCGATATTGGTGTAGAGATCCTTCTTATCAAATCAAAGCCCCAATCGCAATGGAACTTTAGAAAAGCTGACTGGGAACCCTTTACAGATGATGTGGAGGAGAAAATCACCAATCTTGAACCAGTCCCCGAAAGCTAACATCTTTTCTGCAATCCTTCTTCTCAAGGACACTGCCAAGAAACACATCCCTCGTGGCTTTCGTAAAGACTACACACCTTGCTGGCTGCCAAAATCAGAAGAGCTCCTCAAGCAGTACGAATCTACTCGTGACCCAGATATTGCAACAGAACTCTTGTATTCCCCTGAAACTGCTACACAGAAGCGCTGGCAAGAGACTGTAGAACATCTCAACCTTAAACACTTGAGTCGGAAGGCTTGGAACCTTCTTCGACATCTTAGAGCAGCAACCCCGGTTCAACATCAACCTTCTAAACTAACAGCAAATGATGTTGCTTCACGCCTGCTCCTTATTTCCAAGGTTCCTTCTACAAAGACATCACGTAAATAAGTCAAGTCCTACTCAAAATCAGCAAAGACTTCTCCACTTGCAAAACCTTATACTAGAGAAGATGTCGACATTGGCCTCTTATCCACAAAATCCGGGAAAGCACCTGGCAATGATGGAATCTGCCCAGTATTCCTTAAGATTCTTGAGAAAGGGGCTGACTGGCCTCATTCTTCACCTGCATCCACTATTCCGGAGTTATACCGAAGGCTTGGAGAGAGACTAAAGTGATTGCGATCCTTAAACCAGGGAAACCTGTGAACGACCATGCAGGCTACTGTCCCATCTCTCTTCAGCTGTACGAGCGTCTCCTTCTGGTCAGGTTTAGACCATTGGTAGAACCTGTGCTACTAAACTGAGAAACTGAGCTGTTCCAATCAAGTTCTAGCCGTCACTACATTCATAGAGGCAGGATATCAGCGCGCTCTTTAAACAGGTGTAGCACTGATTGACCTCTCATTCGCCAACGACACTGTATGGAGATGTGGCCTGCTGCTCAAAGCCTCCCGCATCTCCAAGTATCAGACAACCATGGGCATCCTCGCTTCCATACTCGGCAAAAGAAGATTCAGAGTTTCACTTGGAGGACAAACAAGCACGACTAGAACCGTCAACGACGGCCTCCCTCAAGGATCTGCCTTGGCCCTGATGCTTTTCAACATTTATGTAAGCGACATGCCGGAGACCACTCCTAGGAAATTTGCCTATGCACATGATCCTGAATTAGCTACCCAATCCACCGATTTCAATGTCCTTTGTCTGAGCACAACCCTCACCGTAGACATGAAGAAGATGGAGGACTACTTCACCTACTGACGCCTTCATCCCAATCCTACAAAGACTACAACCACTGCCTTCCCCTCAGTAACCGACAAGGAAACACAGAACTGAAGGTCACCTTCTGTGGCAAAATAGTCAAGCATGAAGAGTTCCCCAAATAACTTAGAGTAACTCTGGACCACAGCCTTACCTAAAATGAACATCTGAAGAGGTTGTCTGGAAAACTGAAAACCAGAGTCAACATTATATCGCTATCAGAAAACAGCTGGGGCTCCGGCACACACACCCTTCGAATGGTCTGCATAGCACTAGTGTACTCTGCTGCATAGTACTGCTCACCAGTGTGGGCAGATAGCTGTCATACCAAGAAGGTACGTGTAGAACTATGAGAATAATTACCAGCACTATTGCTCTCTCTCACACATTGCTCTCCCTCGAGTACACAGACAGGAGATAATGCGCAAGGAAATTCGTTGCACATCCACCAATCCAGACCTACCTATCCATGAGGACTTAGAGGACCTACCCAACATGCGCCTTAAATCACGGACAACCTGTTGGTCTTCTGCGAAGTCTCTAAAGACGTCGACCTAAAGGGAGAATGGTGCAAAACCTGGGCGGAGTCTGACTTCCCTAATCAAGACCTTATCCAGGACTCGTCAGAGCCAGCAGGCTTTAACCTCCCTAGAAAGCAATGCGTTACTATGAACATGATAAGAACTCTCCATGCAAGATCAGCCCATCATCTCTATCGATGGAAAATGAAAGACAGCCCTGCATGTGACTGCGGGAATCCAGACCAGACAGCTTAGACTTTTAATTTATAAAATGCGCATACATGTTGTCCAAAACAAACAAACAATGGGTCATTATTATAGATCTTGAACAAAATAAGTACCGCTTTCTCGAGGAATGTCGTATCATTGCCTGTGTAATTGAAGACGGATAGGATTGCAGTGCATTACTTAAAGTTCTATACAACCACTCTGACAAGCTAAGTCGAACATAACAAGATCAATGGATAAAGACATAATGTGCTGTCTTTAAAAATCTGTGCAGGTCAAAAATAGCTTGGCATATATACCTTTCAGAATTTACGGGAAACTTTCCTTTGCTAAACCATTTGGGCTTGTTTATTGCACTGAAGAATAATTTGTTGATAGCCAAACTCAGATTGCAGAGGATGGACTGTTTAATGTATTGTATTTTGTTTTTACTTAGCACCATGGTAGTTGAAGATGGTATGGACAAAAGGCAGTGTTCTTGTCATGGATCAAGGCTCATCGGCCCAAATTATCGTCAGTGGTTCAACTTGAGCAATGTCCCGGACCAAACAAACAATGTACAAAGCAGAAAAGCCCAGAGATAGCCGGTTGAATGAACTGTTGAATATAAGTCAGATGTGTGGTTGCTAGGTAAAATGTGGTTGATAGGCAACGCAATGGTCATTGTGAATAACTTCATGTGTTGCACCATCAGTGTTAACCAAGAATCCATATTAATGATGGCTTTACAGCAAAAACGTGCCCATGAAAGGTAACATAACTCTCTGAATGTATGTCAGATATGTGATTGCTAGGTAAAATGCTGTTGCTAGGCAACATAATGGTATCCATGGATAATCTAAAGTATATTCATGTCTGTACCATCATTGTTATCCGAGTACCCAAAGTAATACAGACCTATAAAACAGAAATTTGCCAAGGAAGGGTAAAAAAACCCAGCTAAATATGAGCAAAATATCTCGTTGCCAGGTAAAATGTTGTTGCTAGGCAACAATGTAGTATCCATCGATAATCATTTGTATTGTATATGCATTTCATCATCAATGTTTATTGTTTTCTGCTGTGTCTCATTAAAGTTTTTAAACTAAACATTCAAGCTTTGCAATTTAAATTGTCTCATACAGCTGGATTGATTCTGTAATTGTATATAATTGTACTGCAAAATGACATTTTCATGAAAATTGGGGTTTGGTTAGGCAAAGACTAGCACACATGACTTGAGAAAATGAAAACGCACACTTTTATTCAAGGATAAAATGGTTGCTAAGGAAAATGATGTTGCTAGGCAACGCATTTTGATCGATCTTTACCTAAAAATATGCCACATTGTTAGGATGGGTTTTGTATTTCCATTAAAGGTTTCTCAATCATTAGAAGACAAGTTTTTATTGTAAAAAGTCATATGAAATGTGTAAATAACTAATGATTTGTAATCAAGTTGTAATTCTTGAAAAAAAGGGAGCGTGGTCTATTCAGTGCTGGTTTCCATGGTGATGCTACAAGTTGCGGCAATTTTAATGGTCATTTTCAAAAACTAGAGAAAATTTCCTTTAAAATGAGACATGTTGTTGCTTTAATCCAGTTGGGGGCTTTAAAGTCCCAAAAATTGGCCTCTCGCCACTCACCTAATTATACTGTCTTGGCTATCAGAATGTCTATATTGTATGTAAGTTGAGAAGAGTCTTTTTTTTCCTTCTCGCTTTCTGTAAACATGTGGTCAGCCCTAGTTGTCATAGAAACCAGCTGATAAGAGTACTGCAGCTACACTTTCAATCTCTGATCTTTGACCTTTGAATCATTTCTACTCCACTCGTATTTGACTCTTGTGTAAACAGTGTTGAGGAACCCGAGGTCACAGGTCTACCGTGCATGGCCACTTGTTTCTCTTGAGTGGCCATTATACACGTGTCGGTTTTACTGTACATACCATGAACCTGCATTTATAGAAGAAAAAAATTATCCTAGTGCATTATTAAAATTTCCTGATCACAGTAGGTGCCAATTCCAAGAGATCTTGATGTATGTCCCTGACATACATATACAGTCATTTATCACATGTGCCAGCATAGTGATGGTTACATACATTCTCTTTCTACCTAGATCAAAATTAAAGCAAATTATTTTATCTGTACACTATAATATGTACATGATGTAAGCAATTTCAATATATTGTCTTCATGGAACTAGCTGGTGCATGCAAGTTGAGATTATTTTGTTTTTCCCATCTCTTTCTCAAAATATGTGGTCAGCTCTAGTTGGCAGAGAAACCAGCTGATAAGATTGCAGTTGCACTTTCAATCTCTGATCTTTGACCTATAGGAGAACTGTTTCTACACCACTGGTATTTAATTATTGTGCAAACAATGATATATTATCTGCTGCTCTGTATATGTACGTTATGTATGTACTATGCATGCATATATATATATGAAGAGCTCAGTTGCAAAAGGTACTACATCCATTTTTCAACAAAATTGACTTTTTGGTCTTAATGTACTCATTTTTATGAATTCTTTAAACTTATACTAACAAAAAGCTGAATTTCCAACTAGAAAGTTTTTAAAAATTACATTAAAAAATCAGTTCGGTTGCAAAAGGTACTACATCCATTTTAGTTCGGTTGCAAAAGGTACTACATCCATTTCAATGCCATCATAGGAAATTGACCAATCAGAGAGCAGTATTGACTTGACCCCTCTACTGACCTAATCTGTAAACACTACACTTTCTGTTAAAATCACCACGCACGGCGGAGAAACAGTGGAGAAAGTAAGTGATTTTTTTGGTGTAGTCCCATGCACTGCGTTTACTGTTAGCTACTGACGGTTTACTGACTGTGCATTACTGTTGAGTTTGACATTGATCATTGAGTTTGAACCATAAGTTGTGCCCAAATTTATGCAAGTACAAGCACTGCTTCACAGCTAATAAGTGTGTAATAACTAATCTGAAAGCAATGTTACTTTTTAAAATGTAAATTCTATGACATGAAATTCATGTGTCCACATCATAATACTCGATTACTCGGTCAAACTTAATCTCTTTACAATAATAAACTGCATAATAAAACTGCATGAGGGAATAGTGATAGAGACTGAGACATGAAGAAAGAAAGTACAAACAAGAAAATGAATAGAGTGTTCTAGAGACACGCGAAGAGAGAATTCAGAGAAGAAAAAATAGAAATTAATACAGAAAAACAAAATGAAACAAAGAAATCGAGAGCGTTAAGCCGGTGAGAGAAAAAAAAAGAGAGAAATTACATGGGGGGAATGAAAGAAAAATTAGAAAATAAAAATATAATAAAATGGAGTGGGTAGATGGAAAATAAGAAAGAAAGCCTGTGTGAGAGAAAGGGGCTGGGGGAAACATGGTGGGTATGTTCAACATTAAACTAAAGCGGGCATAATTTGTTTGAATGCTTACGCAATCATTCATTCAAAATGTTGGTCAGCAAGTGGGAAGGGGGGGGGTTAGATGTGAATTTTTTGTTATTTTTGCTGCTAAATGGGGCAGGGCATTGTCCCAGGGCAAGGCCCCCTTGACCTTGCACCCCACCCCCATCAACCCCATAGCCAGCCAATATAAATCCACGAAATATCTGATGACATCAAAATGAATCTATCTCTGGTATGTAAAATTTCGGTTGCAAAAGGTACTACATCCACTTTCGGTTGCAAAAGGTACTACATCCAACAAAATATGAAAATGATTAATTCATTAAAAATAAATGTATGGACCTGGATTTTTTTAAAGAGTGGATTTAGTGTTGTATCATATAACAGTACAATGGGGGGAAATATCATTCCCATCTGACATTGCTAACTATGATAATCAAAAAATCACATTTTTCTCAGAACTTGAAATTATGGATGTAGTACCTTTTGCAACCGAGCTCTTCATATATTTACAGACCATAGGTATACAAGCTGTTTTTCGTATAGTCAAAATACAGTAATTAACTTTGCCTACTACAGGTATCTTTGAATGTATGAATAAAATAATGTTACCTACGAACAAACTATAATATTCGTTTCTGTATTACCCATATGTATCGTATCCCTAGAAATTCTAGATTAAACATTTTCTTACATAATGTTTGCAATATCAATGATGTGGATACTATCGATCAACATTAGGAATTCAAATCTATAGTCAGGTTTAAATGTCCAAATGTTCACATTGAATATATATTTTGTTTTGAGGACTCCACTTATGGTGTCAGTGTAAATTTTTAAGAAGTATTTTTACACCCAATTGATTGTAAGCACATTTGTATGATCGTATCTCACTTAGAACTGACAGGGGACCCCCATATTTCGTGACAGTCACTGTGAATAAAAGGTTTTTATTACCTACGTATAAAGTAAATTACATGTTGCCTACGAATACTTATTTTTCACGTACATTGTATATGTGTCATATTTTTGCGCACAAACCTAAATTTGATATTTTTGGAAAGGGTATTTCCCACTCTTTAAGATAGTGGAAAATAATTCTGATTCACATAATATTAAAGAGATTATGAAAAGTGATACAACCTCATTTTTTTAAGACAGGAAAATCTCAACACACTAATAAAACATTCGAACTTGAAAATTTATAACAGAGTGATGTTTAAAACACAATATGTGAATGTATTCCATGATTAGCATCTTATAGATGAAATAAAATCAAATGTTTGCATGAAGCAGATTGATTTGGAGTTCCATAATCACATTTTTAAAGTAATTCATCTGCATTCGTAGGCAACGTTAGGAAATGTACCATTAACTTCTCAAGGCCATTACCTGGCCGTTCGGAGAGATTAGTGATGGCACTTTTTTTTCTAGTTATGGTTGACCTGTCTACTTAACATGTGCAAAAGGATTAAAAAATCAAAGCAGTTTGAAATTCGAACCTAAAAATCTGGCCGTGTACACTTTTCGTTGGAATAGACCATATATATATATATATATATATATATATAAAGCGAAGAGTGCTTTAACCCACGTACACGTTTGGATACCAGTAGTGAACATATTAAGTAGAAAGAAGGGCTGCTGGTGAGGCGTAGCTAGCTTTTTTCTTCACTTTATTGTGCCAATATTTCGTCCGTAAAGGACTTCATCAGGGCTGTTCAAATCATAACAAAAGAAAAAGAGAACGGAACATACTAAACATTTGGAAAATTACATAGAGTTACATTATATAACATGGCAAAATAAATGAAAATATATATAAATAAATAAATACAAAACAAATTATAAATAATTAATAAATAACATGCACGCTCGAAATTCCAAAATAAATATAATTATAAATAAAGATTAATATTAAAAAATGCAATAAAGTGTGAGTGAGAATGAATCCAAAGCAAGTAACATGCAATTGTAAATTGAACATAAATAAAATAAAATAAAATAGATGAACAAAATTATATGAATAAATACATAAATAAGTGAGTGGCATTCACCTCGGGCGATTTGGATTGTGTGTGAGGCCAAGTTACTGGGGTGGGTGGGTGTGTGCGGGAGTCATGACGGCTGGGGGAGGGGATGGGAGGGGAGTGGAGGAGAACCAAAGGTTATACAAGGATCGAGTCTATTAACAATTAAACAATTAAACACATATATTCAAAAATTATAATATATAACATGTACACAATGTTATAAACATTTCTTTTAAATCATAACAAACAAGTGTATACTCA